>SJYO01054996.1:392360-900036 GCA_006410555.1 Capra ibex
GAGGAGGGGGGAGGAGGAGGAGGGGGAGGAGGGGAGAGCGATACGGAGGTCGGGTGGGCTCCTTGAAGGGGAAATCGAGTCAGTCGGAGGTCAGTGTCTCATTCAATTTACAAAGGCTTTAGTCAGAGGGATAGAGTCAGAGGATCTTCGAGGCTGTAGACCCCTCCTTCCCTCGTGAAGACAGGGGGTGGAGCCGGGGGGAGGTGGGACGTGTCCCCCGGCGGCGATTCCGTTCGTCGGGTGTCGAGGAGTGGGTCTGTGACCTCGAGTCAAACGACCCCTTTCCTACTCCCTTCAGTCCTGTTCGACCCGGGCTACCTCTCTCGTGAGGGCCGGAGTGGTTTGGGAGGAGTAAGACCCGCCGGAGACCCTCGAACCTCGACCCTGTCGCACGAGTGGTACGCCGGCGTCGGGTCGGCGCCCCGAGCCCCCGAGACTACCGAGGGGGACCCCGACACTTGTCCCGACCGAGGTCGGGCTGAGGAAGATGTAGACCGTACTCTCTGGTAGTCCCTTGTCCTTCTGGACACGACCCAGGGGCCTCGGGAGTCGTCACCTGGGCCCCCGGAGTCTGTCAGGTTCTAGTAGGTCCCGGAGTGGGGCCGGCCAAGAGTGTCACCTCCGGCTCCAGATGTCTCCCCAAGGGCGGTACGAGTGAGGGGTACACACGACACCCGGTCCTCCCAGTGTCCGAGTCGGTCTCAGTCCCGACCTCCGACTGGGGGTGTAACCTCCCGTCCTCGGGGTTGGAGTCGTGGTTCTCTTCACCTCTTAGTGCAATTGAAGGGTACATGGAGTAATGCCTCGTTTCGTAGATGCCTGGGACCTTTCGGAAGTTCCAAAAAATAGCTTTTACAGTTGGAGCCTAAGCAGGTCTTCTTCTCTTAGTCGGTCACCTGGTCGTGACCGACGCATAGGTCCACTGTTCGGGACCAGGCCCGGTCACTAGGTAGTAGTCACCCGTAAAGAAGACCTTTCGGTACTAAGTAGGTCCACCTTTGCACCCGGTATCTACGTCCCTGAGAGTCTACTTTCAGGACTGAGACGTCTGTCCAGCACCGAAGATCCCTCCCTCCCCTGAAGGGTTTCCGGTCGGTAGGCGTCCACTCTTGGTGCGCCTTAGACGCAGGTACTCAGTGGGGTGGGACGAGAAAGTTGATTGTCAAGTCAAGTCAAGTCAGCGAGTCAGCGCAGGCTGAGACGTTGGGGTACTTAGCGTCGTGTGGTCCGGAGGGACAGGTAGTGGTAGAAGACCTCAAGTAGGTCTGAGTGTAGGTAGCTCAGGCACTACGGTAGGTCGGTAGAGTAGAAGCCAGTAGGGGAAGAGGAGGACGGGGGTTCGGGTGGGTCGTAGTCTCAGAAAAGGTTACTCAGTTGAGCAGAGTACTCCACCGGTTTCATGACCTCAAAGTCGAGATCGTAGTAAGGAAGGTTTCTTTGGGGTCCCAACTAGAGGAAGTCTTACCTGACCAACCTAGAGGAACGTCAGGTTCCCTGAGAGTTCTCAGAAGAGGTTGTGGTGTCAAGTTTTCGTAGTTAAGAAACCACGAGTCGAAAGAAGTGTCAGATTGAGAGTGTAGGTGTGTACTGGTGTCCTTTTTGGTATCGGAACTGATCTGCCTGGAATCAGCCGTTTCATTACAGAGACGAAAACTTATACGATAGATCCAACCAGTATTGAAAAGAAGATTCCTCATTCGCAGAAAATTAAAGGACCGACATCAGTGGTAGACGTCACTAAGACCTTGGGTTTTTTTATTTCAGACCGTGACAAAGGTGACAGAGGGGTAGATAAAGGGTACTTCACTACCCTGGCCTACGGTACTAGAAGCAAAAGACTTACAATTCGAAATCTGGTTGAAAAAACGAGAGGAGAAAGTGAAAGTAGTTCTCTGAAAAATCGAGGAGAAGTGAAAGACGGTATTCCTACCACAGTAGACGTATAGAGTCCAATAACTATAAAGAGGACCGTTAGAAGAGGGCTCGAAGGGACGTTCGAGGAAACACGTAGACTTTTCTATTCATCATTACTGAGCGCTCCGTCAACCTCTCCTCAAAGCTACGAGTGTAGGACCAAAATTGTATAAGACTAGGTCACGTCCCGACAACCTACATTCGTTCTTTTCCTTGTTTTTAATTTTTCTTCCTTTTGGAGCCGATCTTTACAGAGATTAGTCCATGAGTGCCGAACCATGTGTCTGCGACAATTGAAAGTGTCCTGGAGACGGTTCAGAAGGGTCCGGTAGCCACGTACTTTTGTTACATTATATCGCTAAGTTAAAAGATTTCTTAGTCAATCGTTAATTTGGCTCTTACAAACCCTTGTCTATAATTTAAGATTTCTCTTAAAGGTAAATTTGAAATTGAAAAGACTCGTTGTTTCCTTATTATCCCTTGTCGATCTTTCAAAGAGAACTTAAAGTCACTCCTTTAATATTTTTAACTCCAGTTTCCGGGAAACCCTAAGAAATTTACTTAGTCATTGGAACTATACCATGATCTTTCGTTGTTCCCGCAAATCCTAACAGAACACCCCACGAGTAAACGAGAACAGGGTCAATAGTCTAGACCCCTATAGGTTCTTTAAGAACCGTGTGACCAATACCTAGTAAAACAACAACTCAACGACTCAGCACAGGGTCAGAAACACTGGGGTACTTTGCGTTGTTCTGTCCGAAGGGACAGGAAGTGACAAAGGGTCTCAAACGAGTTCGAGTACAGGTAACTCAGCCACTACGGTAGGTCGGTAGAGTAGGAGCCGGCAGGGGAAGAGGAGGACGGAAGTTAGAAAGGGTCGTAGTCCCAGAAAAGATTGACCTTCAGGGTCAACAAGATTCGTCTACCAAGATCTTTGTGTCAAGTCAAGACATCCTTTTCATTCGAACTCGTTCTTAGTAGGTGGATGAAGAAGTAAGTAGGTTTCTAGAGTTCCTGAATCTTTGACGGTGTGGACCCAAGTATGTACCGGTGACCTTATTACGTCACACCTCGGGTGAACGACCCCAAGTGGAAGGTCCCGGTCTTCTAACACAAGGGGCCTGAGATGAAAACAATTTCTCCGGGTCGGAGGTGAAGTCGGAGGTCGGGTCGTAGGTCGAGTCCACACCTGTCAATTGGGCTCAGTCACGAAGGAGAGTGTACAATTTACGCTCAATCGGGTCTAACGGAGGTTGGGGTGGTCGCGGGGTTCAACACAGGCACCGCCGGTCCTAAGGTATCGTGATCTACCTCGAAATTATTCAGGGACCACGGGAGAACAAGTCGGTTTACCCAGGCTGGGTAAGTGGGTCGAGAAGGTCCAAAACGAGACACAGGTGTGTATTTGTGTCGTACTTAAATAGTCTTTCCCCGAAACCTCTACATTAATTAACGATGCCTTTAAACGATAAACACGACTGGCAGCTGATGAGTCCGACTTTATACAGTTTCCAGTCGTTAGATAAGTCTTGGTCCTATTCACCCTGGTTATTTAGTTCGTGCCACACACACATCTGGGGTGCTCTCTTGACCCAGGGGATGACCTTTAAGACGAACTTCCTCCTTGTACCTTTCGCATTTATTTCGAGGTGGTCCCTTCTTACCGGGGTTTCAACTTTTACTATTTTATTTTCCTTACTTTTTGGGGTTGTGGTGTGTCTCTTACCAACCTTCTTGAACTCACCTTTGAGATTTCCTTCTCCGACGCAAAAGAGTCACCCTAAGAAGGTTCCCCTTCGTCCAGGTCACCCACCTTCACTGGCTTCCACCAAATAAGTGAGTCGTCCTCCCACCAGAACCGTATTTCCTTACCTGCACAGTCTCATATCTGCCCAGTGGACTCCCCACCACTTGGGGTACTCAGATAGGAAGATTCAATGGGGAGGGTGGAGTGTTTAGGTTGTTGAAGGACGTTCCCCGAGACGGGGGCCATACGTTTCCTTTCGAAAGGCGCCGGGGGTGACGAGTGGTCCGTGGGAGCTCGGGAGAGGAGGAAGTGTCCGTCTGAAGACGTTCCTGTCCGGGACAGACGAGGTGGGTGAGCGTCAAGGAGGAGGAGGAGTGGGTCGGGAGGAGTGGGCGGGAGTCTCCGCCGAGGAGGAGGAGTCGGCTCAGGGTCCGTGAAACGTAGGAGTATAGGAGTAGAGTCGGGGCTGGGTGCGACAGGACGACGCCGAGGACGTCCCGGCCCGGGTTTGGCGGAAGGGAGGCGAGGTGGCACGCCGACGGGACTCATTGAGGGGGTCCTGGCGGGACGCGGGAGAGGAGGGGAGTGAGACTAGAGGGGTTCGTTCGTGGAGGTAGGGTCCCACCACCCCCCAGAGGTAGTGGTTGACTACCCACACTGAGTGTCTGAGTCCAAATCTCGTTTGAGGAGGGGACTCGGGGTCTGGGTTGATGGTGGACGGACACTTTCGACGTTTCTGTGGAGACCGATTTGAGGTCTGTGGGGGACGGGCTGGGACGCGGAGGGACTGCACCAGCAGGAGGTCCCAGGAGTGCTCGAGTGTCTGGTCCGAGCAGGAAGAGAGGGAGAGAGGTACATAGATTGTGGTCTAGGACGAGTGAAGTCGTAGACACAAAACGAGTATAAATGGATAAATAGAAGTAGGGGTGACGACTGGGGCATTACGGTAATTGGGGTCGAAGAGGGTAGAACTACGGACGCTAGCGGAGACTGACTAGGTGAGCGACGGAGGACGGGAAACGTGACGACGGGTCTGCTGGAGGTTTTCGGTTCAGGTACCGCAGTCGAAGGCGACGTTCGAGGAGGGTTCGGGGGGTGGGGTGACACGGGGTGGAGTGGACGGAAGGCAAGTGAAGGGAGTGGGAACGTGACGGGGGGGGTCGTGGAGTAGGGGGGAGAAGTGGATTAAGAGAGATAAGCGGACGAAAAGGGACGCTTCGAGAGGTCGGGGGAGCTGGCCCAGTTCGAAGGTAAATAGTGTTCGAGAGTCGTGGTGTGTGGTGCGGAGACAGAGGTAGTTAACGAAGAGACGGGCGTCGGAGACTTCTTTCTTTGGTCTAGTCTAAAGAGAAGACGTTGTAGCCGGTCACCTAAGAGTGGATGCGAGTCTTGTTGTGAACGGAAGGATTGGCACCGTAAACTCCGAGGGCAATCCGCTGGTGCCTGAACTAGAAGGTGCCCCAGGGCTCAGACGCCTGGGGAGTGTGCGAGGACTTGTGTGTCGAGTCCGTCGGACTTTTGGAGGTGTTTGGTGGGACAGTAGGTCCTTCCTTTCCGACGAGGGCAAGTAGGAAATCCCTCGGAAACCCCAGACACACCATCCTGGGGACGTGCACACTGGATAGGAGTATGGTCTTGACGTCACACACTAAGTCGTACCTATCGCCCAAGATGTCCGTCGCGACACCTCGCCTCAGATCTGGGCTAAGGAGGGCCCACTGGCTTGGAAGTGTGGTGCCTCGGTACAGAGGGGCGGGCGAGGAGGGTCGGGGACCGTTGGTGGTGAGACGAGTGTCGAAGATACTCGAACTGACGAAATATTTGCAGCATATTCACCCTAGTGCATCACAAACAGAGCAATGACCGAACAAAGTAAATCAGATGACGGGTGGTCCTTCCCGAAGGGACCATCGAATCTGTCATTTCGCAGACGGACTTTACGCCCTCTGGGTCCAAGTTAGGGACTCAACCCTTCTAGGGGACCTCTCCCTGTACCTTTGGGTGAGGTCATAAGAACGGACTTGTTAGGGTACCTGTCTCCTCGGACCACCCGATGTCAGGTACCCCAGTGTTTCTCGGTCTGTGCTGACTCGCTGAAGTGCAAGTGAAAGTGACAGGAGTGCAGAGTCGGTACATCAGTGTATGCCGACCCAAAGGAAGAAAGAGTACCGACTTAAATAATAAGTTAGTGAGTCAGTACAGACTGAGAAACGCTGGGGTACCTGACGTCGTACGGTCCGAAGGGACAGGTAGTGGTAGAGGGTCTCGAACGAGTTAGAGTACAGGTGTCTCAGACACTACGGTAGGTCGGTAGAATAGGAGACACCGGGGGAAGAGGCAGACGGAAAGAGTCTTAGTCCTATAAAAAGTCATTCAACCGAGAAGTATAGTCCACCGGTTTCATCACCTCGAAGTCGAAGTCGTAATCAGGAAGATTACTTATAAGTCCCAACTAGAGGAAATCCTACCTGATCAACCTAGAGGAACTCAGGTTCCCTGAGAGTTCTCAGAAGAGGTTGTGGCGTCAAGTTTCCGTGGTTAAGAAACCACGAGTCGGAAAAAATACCAGGTTTAGAGTGTAGGTATGTACTTATAACCTTTCTGGTATCGAAACTGATATGCCTGGAAACGACCGTTTCACTGCAGAGACAAAAAATCATACGACCAGTGTACTATCCAACCAATTATCCAGTTATCCAACCAGTGTCGAAACGACTTATGGTAGGGTGACTTGGCGGAGAAGAGACAGAGAATTACATAAAAATCCAAAAGGGTGTGGAACCGAGAACACTCATTGGGGTGTTACTCGAACTCTCTAGTCTCTGGAAAAGTCCTAAGACCGAAATAAAAACCCCATTTATGTGTCTTCACCCTAACGACCTAGCATACCATCAGGATAAAAATTAGAAACCTCCGTAGAGGAGTGAAGAAAGGTATAGCCGACGTTGTTAAGTGTAAAAGTCAAGGGTGGCTGTCCCGTGTTCCAAGGTCAAAGATGTGCAGGAGCGGCTGTGAATGGGAAAGAGAGAGAGGGAGCATTGTCGGTAAGTTTGTCCATTTTCTGCGTCCCACGGAAGCTAAACATAAAGGAGCTATTAGTCGTCACAACTTGTACAAAAGCACACGGACAGCCAGTAAACATGCAGAAGAAACCTTTTTACAGACATTTTCAGGAAACCGGTAAAACGTTATATCAACGAACAAAGAAAGTAACGACTGACGAGGAGTATATAAAACCTATAATTTGGGAATAGTCTATACACCAAACGTTTATAAAAAGGGTAAGTCGTCCGACGGAAAGACGAGGCGACGAACAAAGGAAACACGTCTCTGCTGAAAAGAAAGTTACGTCAGGGTGGGTGCACAGATAAAAACGAAAATAACGCACACGAAAACCCCATTATGGGTTCTGTAGTAACGGTTCTGGTCACAGTACTTCAAAAGGACATACAGAAGATCCTAAAAATGTTAAAGTCCAGAATGCAAATGTAAAAATTACGTGAACTCAACTGAAACACATATTTCATTCTATTTCTAGGGTAGAGTTCGGAACCGTGGACCTTTAGGTCAAAGAGGACTGTGAAACAACTTCTCTCTTGCGAAAGGGACAACACACGAGAACCGTCGGACAGTTTCTCGTTTACTGGTAGACACGTGCCCAAACACAGAGGTGAGGTAAGCCAGAGTGACCAGATCCTCAGATAAAAATACGGTCATAATGTCGCAAACCTAATGACATCGAAACATCAGATCAACATTTAGTCCTTTACACTAGGAGATCGAAAGAAATAGAAAGGGTTCTAACAAGACCGATGAACACCAGGGTATACTTAGAATCCTTTCCGCAAGGACAAAAATATTTTCACGACAACGATAAAAGTACTTTTACTTTAAGTGTCACTAACGTCACTCAGACCTCTAGCGAAACCCGTCACCCCCGTGCAATTGTTATAATTCAGGAGGTCAGGTACTTGTATTTTACGTAGAATTAAATTAAGTAGTTATAAAACACTAAAAGTCCTAGGTTCAGAAAGTGGAGAAATTCAAATAAGGGCTCATAAACTAAGAAGTACAGCGAGGGCATTTACCGTAACAAAAGATTTAAAGGAAAAGTACACCAAGTAATAATCAGATATCTTTGTTTTGTAAAAACAGACAACTAAGACATAGGACGTCGCAATAACTTAAGTACATAGTCAAGATTGACGACGAAACTACTTAGAAATGTCAAAAGGGGTATATTATAAGACAGCGGACAAAAGTGAAGAAGGAAAGACCAGCCCTGCGGAGAACACAGAAGGAGGACTGAATAACGGAGGAGACATAGAACTCACGGGTCCCGCGGAAGGAGTCCGCCCGGGAGGGACAGGTAGGACGGACCCAAAGAGGTAGTACGGGGACGGAAGTGACAAAAGTGTCGTGGACAGATAGTGTTGATTAATATAATGTGAGTGGTCACAAAGGTGTGCACACGCGTCTTCGTCCCCTGAAAGGGGCCGTCACCCCGCTCCCAGAGACGGCTAAGGGGTCCCAGCCCGGGTCAGAAGTACCACCGAGTCGTGGGGTGCGACTCCTCAGGGGGCTTTTCCGGGGTGGAGAAGTCCCACCGCTCCTCACTGGCTCCTCTCTGACAGACACCCGCGAGTCGAGAGAGGTCTTCGATGTTTCTCCTCGTCTTTGCCCTTCCCCGTACCTCCCCCCGTCCCGTCAGAGGACCCCTACCCGCCTGCCAGTGTCTAGGCCGGAGCAGGTGGGAGCCCGGACCGGTGGGATCCCCGACGCGCCCCACCCCCCGCGCCACACCCCCTGCGCGTACGAGTGACTACCACTACTACTGAGACTCCGGGAGACGAGTCGGGGACAGGACACTGGCGAGCAGGGGTGGGAGACCCAGCGGCTCCTAGAGGAATTTACGGTGTGTCAGCTGTATTGTGAGCGTGGGAGTGGACCCCGAGTGACGAGGCACACAGAGACGTGACCCAGTTATGGTAGGTGACTCCTGGGAAGTGGTCTTTTGTGTCCAGTCTTTGAGACCGGTTCTGTCCCTTTAGCACTGTCTCCTGGGTGGCAGTACC
Source organism: Capra ibex (assembly GCA_006410555.1). Lineage (NCBI taxonomy): Eukaryota > Metazoa > Chordata > Mammalia > Artiodactyla > Bovidae > Capra > Capra ibex. The sequence goes on from SJYO01054996.1 coordinate 401,100, forward strand.
CTCCTTAGGCAAGTGGCGAGTGTCTTAAGTCAGCCGAGTCTCGTGGCCGAAGTCCAAGGGTCCGACTCAAAGGGAGTGGCACACCCTTGTCTGTCCCCGAACGGCCCTCCCCGCTTGTCACGGAGGCCCGACCTGCACGTTCCCCGTGCACAGGATCGCATGCCCGACCTCACTACACTACGAAGTGTCCCAGGAAGGTCTCTGATCGTCTCGATATTAAAGTCTCTGTTTAGTTGTGAGGAGCCGACCGGAATTTGTGTCACACGCACATCGCGGACAGTCTGACACTAAATGGTCATTCGTGACTCGTACAGTTTCTAAGTAAGTTCAGTAATGACTGTCTGGTCTCCACCGGTCCGACCTTTTCTCGTGACACCCTGGACCTACAAATGTTCGTTCCCCGGTTCCTACGACTCACTCCGACGATCCAATCTCCCTTTTGCCCGGACGCAGGATGTCCCGCGGACGTGGCACTCGGAGCCTCGAAAGCGAAAAACGGTGGACTACACTTCTCGGCTGAGTGACCTTTTCTGGGACTAGGACCCTTTCTAACTTCCCTCCTCCTCTTCCCCTACTGTCTCCTGCTCTACCAACCTACCGCAGTGGTTGAGCTTCCTGTACTCAAACTCGTTCGAGACCCTCAACCACTACCTGTCCCTCCGGACCGCGCGACGTCAGGTACCCCACCGTTTCTCAGTCTATGCTGAATCCCTGACTTATTGTCGTTTCGCAGTCCTTAGTAGACGTAGAGATAACTCGTTTTTAGACATGCGAGTCCGTATTAAAGAGGTTCAGGCCCGTGACGAGCCATTTATCACACAGGTATTCCCCCAAATAAGACGATTTCTTACTGTGATGAAAGGGATCCGGACTCTACTGTGGGAGTCTTTTCTGTCGTCGGCGGACAAAGAGTCGTCTTATAATCTTTTCTCTTACTGGTAATAAACGTCTACTATAATCGACAAAAACAACAAGTCAGTGGTTCAGTAGAGGCTGAGAAGTACTGGGGTACGTGACTCGGTGTGGTCCGAAGGGACAGGGAGTAATAGAGGACCTCAAACGGGTTCAAGTACAGGTGACTTAGTCACTATGGTAGGTTGACAGGGTAGGAGACAGTGACAGAAGAAGACGGAGGTTAGAAAGGGTAGTAGTCCCAGAAAAGGTCACTAAAATGACAAACGGAACCCACCGGTTTCATAACCTCGAAGTCGAAGTCGTAGTCAGGAAGGTTACTTATAAGTCCCAACTAAAGGAAATCCTAACTGAACAAACTAGAGGAACGACAAGTTCCCTGAGAGTTCTCAGAAGAGGTTGTGGTGTCAAGCTTTCGTAGTTAAGAAGTCACGAGTTGGAACAAATACCAGGTTGAGAGTGTAGGTATGTACTGATGGCCTTTCTGGTGTCGGAACTGATAAGTCTAGACACAGTCGTTTCACTACAGAGACGAAAAGTTGTGAGACAGATCCAAACAGTATCGAAAGAACGGTTCTTCGTTAGCAGAAGATAAAGTACCGACGTCAATGTGTCTCTGTTAAGTCCCTCAGTGATTCTTCGGAAAGTCAAATACCCGACAAGACAAGAGGGTCCAAACATGCTCTTGTGACACTGGCCAGGGAGTCTGACGTAGACCCACCCCGGAAGCCTCTCCGCTCGGGATTAGGGAGTGTCGTCCCCAGGAACGTTCTTCTCCTCCAGTCCTGTCTCCCTGTCCGTCTCCCTACTGGGGTACTCCTGTGTCCCTCCTCTGACGGCAGGTGTTCGGTGCCTCTCCGGAGTCCCGTGGTCGGGACGAGTGTGGAGCCAGAACCTGAAGGTTAGAGGTCCGGTCAGAGGTCCTGACACTCTGTCGTTTACGGATACCAAATTTGGTGGGTGACACACCAGAAACAATGCGTCGTCGGGACCGTCTGACTATGTCTCTTTGTCTCGTCTCGTCGTCCATACTCGTCAGTCCCGGTCGCACAGACCCCCACGTCTCTAGGTCCCCAACCCCGTTCCTCCTCACATAGGTGTGGGGTGACGGGGGGGAGGAAGGGTGGCGCCCGGACGCACGGGGTCCGACGACGGAAGAAGAGCGAGGGGACTGGACCCCGGGTGTTCCGTGTCTGCGGACTCCGTGGGGTGACTGTTTGTATTTTACGTTGTCTTCTCTTTAGCCCAGCATAGACTTGCTTTTCAACACTCTATAGACCGTTGTGTAAATTATTCTTTGTGCGTGTTCATATTAGAGGAGTGGTTCTTCTAATGTTTGGAAAGGACCTCGTGTATGATCCTCCGGAAAGATTTATTTCTGGGTAGGACAGAGACCTACACTTGTACACTTTATTTCTATACTTCACAGGGTCTGATTTTCAATGTCAGTCGGGTTGAACTCAATTATCGTGTTCTTTTTGAAGGTAAACTTTCTAACTAAGATTTTAAGGTGACTTTTGTTTTTGTATATTTATAACGGTTCTTTAAATACTTTTAATTCTGGTAGTACTCTCTTAAAGGGACAACGGTTGTTTAGTTTCATGTCTCGTGATGATTAGTTGTCTTAATCTGCGACCGTGTCTTTATGTGTCCAAGTTGTCTAGTTATACGTTCCCCATCTATCAAGTTACGGTCACTCCGTTTGAGGAAACGCGGGACGACAGTAGGGTTCGCCCAGGTCAACAATGCGCCAAGACGGGTCGGGTCGTTCTTTCGGTCCACCCCGGTCGCATAGACAATTCTTTGGTGTCTGACGTAAGAACTGACTCCTCTTCAGGTCAGTAGAGACCTCTTCCGGAAGTCCCTTCGGTGACCACCGAGTCTCCAATTCCGCAGGCGGACGTCACGCCCTCTGAGTCCAAGCTAGGGACCCAGCCCTTCTAGGGGACCTCTTTCTTTACCGTTGGGTGAGGTCATAAGAACGGACCTCTTAGGGTACCTACCACCTCGAACCACCCGATGTCAGGTGCCCAGTGTTTCTCAGCCTGTGCTGACTCGCTGAAGTGAGTGAGTGAAGTGAGTCTATCAAGTTTTCGATAAGGTCTTGCTGGTAAATAAAGTAGTATTATATATATATTACATCCGGTGTTAAGTTAAGTCATATCTTTGACAAGTAATTTTAGTTTAACCTGTGTTGTAACATTTAGTTAATATGAAGTTAATTTTTTTTTTTTTCTAACTACCTGAAAGGACCACCATGTCACCTATTCTTATACGGATGGTTGTGTCCCCTTTACCCAAGCTAGGGACCCGACCCTTCTGGTATACGGAACTACGTTGCTTCGGACGTGAGATCTTGGGTGTCCGACGTTGACGACTTCGGACACGTGGGTCTTGGGCACGAGGTGTTGGTCTCTTCGGTCGCGCCCCTCTTCGGGTGTCTGGCGTCGTCTCTCATCCGGGGCGAGCGGCGTCGATCTCTTTCGAGTGCGCGCCGTCACTGCTAGGTCGCGTCGGTTCTTTCTTTTTATTTGACTTGGCTAATTTTGAGTTTTTTTTATCTTAACCTTTTTATCCAAAGAGTAAACTTTTGGTCTAATAAGGATAGTATAAGTTTTGAATTTTTTAATTAAGGACTGTTTATTTTGTAGACTCATGAACATCGATAATCGTCTTATTTTGTCTCCTTCCATTTACAAATATTGGGGCCCCATTCCTTCCAGAAGCATTACCCCTACATGCACACGAGTGAGTCAACACAGGTCGACAAATGCTGGGATGCCTGACTTCGGGTGGTTCGAGAACGCGGGTACCCCAAGAGGTCAGTTCTAATGGCCTCACCCCAGATAAGGGAGGAGGTCTCCTAGAAGGGTTGGGTCCCTGACTCGGGTGCTGAGGCCGTAGTCGTCCGCTCAAGAAATGGAGGTCACGGTAGACTCTTCAGAGTATTGGTCGTATACTTTGAGTTTTAAGAATCTCACTTTATCACTGTCCAAACCGGAGTCCTTAGAAAATTTAAAGGTTTCTCGTTTTAATTTGACTGGCTAGTCCTCTTTTGTACACATTATTGATATTGTCCGTTCCCTAGTTATAAAAAATTCGGGTTCAGTAAAGGAGTCTTCCAAAACATTGAATTTAAAGACTGAGACTTAAGAATTACTTTCGTAGACGACGACGACGACAACAATCAGTGATTCAGCACAGACTGAGAAAACACCGGGTACCTGACATTGAGTGGTCCAAAGAGACAAGTACCCTAAGAGGTCCGTCCTTATCGCCTCACCCAATGGTAAAGGCAGAGGCCCTCTAGAAGGGCTGGGTCCCTGACTTGGGCGGAGAAGATGCAACGTCCGTCTAAGAAATGGTGACTCGGTCGTTCCTTCGGGTCACTCTCGTATTTATAGATTTTTCACTGTTCCTTTAACATGTGCAGAGTCATTCTGTTATAACAGTCACTCCGTTTAAATCTTTATACATCCACTTTAACCCGGTGACGTCGGAACTGGACCACCACCTGGGTCCTACACTACGCCCCGGAACTCCACCCCTCTCACTGCGACCCGCGGCTTTGTTCTCCGTCACGGGTGGACCTCCTCGTTTCAATCCGGTGCCCCAGGTCTGTTCGGAGGTCGGGTCTTCGAGAGGGTTGGGCGTGTGGACCACGATCAAAATAATTCTCTGTACCACAGGCATCATTCTTTCCATAGAAAGGGATGCTGGAGGGAGGATTAACTACCTCCTCTTCTCTATGTCCGAAACGGGTCACCGGGGGCCGAGGAGATAAAGTCCCGCTCCTCCAGTGGACCAATGGTAAAGGGCCTCGGGAACGCCGGTCACCTTAGACCTTGTGAATTATAGTTTTAATTTACTTACACCTTATAGGGGGAAACGTAAGAGACGTGTTTAAGAGGTGTTTGGATGACAGATGCATAACAGAGTGTTCACGAGGTTTCCGTCTATGATAGTATCTTTAAAAGACAGATTTCCGGGTCCCCAAGACTCCAAATTCTACGAACGGACTCTGGTGTGTCGTTCCCCTTCTTGGTCTCGTTGACTCTCGAGAGTTCGGACGGCGAGACAACGAGACCCCTGTGGTTGGGGGTACCCTCCGTGTACCAAGGTCCCTGTAGGCCTATGGGGACCCGGGACACGTGGAAGTGTCGACCGGGACGATTTCCACGTTTCAGTGGTGCAGTCTACGGGGAGCCGGTGGGTCCTCCACCCGGAGGGTCAGACCCACAGTCAGTTAGGTAGAGTCCCAGACTTGTTCCGAGGGTGATCTTCGTCGAGACTCCGGAGGGGTTCTTCCCGTGCTAGGCCCCTACGTACCTCCCCTCCGCCCCTCCCCCGAGACACACGAGACGTGGGGTTGGGGTCCTCGGTCTCGACGTGGAGCTAAGGGTCCCCAATAGCGGGTGACCCCTCGTCACAAGAGGACCTCTGTGTGGCTTACTTAAAGGTACAAATATTTTGGTACTTAATAACTTCGCGTGAACCCTCGGCACAAGGTAAATATGCTTAGTTACTCGTCTCTCGATGTCAGTTGGAAACGAGACGACGAGTGCCAAATATTTCTACCACGTTTGGTTGTCGTAGGTTGCGTGGACGTCTCGTCGGTGGGGTCAACGTTATCTACTTTTCTCACCGGAGATTTTCTTTGACTGCGCCTTGGCTGCTTGGGTTACTGACCCAGTCATCCATCTATCTATGAAAAAGAAAAATAAAAGTGCCTATAAAAGTTTCCGCGTGCTCTCGTCTCTTCTGACACACTTCTTAAGGGCCCTCGGGCGGGCGGTCGTAGCCACGCACAGTCGCAGAACGTACCGAAGGACATAGGTTGACGAGAGAGAAGAGTTTTGGTGTCGTCTCATATTCTGCTTACGCGACTTGTGGACCTAGGTGTGTTTACATAAACGTCTCCGTGGTCTATCAGTTGAGTTTACAACATTTTTACCGTTATTAAGAATTTATTCTAGTGACGGTAGAGTTGTTTTCTAAGGTTTTCCTGAAAAGAGTGTAATAGTTTTATTAAGACCTTAAATTCGTCTATTTTTGTTTTGTGTAATTTCAACGGTTTTGGGTAGACTCTTTCTCCCGTTCAAACTACATGATATATACGTTGGAATTTGGTATTTTTCTGTGGTAGTCTTTCTCCTCCGCCCAAAAAAATCTTGCAACCCCATACTTTCCCAAAAGACTCGGATTGAGGTTTCGGTCTTTGTTAATTCTTTTTATAATTTATTAAACCGGAGTATTTTTAAATTTTGTAAGGGTATGAACGTTTAGATTATTAAATTACTGTGTGATAATATTAATTAGTCACGTAAACTATTTGAACGGACAATATTTCAGTCCCAAATTTTTATTTCACATCAAGGTATATCCACCGTGTGTCTTTTTCTTTAACTATCTTCTGTCACCAATAGACCCCTATTTAAACTGTTTTCTCTGTGTACTTGAAATCGTCTTTAGATGTTTTGTAATAGTTCTCTTTAACTTTTACAGGATTGTCTTTTCCATGTTTTCGGAAGAGTGTCTTTAGACGTTTCACCGCAACTCTCTTTACAAATTTCAGGGTTTATTACCTTTCGAAACGGGACCACTCCCGTCAAGAGGAGTTTAGTTAGACGTTTAAGTCACCTCGGGTCGACTTTAGGGTTGTCTGTTGGACGTCTTTAAGTGTCCGACTGAGTTTTTGACAGTAGTCAGGGTTCATTAGAGCTGTTTCCTTATTCCGAATACGAGATCACTGACTCTTTCAAACTATGACCGGTTCCTGTTTGTACGGGTCACAGGTCTCACCCCGGGTCGTTATCTGTGTGTGTGTGTGTTAGTTGTGCCCTCCCTTTCTCACGAAAGAAAGTATTTACTCCGGCTCAGGTGTGGATACCTCTATAGATTTTATGACACACGTAAACTAGTTTACCGAAAGATCTTTTCGACACGTTTGAACGTTGATGGTTTGACGATTAGTAGTGGTGGATTGCAGTGGTGGCCGACGAAGAGGTCACCGAGTCGCCATGTCCTAGGCGGACGGTCACGTCTTCCGAGCCCAAGTTGGGGCCCCGGCCCTTCTAGGGGACCTCCTCCCGCACCGTCGGGTGAGGTCAGACGAACGGACCCTTTAGGGTCCCTGTCTCCTCGGACCACCCGATGTCAGGTGCCCCAACGTCTCTTAGTCTGTGCCGGCTCGTCGACTCGTGTCGTTGTGGAGTACAGTCAAAAATTAGAACAGGAAGGAATCCTTCATCGTTCAGTGTGGAAAAGGTGTCACACGCCCCGGCACGTACAAGAGTAGAGGAACAACAGGCAGACAGGACGGAGGACTACTGGAAGGGTGAGTGCAGACGACAGGCAGGAAGACAGCCCTACCAGTGTCAAAGAGAGTCAGTGAATGGTACAAAACGTTGGAGAGCAGAATAGTTTCCGAGTAGAGAAAGAGACCTCGTAAAACTTGAATAACAGGGTCTCGGAGGTGACAGACGACTCACGTCACAACTCCCCACTACGGTACGAGACCACGGGGGTAGGACCGAGAACACTACTGGTCACCTACGTCCCTGAACTGTGGGTCGGGGGTGGGGGTCAAGTCCCACGGAGACTTCCCGGCGGACGAATCCGGAGAGAGACCCGAGCCGACCCGGGGTCTGGACGGGAGTGGAAGGGAAGAAGGGACACCAGGGGTCTTGAGGTCACTTATTTGCAGGACGGATGAGTAGAGGTGTAGTCTGGGACGTGCACCCCCACGGGTGGGACTGGGTGTGGCACCTACGTTCCTTCCGGAACACGACAATTTCGACGAGGAGACACAGCACCCAAAACGGAGACAACTGCAAGTACGAGGACTCTCATGCCCTTACGATTGATAAATCCGAATCGTATAATTGCGTGGACCTTGTTCGACATTTCTGAGATTGGAGGAGAAAGAGGTCTCCGGGTTCGTCGTCGGGGTCAAGGTGACTTACCGGTCAGTTAAGAACAAGGTGTCTGAACTTTGTAGGGGCATTAGTACCTGAGTCACTAACTCCTGGGACCCAAACGAAGACCCGAAAGAAGAGACGCCTAGACGGACAGGCAGACAGGGACCGGTCCCAGAGGTGGGACGTCGAGTAGTGAGGACGGGGCTGTTCCCTGAGGGTGGGGGCTGTTTCTAGACACCCGAGTCTTTAAGACGTGTCCCTACCGAGTCGATTTCCGTGGTGAGATGGAAAGCTACCCGCCAAGACGATGCTTGTCGACGTGTTCGGCAAGGACGACAAAGTAAGAGGTAGAAACGCGTCGGGGGGGAGTGAGTGTGGACGGGGACCCCGAGTCGGGGCCTGCAAGGTCGACTCAGTCAGGACCCTACAGTGGGGGACGGACCCCCTCGGACGGGCAAAGTCCTGAGCCGGGACGTGGTGGACGGGCCTCCTCGGAGGTGGTGGTGGACACGCAGGGGGCCCCCGTCCCTAAGAGGTCCCAGGTGAGGACGAGACGGGGGCGCGGGAGGGGCGGTCAGGGGCCACTTACGTGGAGTATAGTCCTGACTAGTGTCTCGGGGTAGGTGTCTGGGTGTCAATGACGTCTAAGGAGGAGTGGGAGGCGAAATCGGCTCGGAGGGGACAAGTCTTAAAGGCTCGGGTGTCTCGAAACGACCCCCGTCCCCCGCGAGGATCCCACAAGTGGTCCACTGTGACACAGGTTCGAAGTCCCCAGTCATCCCGTTCCGTCTCTGCTCTCTCCCGCACCCCAAGGGGTCCCAAACGTTGAACATTTTAGACATCTTTAGAGGTCTCAGTTATTGTACTAAAAAAATTTCAGATGAAACTTTATTAATTCTGAAGAAACTTTCAGTGTCTTTGTCGTCTCTCGCACGGACGTACGCTAAGTGGGCCGAGGGGGATTTCAGTCGCAGAAGGTAGCGGGTCCTGCGCTCCTCGTCTTGACTCTTGGGTTGGAATCGTGGCGTCCTGACCGACTCGGTACCCGAGAGAAGCCTGAAGTAGGCAAACGGTTGTTTACAGGAAAAAGACAAGGTCCTAGAGTATAACGTAAATCGACAATACGAACGGAAGGAAATTTTCCAGAGGTTCTTGAATAAATAAAAAAGTCCCACAGGAAGCTTCCTGGAGTGTAGTCGAAGTACTCTTTCTTCAGGTCCCGCACCCACAGGACCCCCGTGTTGGACAATGTGTTAGACCGCTCACAGGTGGTCGTGAGTGACTCCTTCGGCTAGGTCGGAAACATTTATCGATCCACCCAAAATCTCGGACTGGTAGTGTTCCATCGGAGTCCAGTGCGGTCGACGCCCCCGTCTGTCTTCACGGGTCGAGGAGGGGACCGGCCCCGACCGTCGACGGAGCGGTCGGTGTGCGGCGTATTGTGTCAGTAGACCTTTCACAGGCTTTGGACGGACTCGAGTCCTTCCTACTGTTTCCTCCAGACCTCGGGTACTCCGGTGTTTCCGGACTGTAGCACGTCCCACAGCGACTGTCCCGCTCGGAAGACCTTTCCGAGCGCGGGGGCTCCCAACGGGCTCTACGCCCCGACGAAGGTTCACATCCCCTGTGGTACCCTGCAGAAGGACATTGGTCGCAGAGGTGCACTCTGAAGCGTCGTCTCGTGGTGTACGGCCCCACCGGCCAACCACCCTGGGTAACACCCGAGTCCAGCCCTCAAGTCCGACACCTGAAATTCAAGGAAATCCTCTCCTTGTCGTGCCGGGACCGGGGTCTCCGAGACGGGGCCGGCCCAGGGCCCAACCCGTCCTACAGTCTGGACCTTTGGATGAGTGTGTTTGAGGATTGGTCGCTGAAACGGGCAGGTCCGGTTCGTGCCTTGGGTTTCCTCCACCCTCTCTACTCCAGGGCACACCAGGGGAGAGAGTGCCCCGACGTCCGACCGCGTCCACGGGAGAGACACTGAGGTAGTGGGGAGTGGTCGAGCGGGGTAGGGGGCCGTGTCTCTCCTAGGGTGTCGGTACGGAAGGACCGACGAAGAAAGGGCGGGTTTCTGGGAGTAGAGGCGAACGTCCGGGTCGTGGGGACGGTCGTGGGGTATTAGGGTGTGTCTCCCCTCGGAGGGTCGCGCAGTGGACCGAGGTCCTTCGAGAGTGACGTGACGGACTTTTAAGGCACGGCCGTGCGCCGAGAGTGGAAGGTTGACCCGTAGGTGCACCCGTCCCAGGAGTCCCGCGTGTAGACTACGAGTACCAGAGTCGCGACTCCTACTCCGGACCCTGTCGGACCCGAGAGTCCCTCTACCCACTCTCTTTCCCCTTCTACCTCCCTCCTTCCTTCCTTCTACTCCGTGTGGCAAAGAGATCCTTTTCTACCAGGATCGTCCTGCCGTGTCGTCTCAGACTCCCCGAGACGGGGTTCGGGGCCGGCACATCGAGACCGTCCTCCCCTCGGGTCGGGAAGAGTGAGTCTCCGGGGTTTGAGGGTGGGTCTTTAGGGGTCTAGGGGACGGGTCCACGGTATACTCTTCCACCTCAGGATCTTCCCCTTTCACGGGTTCCTAGGATTGCGGCACGTCTACGGCGGGAACTGACCTCCTACGTAGGGGTCTTGGTCTCCATGGGCCTCGTGGGTGCACTCGGGCTCCGACCGACCGGTCCTTGCACTTGGGTGCGACCCAGTCTCCTTTGGGACCCTGTGGCCGACTGGACCCTTCGGACTTCCCAAAGACCACCATCATGTCGTTTATAATGTCAATTTATAAGTCATTTACCTTATAAACGTCTCGAACCGTACTATGTTTTTTACTAAGATGAGTACGGTGTCTACAAATGACCCTTAGGCAATGCCTGGACCGTGACGAAACCTACGAAGTCCTGCAACCACTTGGTTGTCTTGTCACCAGGACGGGACGTCTCGACTGACGTGTCTTTGTCGAAAGACTCGTTGATCTGACGTCGACGCCAGCGTTCCGTGTGCGCACTGGGTCTCTGGTACGAGGGGAGGGGATCTCTGTGTGTGTCGAGCAGAGACCCGTGGAGGACGAGATCCGGGGGGAGGGTTGAGGAGTATTAGCCCTTACAGACCTGGTGTCTACGAAGTACTGGTTTCACCTATCTCTACTGAAACCCAAAAGAAGGAGTTCTGGGTTCCTCCACTTTAACTACAGAACAAAAATTAAGTCGGAGTATTTTACGCTTCTTATGGTAATCGAAAAGAATTCTGTGACTTTTCGTCTATGTCAAACGTTTCCAATAAAAAAACAAATCAAAATATTTTCTATCGTAAGGAGAGGTGTTTTGGATGTTCCTGATCTTAACATTATCCTAGATGACGGGTAATAAGACCGACCAGAATAATGACTTTACAAATAAACCTTTTCTGGACTATGGAAAAGGTTTCAATAGATCTGTCGAGTGAGAGATGGTTGTACAAGTATTATTGACAGTTAGATCAAAAGATAGATAAATTGCAAAGTTTTAAGACCCATTACATGTATTTTAATTGTCGAGGAGGTTCGTATAATTAATAATACCGTCTTTCGTTTCTTCTAGATTTCGCGGAGAACTACTTCCACTTTCTCCTTTCACTTTTTCAACCGAATTTTGAGTTGTAAGTTTTTTTGATTCTAGTACCGTACGTCAGGGTAGTGAAGCACCGTTTGTCTACCCCTTTGTTGCCTTTGTCACTCTCTGAAATAAAAGAACCCGAGGTCTTAGTGACGTCTACCACTGACGTCGGTACTTTAATTTTCTGTGACCGAGGAACCTTCTTTTCGATACTGGTTGGACCTGTCGTATAATTTTTCGTCTCTGTAATGAAACGGTTGTTTCCAGGTAGATCAGTTTCGATACCAAAAGGGTCTTCAGTACATACCTACATTCTGAACCTGATATTTCTTTCGACTCGCGGTTTCTTGACTACGAAAACTTGACACCACAATCTCTTCTGAGAACTCTCAGGGAACTTGGCGTTCTCTAGGTTGGTCAGGTAGGACTTCCTTTAGTCAGGACTTATAAGTAACCTTCCTGACTACGACTTCGACTTTGAGGTTATGAAACCAGTGTACTACGTTTCTCGACTGAGTAACCTTTTCGGGGACTACGACCCTTTCTAACTCCCGTCCTCCTCTTCCCCTGCTGTCTCCTACTCTACCAACCTACCGTAGTGGCTGAACTACCTGTACTCAAACTCATCTGAGGTCCTCAACCACTACCTGTCCCTTCGGACCGTACGACGCCAGGTACCCCAACGCTTCTCAGTCTGTACTGATTCACTGACTTGACTTGACTTGAGAACGATTTTATAAGTATATGTAGACGTCAAATCGGTTGTACTTCAAAGTCATATTTTGTGTGTTCCTCGAAAAGTCGGGTGCACTCTGGACACACGAAGGAACAATCTTTCACTTCTGTTCGACCTAAGGTAGAGGGGACGACGGACGTAGACACTGGGACCCGCGTGCCGGGAGTGCAGGTACCTGTGTTACGACTTCAGACGCGAGGCGACAAACTGTGTTGCTCGTACCACTATCGGTGTCCGACACCTCGGCCTCGCAGAACCGTGCGTGTCTCCGGTCGGCCGCCACTGGGTAGGGTAGGGTGTATGTCTCTTTGGCACCGAAAGGAGAAGAGGTCCGTGTGTCGTCTCCGCTTGGCAGGTTACTCCTCCGCGGGGACCGGCGGACGTGTAGCAGTCAGTCGTCGGGACCTCGAACCGAAAGGAGACCTCGACACTACTGAAGACTCTGTTTCGAGGCTCCGCCCGTCTCCGGACTTGTGGGAAGGTTTCTCCTCTGCGAGGGAGCCGAGGTCGAAGGTCTTCTCGGACGTCTTTGAGGAGCAGGTCTAGATTAAGTCTTGTAGCCTGAAACCTGGTCTTCTGACATAACCAGAGGACTAGATACTTCCACAAACGTTCAACCACCCGTTGTGGGATGGACGTACACACACACACACGTACATACACACACGCACGTACGTACACGCACGGACACACGTACGCACACGCATACGCACACACACACGCACACACGTGCACACACGTACACACACGTGACACACGTACACACACGGACATACACACGCACGGACACACGCGCACGCACACGGACACACACGTGCACACACGTACACACACGGACATACACACACACGCACACGTACGCACACGCATACGCACACACACGAACACACACACGTACACACGTGCACACACGTACACGCACACACACACACACACACACACTCACACACAAGTGACTCTGTCTAGTTTGATGTCGTAGGTCCACGAATTTACTCGACCGGTCAAATGAGTCCTGCCACGGTCCCAGGACGACAGAGGACCCCAGGAGAGTAGGTGGGAAAACTTCTTTCACGTTCCCCATCCGACTGGGTGTACGTTCTTACAAAACTTTGAGAAAAAGTCAACATTGCTTAAGGGAAGGGAAGGTCTCTCCCCAAGAGGAATTTTGAACGGACGTGTGGACTAGTCTCAGAAGTGAGCGACTGAAAGTATCTTAGCGGCGAGAAGAAGTCGTAGTGGAACATTTCGTCCTCGACAGCCTAGGTCGCCGGTCACCGGGAGGCAGGCACCACCGACCCGGGACCTAACTAATCGGAAACGAGAGGCACCGGTGTCCCCCACGTAAAATTGGAGAGTCCTTCGCTTCTGGGGAAGGGTCGACTAGTCGATCTCTGGGTCTCTCAGGTCGGGTACAGGACTCTGCTAGTCCCTCCCTTCTGCCACTGTCGGACCTCACTGGCCACTGAAGACTGGGTGTCACGGGGGGCAGCACGTTTCGGCGCGTCTTCCTTCAGTCACGGCGAGGGGAGGTGACTCCTGACACCACACCTGCGCCACGCGACCGCCCCTGCCGCCAGAGCGTTCCGTCCCCCGAGGAGGCTTCCCACCCTTTCTCCCAATTGTAGGGGTCATCGGTGACGGGGTGGGTCTTGGTCGCGGATACCAGTCACCACTTCCCTTCACCTCTGGACCTCTCTCCTTCTATTGAGAAAAGTCGCACCCTGTCGGCGCCCTTCACCCCCTGTGTGGGACTGTGCTTCGAGTGGGCACGAGGTGGTGTCTCCGCCAAGAGTGTGGCCGAAAGGTCGTGTCGTGTGCACGGGCAGACAGAGAGGACGGGGCTGAGATGTCAGTCGTCTCACAACCGGGGGGTCCTCCGGGTGTAGGCTTGGGGACCTCGGACACTTGTGCACTGGGGTGTTTCGTTTCCGCGAGACGTCTCTACCAAGCCAACTTCTAAAACTCTACCTTCCGACAGAGTCTTGGTGTCCCCGGCGAGCCCTCATCAATCATTCATCCTACCGTTTCCCGTCCGGAGTCCCGTCTGGGACCTCCTGCTCGGGATCGTCGGTCGTGCCGGCCCTTCCAGAGAGCGAAAGTAGGGGCCCGTCTTGGCGAAGACGCCCCTACCCTGTCTCCGGGGCGTCTCGTCCCCGACCCACGCCTTTCTCTCTGTCCTACCTCGGTCTCGCGTTCCACCCCACTCCCGCAAAAGGGCCCCTCTCTCGCCCTGTCACTCACACGTCTGTCCGTACTGGAATATTGGGTCCTCCACCGGTGCGGGTCCTCCTGGCGTCTCCGTCTCCGAATCCCTGTGACACTGCTCTCCCGTCACCCGACCTCCGGGGTCCAGTCCTTCCCTCGCACTTCCTCGGAGACCTTCAAAGGTGAAGGAGGCACTCTCCTTTGATTGCCTCCCCTCACCCTCCTCCCTCCTCTCTCTCATGTTCTCCTCGGGTGTCCGGTTCCCACTCTCCCGGGGCCCGTGGAGCTCCCGATTCCAGTGTCGACACGAACTCTGACCTTGTCGTCGAGTCAGCACAGGTTGAGAAACGTCGGGGTACCTGTCATAGGGTTGTCCGAGGAGACAGGTACCCTAAGAGGTCCGTTCTTGTGACCTCACCCATCGGTGCGGGTGGAGGTCCCCTAGAAGGGCTGGGTCCCCAACTTGGGTCCCGAGGGTGTGACATCCCTCCTCTTCCCCTACTCGACCAGAGAGAGTCCTAGCCCGCCGCACTAGGTCCCTTCTGCACCCTTCCCCACTTACCCGGAACTCCTCGTCGACAAGAACCGTGATGTCCAGTGTCGACCCTGGGACCCGGGTCCGTCCTCCGTCCGTCCCGACTCGCCCCCAGGTCTTGACGTGTCTCCTCAGATTGAACTACGGGTGGACGAGGCAGGTCCCACCGGTTTTGGGTCCGAATCCTTTAGGACAGACACCTTTGGGGTGTCACAGTCACCCGCCGGAACACGCTTTCTCACCTTCACTTCACTTCAGCGAGTCAGCACAGACTGAGAACACTGGGGGTACCAAACATCGGGTGTTCCGAGAAGGTAGGGACCCTTAAAGGTCCGTTCTTATGACCTCGCCCAACGGTAAAGGAAGAGGTCCCTTTCTCGTCCCTCTGCACATTTACGTTTAAACAGGGCGGTCAGGGGGTTTGGCTCAGAGTCTCCCCAGTGAGACCCCCAGGTGGGAGTGACGAACAGTGACAAGCAGTACAGTGGGTCTGGTCAGCACTCTGTCGTAGAAGGACTCTACCTCCGCCCTAGGACTGGGTGGGGTAGGGTGGTTCGGGTCGTCCTCCGGAGCCGGTCCACCTCAGTGGTCGGGACACCCGTTCCGACCATTTGTAGTGTGGGTCCCCCGCTGTTGGGGTGCCCAGTGAGAACTGAAAGGGTCCTTCTCCACCCCGCGGTCCTGGTGAGGGCTCGGGGTGGGTCGGGGTCCTCGGACCAAGTCTGTTCTGTCGGGACGTGTCGGTTTGTGGGACGCGCCGACATTCTTCGGGGACGGTCGGGGGTGGTCGGGACGCGACTAGTCATTACTACACAAATTATCCTTAAAGTTCCAAGTAATGCCTTGCACCTAATTAATTCAACTCTCCCTTCTATTACTTTTCTTAAGGGTGATCTGTGTATCGTCTCGTCCGGACGGAGCTCTCCTTCGCCCCTCCTTTACATGCCGGGAGGGCCTGGGAGAAGCAAGGGGCGGACCTTTCCTCGCTTCAGAAGGTGGCGTAGGAGGCTCGTCTCGACTACCGACTCGGGGATGGGCCCCACGGCGTTCGGTGGACCGGTCGGAGGCCAAGAACAAACCTTAACCCCCATTCTGCGTTAACCAGGGGTGACCCGAGTCGTAGTGCAAGTTTCAGTGGTCTAGTTTCCGAGACCTAGCGCAGGAGGGCCCTCGAGTGTCCCGGAGGAGAGACGCGAAAGAAAGGGTTCCCAGCCCCTCCCTCCGCCCTCCCTTCGGACGGCGTGAGTGGTCCTCCGTGACTCGAACCACCCGTTCCCCTCCAGTCCCCTCCTTGTCGGACTGGTCCCCGAGGCTTTTGGGACACCCAGTCCCCCAGGCCCTGTAAGGGGGTCTTAGAGGAGTCGACGACCGTTTCAGCCGAGGCTCAAGTGACTGTTTGGTCACTTTTGCGTCCTTCGCTGACTCACAGTCTTAGGACTTGCGACTCTGAAGTTGGGGTCCCAGGCACGATAATCCCCTTCCTCCCAGGGCCCACGACACAGCCTCGTTGCCAGAGGTACGCGGGAGGAGAGCCCGGAGGCACCGGGTGGAGCAGGGCAGGAGTGGCCTTGGGGGGAACTCCTAATCGCGTAGGTAAAATGGCTGTTTGTGTCCCCACTTGGTGACGAGGTGTGTCGTATCGGTGTCGAGTGGTTGTTTTTACGCCGAATGCTTCGTGATCTCAACGTTCTTATGCGTCACACGTCGTAGTTGATATGTCGCCCCTTTCTACAAATTTCCGTTCTGTCACCAACGGAAACTCCATCACCCCAGCCCCCCCGCGGATCTTCCCCTGTACCTCTGAGTCTCGGGACCGTTCCTGGAGAACGAGGCGCACCCGCCTCCGACGTTTCTCTGTAGGTAGCACACCAGGGTGTGAGGGGACTGTACCTCCACACCCGTGAAAAGGTGACATGAGGTCGATCTTCATAGACGAGATTTGCACCGACTCGGCACACAGGTAATTCGACGGGACGTCTCTCGTATAAGGACATAGGTGAAGTGATACATAGGAGGAGTCAAATAAGGTTTACTCTTTAAAAATGCAGAGTATTTTGCTCCCACACAGATAATGTTTACCCACAAAACTTCACCTAAGTCCAAGTCCCACCCACCGGACTGACCCCGGGACCTCGACCTCGTCTGGACCGAGAGTTTGGGTACACGTCTCGGGAAGCCGAGGAGACGTCGTCTCGCTTCGGGAGGACGGACTTTAACCTGTTTCCGGGGTCCATCGACACCAAGCCAAGAGTCATGCTCGTCTCGATAAAACTCTGCACAAAGAGTACCGAGTACTCTCGGAGTCCCGTCGTTGTCTTTAATACTTGAGTACTGGGGCCTCTCAGGCACCATTCCGGTCCTTGTGTGGAGGAAAGAACTGAAAGTCGGACAACACGACTGGTTCAGGTAAAAGGTACTCGGGTTAATAGAACTTTAAAAGGAAGTAGGAGGATTTAGTCGTCCTAAACGGTCCTCCGTGTTTCCTCCAATTTTAAGAAAAGGATATATCGTTAATAAGTGTGGTCGGTTTGGAGTAAGTAGTCTCTATTTGAAGAAAAGGTTAAATATAAGGTATTGAGTTGGGAGAAATTCATTCCCTTTTACTGTCGGACGAAGCCCCCTTCTGTTAGTCAAATATGCCTAGAGTTTTTGAGTTCGTCGAGAAACGAAACCACAGACGTAACATAAACGACTGCAGAAGTTCTTCCCGTCTTTGCTACCTCACGCCCAAGACGAACGTCCCAAAGTGGTGGTCCTCACCCTCCTCTACTCCCAGTCTCTCCTCCATTGTCACTCCCCGGGTGTCCACCATCCTCCAGTCCGGACGGTTCAGGGGAGACCTGGTCCCGACCTGGTCGGACGAGGAAACACGACCTCTGGACCGTTTGAACCTGCGACCTGGACGTCCCCGGTGACTTACCTCCCCTGATCAGGGTCCCACTTCTGTCCCTTTCTGTTTGGGGGGACCCCCACCTCTCCCGAGGTGCGGCGTCCTGTCGGTCCAGTATCGAGAAGAAGGACGTCGGGTCGGGGCAGGTGAGTGTCCCCCACCGTCTCTGGGCATGGGTCACGACCGTAGGAGACGACCGGTAGTTCGGTGCCCCTATTAGGCTCCCTTCCCCTGGGACCGGAACGAGTGCAAAGAAGGATGCCGCTCAGCAGGCCCCGCCCGCAGAGAGCAGACATACCGATGACACTCAGAGAGTCCCGAGGTCCTAGAGTCCTGTACGTCTTTGGTGGTCTCACATGGTGGGTGTCTGTGTAGGGACGACTTCGAGAGTTCCTTTTGTAAGGTCTTACCTCCAGGACCCACCGTACCTCTTCCCCACTCCTTTCTGATTTTACATCGTTCAGATTTAAGAGTGACCGTAATTTTAGTAGTGTTATTTAGGATTAATCTACCCTCTGTCTTTATTTTGTACTTCGAGTTATTGTGACAGTCGTTATGTGTTAATTTAGACGCACGCATGATTCAGAGAAGTCAGAACGTTGTGATACCTGGTATCGAGCGGTCCAAGGAGACAGATACCCCCAAGAGGTCCGGTCCTATGACCTCACTCAACGGTGCGGGAGGAGGTCCCCTAGAAGGACTGCGTAACTAACTTGGACACAGAGAATGCAGAGGATGTAATCGTCCGTCCAAGAGATAGTGATCGTAGTGGACCCTTCGGGTGCTACTTTACGTTTTATCAATTCAAAGAACCTAACAAATCTTCTCCCCTTCTCCAAAGGTGCCTCAGGTCCAAGGCTCAAGTCAAACATCCAATTTAAGATTCCCATTGGTGGTCTCCCTGTTTTCTCCAATATCGAACCATCTCAAGTTCTGTCTCCTCCCCTGCCCCTGACATTTGAACTTTAGCTAAGTTTTCCTCCGACCTCTCTCGCACTCTTTACGTCCTCTTTCTCTTTGGTGTTTTATTCTCCCTTTTTGTTAGGTTTTAAATGGTCGTTTTGCCTGTTTTAAGTTGTCGAGTCTTCGCCAGTCTGAACTGAAAAATTAAAGTTAGGTGAATGTCAAACAGATTTTCATAAATTCTAAAAGCATTTAAATTTTTCAACGTTTTCTTTATATAGTCTGGTTATAATCGGTGTCTGTACCTTTTTATCTAGACTTCCGATTTTATAATACTTTTACTTTCTCAGTGACCACTTATTGCCATTTTCAAGTCCAGGTAAAACAAATCTTTGCAACAGAAGGACCACTTGACTTGAAAATGGTAATAAGTGGTCACTGAGAGGTGGGTTGTTTACCTTTTATATATGAGAAGAGTTCATCCATACGTAATAAATACTCTGAACTGACCTATGATCCCGTTTAAAGTTTCTGAAGGATTTATAGTCAAAGTTTGTCTTATGAAAGAGACTGGTATTAAGTTAATTCAATCTTTAGATAATATTTTCGTTACATGAAAAACCTTTAAATATTCGTGTAAAGATTTATTAAGTTCTGTACATCTAATTTGAAATTTTTATCAAAATAACTTTTTAAGAAATCAAGTCAAGTCAAATCAGTGAGGAACACTGGGGTACCTGACGTCGTTCGGTCCGAAGGGACAGGTAGTGGTAGAGGGCCTCGAACGAGTTTGAGTACAGGTAACTCAGTCTCTACGGTAGGTTGGTAGAGTAGGAGACACCAGGGGAAGAGGAGGACGGGGGTCAGGGAGGGTCGTAGTCCCAGAAAAGGTTACTCAGTTGAGAAGCGTACTCCACCGGTCTCATGACCTCAAAGTCAAATCGTAGTAAGGAAGGTTTCTTGTGGGTCCTGCCTAGAGGAAATCTTACTTGACCAACCTAGAGAANAACGAGTTTGAGTACAGGTAACTCAGTCTCTACGGTAGGTTGGTAGAGTAGGAGACACCAGGGGAAGAGGAGGACGGGGGTCAGGGAGGGTCGTAGTCCCAGAAAAGGTTACTCAGTTGAGAAGCGTACTCCACCGGTTTCATGACCTCAAAGTCAAATCGTAGTAAGGAAGGTTTCTTGTGGGTCCTGCCTAGAGGAAATCTTACTTGACCAACCTAGAGGAACGTCAGGTTCCCTGAGAGTTCTCAGAAGAGGTTGTGGTGTCAAGTTTTCGTAGTTAAGAAGCCGCGAGTCGAAAGAAGTGTCAGGTTGAGAGCGTAGGTATGTACTCGTGACCTTTTTGGTATCGGAACTGATCTGCCTGGAAACAACCGTTTCGTTACACAGACGAAAAATCACACGACAGATCCAACTCGACTTTTTAATAAATTTCTGATGTATAGTTTTCCAGGTCTACGTCGAATTTTAAAGTCCTTTACTCATCGGGATTTTGGACAGGTATTTCTTCTCCTCGACTGTTTGCCACCCGACCTTTAGGCGGGAATTCCCCTCGTCAGTCCGCTCAGGGCCCTACTTCTGATCTCGTTCCTGTGCCGCGGACGCGTGCCCGAACCCCCAGGTCTGTCGGGACGGGACGCGAGACCAAGGGTGTCCCACTGACGGGGTACAAAATCGTAGACCTCGACGTAAAAAAAGAGTAACTGAAGTGACTTTCGACGAGTTCACACATTCGGTGTTGAGTCAATTAGACACGGAGGGGACACTCCTGTTCGACTCTACCAAGGGTCCCGTGGACCGTGGACGGACGGGGAGGGTGGGGCCCAGAGCGCCGGAATGGACGACAGTGAACGAAGTGTCCACGACCACCGTTACCGAGTCCCGTGTAGGAGTCCTGTGTCTGGGATGATCACTCGGGCTCCCCGGACGCCCGAGGAGATCACACCGGGACAACTTGGCAATTTGCGACTGTAATTTGTGTTCGTGGCCTATTAGACTCGACCTGCGTCGCCGGCGGTACCGGTCCTTTTGCTCGGTGGGTGTCAAGGAGGGCGGTTTTCCGGCCGTCGGATTACCCCCTCGCGGTAAGAAGTTTTCGCTTAGTCTCATGTCGACGTCTCTCCGAAGTGAGGGGTTCACAGGCGGTCTTACTGCTTTCACTCTTACTGGGGGTCACACCCGCTCCTGCGTCTCCTCGGGACACACGACGACGACCCCTGCGTCTTACACGTCGATACCCTCTCCTGGGCCAAAGAATGGTTTCATCTGTGCGGCAGTGGTCCATTGGGTCGTTGAGATGAGGACCCGTAAATGGGGTCTCTTTACTCTATAAGTGTGTTTTAGGGCACCACAAGTATCGTCGAAAGGAGTGCTATCGGTTTGGGGCCTTTATCGGGTGCACAGGAAGTTGCCCACTCACCTATTTGTTAGTCGCGGGGAGGGTATTATTCTATTTCGACTTAGCAGTGTTTATAGTGGTTTTTTTGTTTCTTTCATCACCAGGTGCGGGGGTACCTTGTGACGAACCCTCACTTTTCGTCGTGTAAGGACCATGGGAGTCGGTGTCCCGCCCGAGTTTTCCTTAATACTGCTCCCCCCTTTCGGTCAGAGCTTTCCGCTGTATCATAAGTCGGACGAACGTTACTACTCTAATGTCTCTGTCGTCTAATCATCGCTACCTCGAATCCCTCGTCCTCCTTAACCCTCCGACGTCTTCGGAGTGTCAGGGTCCCCCCGACACTGTCCCGACGGGGCACAGAGGGACGCGGTCCCCTAAGTGCGCACACTAATTTAAGTAGTTTCCTTTATGTGAACACCCCGACACCCATGCTCTGTGGCCACTCGCACGTAGTGACCCACAAAACGGTCACCCCACCGATACTACGATATAGGATCAGTGGGTCCGGCAGTGGAAATCCCCTTTCGTCCCCCCGAAAGACGTAACAGAGGACTTTGACGTACACTTGGATGTTAACAGAGTTCTATTTTCAAAAGTTTTCCTGTGATTCGTACGATATTAAAGTCATCGTCTATTTCGTTATAAATATTTGTAGGTCATAAATATTTGTAGGTCATACACCTAACGTAATCGAAGGGCGTCGCCGATGTTGTGTAAGGGTGTTTGAACAACCGAATTTTGTCGTCTTCAAATAGTGGAGTGGTAAGACCTCCGGTCTTTAGCCTTTAGGTCCTTCCAGTGTGAGAGGAGTCCGTAGGTCCCCTCTTAGATGTCGGTGCACCGAAGGACGAGACGGGCCCCAGGTGCCGGGAGCTGAGTGTGGAGACAGAAGGGTGAAGACAGGTTTGGAGGAGAAAGAGGATGCTCCAGTCAACAGGAACCTAACTCCCGAGTCGGCCCATGAACTCCTGTGAGAGTAGAGTTCTAGGAGTCAATGAAGACACTTCTGGGAAAAGGTTTCTTCTGTTGTAAATATCCAAGGTCCCTGATGCCACATCTTTGCAGAAAACACCCCTCGGTGTCACGTTGGGTGCCGTACCTACTTCAGTAGAGACGGGAACGAAAACTCTTAGGGTCCATCCCACTCCAAACGTTTCTTTAGACACACTGCAGTGTCTCTGAGGGTCAGGGTGGGGGTGTAGGTCGGGTGGTGTGGGGGTTCACAACTGACGATTCAAGAGTTTCCTCCAGCCGTCGCCTACCCGGCACCCCCGGACCCGAAGGTGGACCGACCTACCGAGGAAACCCTGTAAGAGGTCTTTACGGGAGAACCCAGGGTGACGGCTCAGGTGTTTTCGACCTGTCCCACACGTCAGACCAAACCCTACCACCTCAGGAGACTACGGGACCTCGTCTTCACCTGTGTCCAGACCGGACCTACTTACGAGGAGGCCGAGGAACGTCCACAGACGGTCCCTTGACAGGGACCTTGGTGAACGGTGCGACTCGCGTTCGGGGCGCACTCCTTTCGTGCTGGCGAACCCTACCGAGTACCAAAATTAGCAAGGTCCTCAATTAGTGTGGAGTCCCCGACGGATGAGACGTCGAAAGCACTCGTCTGTCTGTGGCTCGTCGGACCCGACGCCTCGACCCTAGAGCGACACACCCCCGGAGTACCCCCGGTACACCTCGAGGTCCCTGGGTCCACGACCGGTCCGCGTCGGTGATGACGGTCCACTGGGTCGTTCTCAGGGGAGAAGTTACATCGACTTTGTTCCCCCGACCGGTGTCGTGAAAGGGTCGACACTCTACGAAGCGGGACGAGACCGGGAGGAGCGTCCCAGGGGCGAAAGGAGGAACATGGTCTGAGGAAGACTAAGACCTCGGTAGTGGGGTCGTAGACGTATCGTCCATGGTCCGAGATCCTAACCGGACGGACCCGAGTTCAAGACTGAGACGAGGAATCGTAGATACGACAAGGCCCGTTTAATGTGTTGGACAGACTCAGAGTCACAGGTTAGAAACTTTGTCTCCACTATCGTTGGATGGAGCCTCTATTTTTGTCTGAGCACACGTGAGTTGTGCACAGTCGGTGTGTCTGTGACTATTACTGCGGTGGTAAGTCCCGAAGGAAGACCAGGAAGGGTGTGGCTGGGGAACAACCAGGAGTGGACGACTGTAGGGGGAGAATTCTTGTGGAGTAAGTCTCGTCTTGTCCCCGTCCAGTCGAAGTGGTCCAGTGTTTTATACTTTTCCGTACCTATGTCGGGAGAGGAAACCGACCGTCCGGACCGCCCTGTAGTCGGATAGGGATCGGGTCGGACGTCCGGCGGAGGATTACCGGTCCTGAACGTTCCTCTCCGATACGAAGATAGGTCGAAAGACGTTATTCAACTTGGGGGGACCGAGTCTACACAGGAGAGGTGTCTTTGAAGAGGTCCCCTTGGACTAAAGGAGAGACGTGGAGTTGAAAACGAGGCCCACGGGGGGAGTTCTGAAGGGACTTTCGGTCTCGAATCCCAGTTCCCAACCTCTTCCTTTACCGTTAGGGTGAGGTCATAAGAACGGATCCTTTAGGGCACCCGTCTCCTCGGACCACCCGAGATCAGAGACCCCAGCGTCTCACCCTGGGACGAGTCACTGACCCGTGCGCCCCGACTCCCACCCGAATGCTACGACTGAGTCCCTCGACCCACCCTCGCACTCCGGGCTCGTGCACGAATCCTTCCGAGTGTCCACAAGTCTTCCCACAAGCGGCGTGGTTGAATCTGCTAATAAACTTTTTCCTTCTCGGACCTCGTCGGAACGCCACTCTTTACCTTTAGTTCAGCCCCAGTAGTTTGGTAGGGACACTGAATTTGAGAGCGATTCGGCCACGCAGGACGTAGGTAAGCCGGTCTCGTGTGGTCCGGGGGTAGACCTCCGTGCACCCGAGGTCAGGTTCCTATGCGTCCCGTCCCAGGTGGCGTCCGACACTACCCCGACGGACGTCCGGTCCTGGCGGTCCCCTCGATGAGACAAGTCTCGTCACTGGTGTAGTGACGGGTCCACAGGGACGGTCTAGTGTCTTCGGGGTTTCGTCCTGGACCCGTGGACCCGAAGTTGTTCGACCGGACTTGGGTCCCCCGTGTCGTCTCTCCGACCGGACCTACCCCCGTCCTTCCCCGGATGTCCTTCTCTCAGTTGGGGACCTGTCCTCGTTTCGCAGTAGGCGCCTACACGACCAGACAGACAGGTCTCCCCTTGTGATTGTGCCCCGCGGAGTGGGAGGTCCGGGACACAGGTCTACAGGTCACACCTGCCGACCGACGGCGTCAGTCGCCCAAACCCGGTGGTGCAGACCCTCGGTGTCCGTCCTACCCCGGCCCACGTGTATCAGACCCCTCTCCGGGGACCTCTTCCCCGCCGAGCCACCCCCCGGACTTCCACCCACCCTAACCCCACCTCCCTCTGCACACAAGGTCTCCCCGCGGTGCACGGTGCCAGTCTCGCCCCTGGACCTTTGTGGAGGAGTACCGGTCGCCCGTCTCACGCGTCCCCTTCCTCCTGGGCTCGTTGGCACGACGTCGCGGAGCGGGGTGCGCCCCGAGGAGACCCGAGAGGGCGCCTCGAGGCCGTTCTGGAGGACGTCCGACCTCCGGACTTGAACGACCACGGGACTTCGACGACTTCTAACATGTGGGTGGGCGGTGCGGAGGGGACCTGGACGGGTCGAGTGGGTCCTTTGACAAAAGTCCTAGGTCACAGATTTTTGTATTCCCGTCCTCCTCTTTCCTCTCTGTCTCCTATTCCACCAACCTACCGTAGTAGTTGAGTTACCTGTACTCACAGACTCGTTTGAGGCCCTCTACCACTTCCCGTCCCTTCAGGTGCCCGAGCGTCGTAACCTGTGTCGACTCGTTGACTTGTTGGTGTCACACATCTCCGTTATTGTTAAGAGACATGGGTCTAAGAGGTTTGTCGACATGTGTGTGCCCTTTCGTAGGAGTGTCTCGTCGTCGATCAAGTTCTTCACGACCCCCTGTCTCGACACGACGTTACCGTACCTCGGCGGGTCCCCTCGGCTCTTTCTATGTCCCCTCCTAACCCAGTCCGGGGCCTCCTGACCCCGAAGGGACCATCGAGTCGGCCACTTCCTCGACGGACGTCACGCCCTCTGGGGCCAAGTTGAGGACCCAGTCCTTCTCGACGACCTCTTCCTTATCCGATGGGTGCGGTCCTAAGAACCCGAAGGGAACACCGAGTCGACCATTTCTTAGGAGGACGTTACACCCTCTGGACCCAGACTAGGGACCCAACCCCTCTAGGGGACCTCTTCCCTTTTCGATGGGTGAGGTCATAAGACGGGACCTCTTAAGGCAACCAGGTAACCCAGCGTTTCTCAGCCTGTGATGTCTCACTGAAAGTGAAAGTGAAACCTCCTGAACTCGATCGAGGGGTCCTCCCTGTCCTCTTCCCATGGGGACCTCTCCGCCCCGTGTCGAGCACGTCTCCACGACCCCGTGTAACGGTCCTGTGTCGCGGGTCGAAGGTTCGGTGGTCCGTGAGACTGGACTCGGGAGAGGTTGAGACCCTCCCTCTTTGTCACTTCCTTTGAAGACTGAGAAGGTGTCCGTTGCGACGGTGCAGCCGAGCTGGAGTGACAAGGACTAGCGGTGCGGTGCGGTCGCGTGAAGACGACAACGGGGCGCGGACGGCACCCCTCCCTTCCTCGCGGAACAAGAGGTCTGTGTTTGCCCGTGGAGAAGGGTCTTCCCGAACCGGACCAGAAACCCCTCTCAGGAGTACAGTCCCACTGAGAAAGAGGGATTTTTCTTGGAACTTAGGAGGGGTCCAGGGGGGTCCTGTGTGACCTGGGGACTGACAGGTGTGTCGAGACGGGGTCACTCACGATCCTGGGACTTGAAGGGGTACACCCCGGTCGAAGAGGTAGGCACTTTGCTTCTCTACCCTGTTCTGGTTTCCTAGAGGTTGACAGAGGGTCCCGGTACCCCCTCGCCCCCGGCCTCCCGTCCGTCCTCCGGGAGGGTTCCGAGTCGGTCGGGTCGAGGTGGACCCAGACGACATGTCTAGGTCAGAGGTACGCGCGTGTGTGTGTGTGTGTGTGCGTGTGTGCGTGTATGACACGTGTGTGTGTATGCAGGTGTGTATAGGTGTGTGTATGACACGCGTGTGTGTGTGCGTGTGCGTGTATGACACGTGTGTGTGTGCGCGTGTGCGTGTATGACACGTGTACGTGTGTGCAGGTGTGTGCCCGTGTGTGTATGACACGTGCGTGTGTGCGTGTATGACACGTGCGTGTGCGTAGGTGTGTGCCCGTGTGTGTATGACACGTGTGTGTGTGTGTAGGTGTGCGCCCGTACGTGTCTTTCAAGAGAACAGGAGAGACTGGGGACGGAGACGTGGGACTTCCGGTAGAAGGGCAGTTGTTCACTACCGTAGTGTGCTTTACGTTTCTTTCCGTTTCACCAAGCCTTTCCAGTTGTTCTTTACGTGTTAAGTCCCGCGCGGAGGGCTCCCCGCCGACTGCCTCCGCGACACTACTCTCGCCTCAACTCCCTCCCTGTCGGTGAGAGGACTGTCGGAGACGTACAAACCGTCTCCGGGTCCCTGTGCCGGTGTGAGCCGGTGGGTCCAGTCGCTGAGTCCTCCCCGCCCACTCCCGTACCCTTTCGGTCGCAGGTCCCTCCCTCGGCCCGACCGAGACGGAAGATTGACACGTCCGTGGGTCGACAACGGACCGTTGGCTTCTACAAAAGACAGTTTCTACGTCTCTACCCTAGCCTACCCCGTAAACAAAAAGAGGCACAGTAGGTGGTCGAATCTTCAGTAGTCACAACGGACCGATGTTTCAGTCGGGACCGGGGACCCACGGGGTTGGGTGGGTCATGACCTGGGGTCCCTTGAGACCCGGAGGACCACCCGACCATGTCGCTCGTCCGTGTCTTCCTGGGTTCAGTCGGAAGTCGGTGGGACTCTCGAGGCCTCGAACGAGCCGGAAAGACATTACGAACGGGGGGTGCGGGAAGGTCCGACAGTTCATAGTGTACTCCACTAGGACCCGGCGGCCCACGACGTCTTTGCTCCGAGAAACGAGGGACGAGGGTCGAGACACGGAAGTGTGAGGAGGGGTGAAAAACCCCCACAGGGTCGCAGACAGGTCGGCCTCTGTCCTTCTGGTCCTAAAAATTGCTTAGCCGACGACGACGAGAAGGAGACGGCGAACAAAATTGGGTAATGGTCGTATAAAACGTCCGCAGAGGGTCCAGTCACACTCGCGAATCGAAAGAGAAATGTCGAGACACCATAACGTATCCGATCTGTATGGGTTTAGGTAAAGACAAAGGCGCACAAAGAGAAGGTGGTCCCAACACGTAAAGTCTGGAGGAGCGTGCCAGAGAGACTTCGGACCCCTTAAAAGAAGGTCGAATAGAAACCGAAGACAAAGATAAAAGTATTGTTTCTCGACTGTAACTGACAAAGGTAAGTAGTCCTTGACAAGACTCGAAGAATCCGTACCTAAAATAAATGAGGAGCGTTGTTCGGACTTCCTGCCAATGAAAATAGGGAAATGTCTACTCTCAGATCCGTGTCTCTCCTGTTCATTGGACGGGCTCCGGTGTGTCGGTCTCAGGTCCGCGGGGAGGGAGAGTCGGTCCTACGGAACACGGACACAGAACTACTCGTCTCTCGCCGAGGAGGGACCAGGGAGAGCGAGACGGGGGTCTCGACCGTGGAAGAGAAGGAGGGACAGTTGGAAACGAATGTGGAGACTCCTGTAGGGGTGCCACCTAGAAGGTGAGACAACGAGATAAATCGTGACTACAGAAAGTTAGGAGAGAACCCAACTAGAGGGACCCATCAAACGTGAGGGTCGTCACCAGGCCGGAACTCGAAAGGCCGAGATGTCTCCCCGGGAGGAGAGACGGGGTATAGTCGCCCACGTAGACGACTTACCCTAGGTGGAAATGTTGACGTGGTAGGACAGACGGGACCGGACCGAAGAAGGATAGACGGGGGAGTGGGAGATACGTCTGAGGGGAGATACTCACAGGACCCCGCTACCATTGTCCAGTGGTGGTTGACCTGTGGAACTTTGTGGTCCTCCAATAAGAGAGTGGCAGGGCCTCAGGTCAGGTCGAGTAGTTCTGTGTCCGTGTCCGTAAGAGAGAGGATTCCGAGGTTCCCTCCCAGGAAGGACGGAGAAGGTCGACGACCACCAAGGAACCGACGCCGGTGTAGGGGGTTCAGCAACGGAGGTAGAAGTGTACTGGGGAGAGGAGACACAGGGGAGGACGAGGTATTCCTGTGACCAGAACCAAAATTCTGGGTGGATTTGGATTTTGTTAAATAGGCTCTGGGAATTGGTGATTATTAATACAAACGTTTCTTGAATGAACGTTCAGTCCAGTACAGACTCCAACGTCCGGCCGTGGTCACACCCCCGGGTAGGGCAGGGGACGAGGTGGGAGAGATCGAGAAGGAACTCGCCAAAGGTCCCTCACGGGCGAGACTGTCGAAATCCTCCTACCCTCCTTCTTCCCGCGACTCCTGCGGAGGGACGACCGCTGCGCCCACCCGATGGACCCCGTCCGGGGGCCCGCCCTCCGTCCCCAAGGACAGACAAAAGTCTCCGGAGACGAAGGGTTCCACGACGTGGTCGCCGTGGGGGCGGGGTAGGGAGAACACAGAGGGGTCCACCCAGACGTGGAACAGGCGGGGGCCCGCGGGAGCCCCAACCCTGCCCGATGTGGACTCGGGGTAGACCCCAGAATCCTTGTCTTGAGCCCGACGAGAGGGGGCGGGGTCACGAGTAGTGGGACCTCCCGACCGACCGGGGGACACGGTGGATGACTCGCACGTCCCGTCAGACTTGTCGTCCCTCCTTCCCGAGGTCTCACCGGAGCCCTCCTGAAGGACCCACCTCAAGTGGAGAAAGTGTCTTCGTCGCAAGTGGTCGGGGAGGACGGGCGGTCCAGACACGGTCAAGGAGACGAGTTCGTGGGGGCGACCGAAGAGGTCGAATACCCCTCCTCTGCCGAGGTGACTGTGCCTCGGCGGGAGGTCCCAGTGGGTCCCTCGTTGCCCCCTGGACTCTGACTTCGGGTACGGGGACCGTGTGCACTCGGGGACCGTGTGCACTCGAGGGCCTCCGGTCTACCGAGGGTGTGGAAGGCCAGTACCGTTGGGTCTCACCCTCCTGCCCCACCCCGTGGTGACCGGACCGGCACGGGGGACCGTCGGTGGAACGGGAGTGTGTGGGGGGTCGTCGGACGGAACCTCAGTCCAGGGGTTCCACTCTTGTCTCTCTGTCTCTCTCGTTCGGGGAGTCCCGGTTGTGGTCCAAGACCTGGCGTCGAGGACAAAGTCCGGGTCCCCGAACCCCCACCAACTGAACCGTGTCGAGTGTCGGTGGATGGGTTCCGGTCGTGGGACCCCTGTTTTGTCCAGGGTGAGGCCACCGGACCCCAGTGTTCCTGTTCCTCTCCGTCCCAACGTCACGGACCGGTGGCCCTACTCGACTCCGAGTTTCGGTGACGAAACGTCCGGGAACTCCCGTACTTACCATTCCCCCCCACTGGGGGACCGGTGGTGTGGACCACGGAGGACCGGGTGGAAGGGACTACCAGACCCAGTGGGGACTCCTCTGGGAGGGCCAGTTTGTGTCGTTGGTCTCAAAAGGTAGGACGAACACACGTCAAATTTAGTGGTGCTGTTCTACTAAATGAATGAGTAGCGACGTCCTCGACCCGTCTCCAGTCGCTCGTCGGTGCTCGTTTCTCCCTCGAAGGCCGGAAAGGGTCCTGGGACAAGGAGGGTGGTTCCTTAACGGGTCCCCGGTCAAGGGTGTGCGTGTGGGTCGGTGGGTCCGGCTCTACTCGGCGTTCCCACGGTCTCGGCCCCCGACTCCGACCGTGCCGGAGAGACTCGAGGTTCTACCCGTCTTGCTATGACGGATACCAGGGTCCGACCGCACTCCCACCGTCCCCCGTGTCGGTCTCAAGACTGCGCACGGGTGGGGGCAGAGTCGGGACAGACGACGGTGGGGGGAGGGACCACAGGGGACCCTCCAGGTGTGGCGAGTGGACCGTGCGACTCGGGACCTCCCACCGGCCCAGACCCGGCACCCGGACCGTGTACCTGCCGGGGTCCATGTCGAGACGCGAGACGGGTGGAGTCTCGTCCGGACGGTCGGACGGTCAACGCACCAGTCCCGGGACGACTGTCCGGTCGTCCTCCCCGTCCGTCTCGTGTCTGTAAGCGCGCTAGGGTGCTGACGTTTCGCGGTCCGCACGGGCCGTGGGACTCGTCACGCGACCTCCGAGACCGGAGACCCACAGGTCTTCCCCCACCTCCCGTTACTAAGATCCCTCTAAGTCCCGGTGATCCCTTCTTCCCCTTCCACAATTTACGTTCGGACTCCGTCCCTCACTTTTCACCCCCGTTTGTCCCGCCCCCCGTCGGGTGTTCTACTCCCCGACGTCGGGTCCTGGGGACCCTCGGGACAAGGACAAGTGCGCGGAACAGGATGAACCTGGGGACGAGACAGAGCCGTCGACAAACGTCTGGTCGGTCAACCCCGTCGAAAAGGGTTTGACCCAGGGCGTTTCGTGTCCGGTGTTTCGCGAAGGACTCCTGCAAAGGGACCTCTTTAGTGAAGGACTTTGGATGTTCGAGGTGGGGAAGACCCTCTTAGGGTCCCGCGTAATTGAGGAGTCTTCGTGACTATTCAGGACGTCACTCCCTTACCACACGACGGAAGAATTCCCCGGTGGAGCGGACGGGTGAGTGCGACGGACCCTCGGAGGAGTCTCGGACCCGTCGCTGCGTTCCCCGGAGCCCGGCACCCCCCGACTCCTTGGGGGCGACTCTTAGTGTCTCCGGCACAGAAAGGAGAACTCGGACCGTCTGATCTCAAGACTCGGGGATTCCACACCTTCGGTCTTACGAGAAGACGCAGTGACCCGTCTTTTGCCACGTAATTCCGCGGGGAAGGCTGAGCAGAGTGAGGTGAATCCCCGCCGGGTAAAACCCCAGTGGGGGACCGAGACAGAAGACTCGAGACCCCACGACTTACTACCCTCAACCCTCGGGCGGCCCACGAGTGGAACTCCGGACGCAGGGGGTCGAGTGTCCACTACTGGGAGTCACTCCCGGGTCTACTGTAGACCCCCCCCGCCACAAGACACTCCACCCGGTCGCCAGTCACACTCCCTAGGGGGACTGAACCCTTCTCCCCTCCAGTGTCGGGACGAGATCCCCGAGTGCTAGGTTGTTCGTTCCGCGGCGCTCCCCGTGCCCTGGGGTCCGTCCCGGGTCCCCTCGGTCCTCCTCTCCCTTCCCTACCCGAGGGAGGTCGCGTCTAAGGTCTTCTCCGCCACGTCCGCTGGGAGTCTGGGCACACCCAGGATCCGGTGCAGGTGAGGTAGGGGCTCTCGAGACGTGGGGCGCGTCACGAACCTACCCGGGTGTGTGTGTCGTGGGGGCGGGTCCCCTCCGTCGGACTCCCGACTCAGCCCCCGGTCCGATTTGGGGGGTCTCCCACCCGTCTGGGGACACAGGTTTCACGGGCCCCGACTGGGACCCGGGTACGTCCACCGGACGAATGACCCACAGGGACTGAAGGGCCATGACAGGGAGTGATAACCATGGGGGAGGGGTGTCCCACGTCGAGTCCTCCCCCCCAGGGAGAGGAGCCCCCAGGGGCTGTCGAAGAGTGTTTCCCGGGGGCTGTCTCGCCCCCGTGGTCTCGGGACCCGAGCCGGGTGTCCTGTCAGAGAGGTCAGAGTTCGTCGAGGCGGTGGAGGGTCCCCCGGCGGGTGGGTCTCCCCGAGTACACCCCCGAAGTGTGGGGAGACTCGGGAGGTCGGGGACTCTGGTACAACGCCCCCCCCACCGCCGGCCCAGACGACCTGAGTCCACTCGAGAGCCCGCGAAGATGAAGAGCGGACTGCGAACCGACCATGCCGAAGGGGTCGAAACAAGTGTTTTGCTGGATTTCGTCGAATTCTTGAGGTCCGACGATTTTTGTCCAGTTGAAGAGGGGCGAAGGGGCGAGGGGTGGAGGGACGGAGACCGTCGGTGGCAGGACGGGAGGCCAAGACTCGAGTCGAACAAATTCTAAGGTGTCCATTCACGCTAGTACACGACAAAGAAAGACATCGACCGAATAGAGTGAATCCGGAGGGACTATCGAGTCGACCCTTTCTTAGGCGGACGTTACGTCCTCTGGGACCAGACTAAGGACCCAGTCCTTCTAGGCGACCTCTGCCCTGTCCGATGGGCGAGGTCATAAGAACCCGAAGGGACCACCGAGTCGACCATTTCTTGGGTGGACGTTACGCCCTCTGGACCCAAGCTAGGGACCCAACCCTTCTAGGGGACCTCTTCCCCTTCCGACGGGTGAGGCCACAAGACCGACCTCTTAAAGCACCTGAGATATCAGGTATCACCCTGTGCTGACTCGCTGAAAGTGAATAGCGTGAATCGTGCTGTGGGGGTTCAAATAGGTACTCCAACTTTTGTCGTCCTGAAGGGCGAAACAGAACAAATTCCGACTTGTTATAAGGTAGTACATACGTGTCGTGGAGAAGTAGGGCCACAGGTGGCTGCCTGGGGCCGTCACAGGTGTAGGACCGACAACACTTATTAAGATGTCACTTATACCCCTACATCTGCAAAGAAGTTTTGACTAAGTTTTTAACTCGGAAGTTCTTTACTAAAATGAAGAGAGACTATTTATGGGGTTTGACCCTGCCGGCCTAGGATACCGTCAAGACCAAAAGTGGCAGAAGGGTAGGACAGAAGGGGTCGCCGACGTGAGTAAATGCAAGTGCGGTCGTCACGTGACCAGTTTCCGTGGTTCGAAGACACTGCGCGCGCTCATTCAGGATCTCTAGGTCGTGCGCCTCGCCACTGGGTCAATATTGTGTCGGGTCACATGACCCTTAAAGGGCTCTCTGACCTAGAGTCGACACATGGTGTGTGTCTTCCATTGGTGTACCCCTCTACCTGCTCAAGTAATCACACTGGCCCGCTACTAAAGTGTCGCACACCTACATAGTCTCACGGCACAACACGGGGAACGTCCTCGCGAGTCGACACAGGCTGAGAGACCCTGGTGTGCCTGACGTCGGGGAGGTCCGAGGAGACAGGTACCCCAAGAGGTCCGTTCTCCTGACGTCTCACTCTCTTTTCTTTCAGTTTCAGTGAGTCGGCACAGACTGAGGTACTAGGACACCTGGTATGTCAGGTACCCTAAAAGGTCCGGTCTTATGACCTCACCCATCGGATAGGGAAGAGGTCCCCTTAGAAGGACTGGGTCCCTAGTTTGGGTCCAGAGGGCGCAACGTCCGCCTAAAAAATGGTCGACTCAGCCCCTTCGGCTCTTGTGACCTCACCCATCGGATAGGGAAGACGTCGTCTAGAAGGGCTGGGTCCTTAGCTTGGTTCCAGGGGACGTGACGTCCGTCAAAGAAATGGGTGACTCGATGGTCCCTTCGAGTTCTCGCCCGACGGGAAGGGGGGGGTCCCCTGGAAGAGTTGGGTCCCTACCTTGGGCGTGGAGGACGAGCGGACGCTACCGCTCGCCTGAGAAGTAGTGTCTTGGTGGACCCTTCGGCGTGGTATGCGTGTTGACATTTGTCGTCTGGTTTGGACGGACGTCCCGTGGGCCAGTGTCCTGGCGGTCCTCGGTCGGTCCGGACCGTCACCGGCCCCCGCATCCGGGGTCGCTGTGTGTCTAAGTCCCTGGGAGAGAGGGAGTGTCTCGGTCGGGGTTGGCACCGGCGCCCGGTGTCTCCGTCCGTCACACCCCACGGACCGACCTCGGGGGAAGGGGAGTAAGGGCGGGGGTCGAGGGACTGGGGGGTCGGGGACACGAACAGGTGTCCCTTAGTTCGGGACCTTAAACCTCCGGAGACAAGGGGAAACTGTCCCCTGTTTCACAGACCGGGTCCACTGAGACCTGAACGTTTCCCGTGTCACTGGGGACCCCGTGTCTCGTCCGTCCTTCGGTAAGTCTACCCCCCACACGTACACGCCTCTGTTACTGTCTCCTCCGGACCGGTGTCGTAGGGGCACTGCTCCCTCCTTCTCGTCCCGAAGGTAGGAGTCCGCACTTGCAGGTCGAACTTCCCACCCTGGGCGCCCCGACGAGAGGGGCCGTCGTCTCCATGGGTGAGGTCGGGCCCAAGAGGGAGGTCTTGAGTCCGTCTACCAGACCTTCGAAGGAGACTGAGGGGACCCGGGATTGGAACACCAAGTCCCCCGTGTTCGTCCTCGACCATCCTCCATTCGGACTTGCAACTCCCCACCGGGGGTAGGTGTCCTAGTAAAAAAGGGAACAGAGGAACGAGGAGTGAAGAAAGTCCCAGTAAGGTCTTCCTACGTCTTGGAAGGACGTCGGGCTCGCCGTAGAGACCCGGAAAGGTCCGCCGACCAGGTGGAGAGTCGTCACCCAGACCGCAGACCTCGGGTCTGTACCACAGTGCAGGTCTGAGAGCTCCCACGACGGGGACGTCCTCTCGAGTCGGAGAGACTCGGCGCGGTCAGACGGAGGACCGGAGGTGGAGGTCGTGGCCGTTCGGGTAGAGACGTGTATTTTCGGTCGTTTAGTAAGAAAGACGGAAGGGGGGATTCTTCTCCTCCTTCCTGGACCCCGGGTCGGACAATTCTTAGGAGGGTCGTATATAGTGTCAGTTTTGGATAATTTCTAAATCGTACTGTGTCTGCTCTCGCGTAGAGGCCCCCGATGTCCCTCGTCGTAGAATTCATTTTGGTGGCCTCTAGAAAGGAGAACTGTCGTTCCGCCCGACACACGTCGGCGCCTTAGCTAGGGAGGAGGGTGGGTCTACTCGGGACTAATAAGGGAATCTTCTACAGTCTAGGACCCGTCGTTCTGTATTTGGGGGCTGTGGCAGAAGACTCCTCAAAACGTCTACCAATGCTTACCTTCCGGCCGTCCCTCTGTCCTCCCGGACACCAAAAGCCTGGAGTACTCGGGCAAGAACCGCGAAAGACTAAAAGTCGAAGACCTAACCCCCGGCACCGGTCGGTCCTCGGTCGGGGTAGGAGTGGACGGGATCTCCGGGGGTGGAGACGGAGGTCCGACGTACGGTCCGTCGAGGTTAGACACGCAGTGGTTCCATTCGAGCCCCCATTTGACTCCTGGTGGTCTGTGGGTAGTTGTCCATTGACCCGTGGACTCTACCTACTCTCGTCGTTAAATTGACCCGAAGGGTCCACCGTGTCACCGTTTCTTGGGCGGACGGTCACGCTCCCTGCACTCTGAGCCTAAGTTGGGGACCCAACCCTTCTAGGGGACCTCCTCCCGCACCGTCGGGTGACGTCATAAGAACGGACCTCTTAGGGGTTCCTACCTCCTCGGATCACCCGATGTCAGATACCCCAACGTTTCTCAACCTGTACTAACTTTGCTGAATCGCGTTAACTTTACCCCAGGGCCCTTAGGGTGGGGAGTGGGGTCCCTCGTGAACTTCGGTCCACGTTTTCCTCGATCAGGAGACGTCCTGCGAGTGCGGGGGAAGAGAGGATCGTCAGTGCCCCTCTTCGACGAGTCTTCTCGGTCGAGGCGCCGGACCCCCACCACCCCCCACGTAGGAGGTCTGAGTGAGAACCACCCGAGACTGGGGCACGGAGTCCCACAGAGGGAGGCGGAGCACGACCCGTCCGTCTCTTTGACGAGGGTCCGGTCACTCGTAGGGTCCCGCTCCTCCTCGCGGACGGTGACGATTCAAGTAGTGGGCTGGAGAGATATCTCGGGGCACAGACACGAGTCCCCAGACGAAGGTCCCGAGTCCCCAGACGCAGGTCCCGAGTCCCCAGACGCAGACACCGAGTCCCCAGACGCAGACACCGAGTCCCCAGACGCAGACGTCGAGTCCCCAGACGCAGGTCCCGAGTCCCCAGACACACCGCGAGATTCGAACCGTCCTCAAAGGTTCCCACCATAGGTCGTCCCTCTGGGGTGGCGGGGGGCGNGGGGGGGGGGGGCGGGGCGACCCGGGAGCCGAGGACCTGCTTCTGACACCAGTCCCGAAAGGTGGAAGTGGGCTTACCGTAGGGTGTGGGAGTGACGTGTAACGTTTGGCGAAATTTAAGGGTTTGGGAATCTACTTCTACCTCAAGGTCCCGACCCTCGGGCCCTGCCCACGAGGTGCACCGTCGTCGGGGTGTCTCCCATAACGACGGGGGACGGTCTGGGGGCCGTCGGAGTCGTGATCTTGGTCGGTCAGAGGACCTTCGGTCATTCAGGTAGGTCGGGACCCTCGGAGTAAGGTTTCTACCTCCCTACCTCCCTTAAAGCAATTGGGCGTCGTCAAAATTCTCGACTTCATTGTCCAAGAGTCTAAAGTTCCGCAGGCGGGTGACAGGACTCACACCCAGTCCTCAGGACCCGAAGTGTCCCAAGAACCCTGATCCCACTGCCCCGACCGTGGGCGAAGGGGACGGGTTCGGGTCTCAGTCGTCTTGTCCTGCCCACCTCCGTCCCGTGAGCCGTGGCCCGGTACTTCTTCTCAGTTCTCCTTCAAAGGTCTTAGTCGACAAAGGACGAGACGGGAGAGTTACTACTCCGACCACGGTAGTCCCGGGTCGCAGCACCCCACCCTTCCGTTCCTCCGCCGGACGGACGGTCCCCAGGAGGTCCCAGGTCGGTCGGACCGTCGTCCTACAACCGCGGGGTCTGTGGTTCCCGTGTCGAAGTCTCTTCCCCCAGCCATCTGGGAAGGACCTCCCGGGTCCTGGTGGTTACATGTCTGTAGGGGAACCGACCATTGGGGTAGAAGGACGTCCGGGGGTTGTGTGTGTGTGTGTGTGTGTGTGTGTGTGTGTGTGTGTGTGTGTGGGGGAGAGGTCGGAGGACCCCTTTGAGACGAGAAGGTCTCCCGTCCCAGTGACAGGTTTGAGTTGGTGGGGAGACTACCGCCTAGGGCACGTAGCCGAACCGGTCCGGTACCACGGGTCCATACACCAGTACGCCTTTTGCGACTCCAGGACTCTCTTCGCGAAGACGGAATTCCGACGGCGTAGGTGTGCGTCCCACCGTCTCCTACTCTACCAACCTACCGTAGTGGTTGAGTCTACTGTACTTGGACTCATTTGAGACCCGCTACCACTTCCTGTCCCTTCGGACCGGACAACGTCAGGTACCCCGGCGTCTCAGAGTGTACTGACTCGCCGACTTGTTGTCAGTTGTACGTACTTCTAAAGTACACACGCCACACACACACACACGTCACACACACAAACGCACATCACACATACACGATACACGTACGTACACACACGTCATACACACGCACACACGTCACACACGCGCGTGCACACACGTCACACACACGTACACACACGCGTGTCCCACACACACGTACACGCGTACACACACGCACGTACACACACGTCACACACACGTGTGCACACACGTCACACACACGTACACACACGTGTGTCCCACACACACACACGGGCACGCGTGCACAGACGTACACGCGAACACACACGCACGCACACACCACACACGCACACACACGTCACACACGTACACACACCCACACCCACGCGCATACACACGTACACACACACGCACGCACGTAAGCACACAGACACACGTACGCACACGTACACACACACACACGTCACACACACACACACACACACACATGTGCAGGACAACCAAGAGAAAGAGTCCTCTCTGAACCTGACTATATTAGGGAAGAGCAACAACAAGTCAACGGTTCAGCACAGACTGACACTGGGGTACCTGACGTCGTGCGGTCCGAAGGGACAAGAATTGATCGAGGGTCTCAAACGAGTTTGAGTACAGGTACCTCAACCACTACGGTAGGTTGGTAGAGTAGGAGACGAAGGTGCAAAAGGGGAAGAGAAACGGCTCTTCACTACCCTGTATCGGGGAATTACGTCCCAATAACCTCTTCCAAATCTGCACCTCTGCATCCACACGTCTGTGACCCCGACCGGCAGAGTGAGCCGAGGGTGACGAGGAAGCCCCGACCCAGACGTATTTGGGACTCACGGCTCCCCTCCTCTACTCCCACGTCCCTCCCCGACACTCGGAA
Source organism: Capra ibex (assembly GCA_006410555.1). Lineage (NCBI taxonomy): Eukaryota > Metazoa > Chordata > Mammalia > Artiodactyla > Bovidae > Capra > Capra ibex. Next base: position 439,290 of record SJYO01054996.1, read on the forward strand.
GTCCCACCGTCGTGACCGGAGCCGAGGTAACAGGAGGGCCTTGCTTACATGGCACAGATGGACCTAGGGTGTCGGGTAGGGGAGGTCTTGGAGACTGGGGGGTGGAACCCCTAAAATACCCCTGAGAGGGAGCGACCCCTGGAGGATCGGGTTCGGTCAGGGTCGGGTAGGGGGTGTCTTCGAGCGCGGTGTGTAGTGCCGGTACGTAGGGACGTGACCAAGTTGTCGGGGTGTGGAGTGGAGGTACCCGTCTTGAGAGAGACGGGAGACGTTACCGGGACCCATGTGACGGGTCCACGGGCAGATTCCGTCTTGACGTTCCGTGTAGTGGTAGGTGACGGTCGGTGAGGTCCCATCGGAGTCGAAGTCACTGGAAGAGTGGTCGCGGACCGGAAGGACCCTGGTCGTCACGGGTGGTCACCTCCCATTCCAGGACCGTGGACCCGGTTGGGTCGGGTCAGTAAGAAGGGACATCGGGGGTCACCCGAGGACTCCGACAGGGCGAAGGTAGTGTCGAACCGGGGTGTGAACGGACGAGGTCGAAGATGGGGTGGGGCCCCCAGTCGGAGTCGTACGCAGGTCGTCCGGTTCGAGGTCGGGACACGGACGTCCCCTGGGTTCGACGTGTGCCGGAGTCTCCTATGGTGTGCGAGTAGGGACCAGTGGTTGTCCGTGGGGTCTCCGTGACTTCAAGACGTCCTCCTCCCACGGTGCACCCGGGGACGTGTTGTGTCTCGGGTACCGTGCGAGGAGGGGGTTTCTCGGCTCTTCAGAGTCCTAGGAAGAGTGGCCCGTCGGGGAGGCTGGGGAGTCTCGAGTGCCCTCTTCTGGTTCAGACACACGGGGGTCTCAGTGCACAACTCCGGGATTGTGGGTGGGGTGTTCATGACCAGGGGTGACTTGGGTCGGCACTTCTACGGGTGAGACCCGCCCTGTAGGATGGGGGACCCAGACGAGACGCCCCTTCTTGTGCAGGACAGCCGCAGACCGTCGTGTCGGAACCCTCCTTCCGAACCTGGTGAGTGGAGACGTCGAAGACACCGGAAGTCCTATTCGGGTTCATCCTGAAGTCGAAGAGAGGACTTCGTTGATCTTTCTGTTTGTCCATTTGGCATCGTTGGTGTCAAGACTTCTGGGACCTGTGGTCCGTTTCTCCTGTCACCAGTACCCGACCCCCTGTTCACTACTCTCCGGACACGAACCGAACCCGTGTCTCAGCGCCTCTGTGTCAGTGTCGGACCACCTAGGGGAGCTAAATCTACGACTCCCGGTCCGTCCTTATTCGGAGGTCCGAGTACAGTCTCGTGACCTCCCCCCGTAGATGTTCCCGTCTGCCGAGACCTCGAGAAGTCTCCGGGGAGCTCATAAGTCCACTTCTGGGCATTCACGTAAGCACACTCCCTTGACGGGTTTTAACCTCGTTCTCGGTGGACCTTCCTAATCTCCCGTCTCACGTACTGTGGGTGAACACCCGTCCTCCGCGGGTAGGGACAGCTGTCGCTCCTTTGGAGTGGTAAGTGCCCCACAGCCCACGTGCGAGTCTGTCGCGACAGAGTCCTGACCCCGTTGTGACGTGACTCGTGACGGGTTCAGGACGGACGGGTTCAGGTGGCTGTTCTGTGTTTTCGAGTTTCACGACGGTCCTTTGGGGTGACGCCGGGAGGTGTTCCGGTCCTTACAGGGAGTCTTATGTTTGTGTGGACCGTGGGTTTTCCGCTCTAAGTGTTACAGGTCGTAGGTTAGTGTTTGTTGGTCTGTGCGTTTCTTCGTCCTTTTACACTGGGTATCACTTCTCTTTTTAGTAGACTCTGGTTAGGTCTTTTACCGTGTTTATTAGGTTAATCGATGATTATCGACCCCTGTTGTTATCTCAATAATGTTGACGAGTTGTTCGAGCTCCTTTCTATTGTTGACTTCTTTATTGGTCGCTTGAAAATCTCTAATTTTGTTTAGTGTTATCGATTCTACTTTTTATGAGACCCACCCCAATTGTCGTCTAATCTGTGACGTCTCCTTGTCTAGTCACTTGAACTTTGTGTCGTTATCCTTGGCTGGTTTTGCTTTGTGACTTTTTTCGAACCCCCTTTTTACTTGTCGTGCAGTCTCTCGACACTCTGGAGACCGGAGCACAGGTCTTGTTCGAGACGGGGGGACGTGGGAGGGACCCTTCGACGGGTCTCTCCTTCTACCGGGGGTCGTACCTCTTGTAATTTTGTTCCTCCTTTCCCGACAGACGTCTGGGCCCCAATCCAGTCGCTTTCGTTCCTCCACACCAGTGTCGGGGAGTCGACGAGAGTCTCGACCCGGGGTGACCTGTGCCCGAACGCAGGGACACACGTCGTATGTGCGGGTGTGTACATACGTGCGTGGGAGTCCCTGTGTATCTGTGTGCGACGTGAACAGGTGAGGACGTCCCTCGTGTCGTCTACTTCTGGAGGTCGACGTCAGTCCCCCGACCCAAGGACTGCAGACCGAGGGTCTCCACGGTTCTTTGAGTTCCGGTTTAGTGTGACTGGGGACCCTTCTCGGGAGTGTCTCTCTACCGGTCTCTCACTCTACCTGGGTCACCAACCAACCGGTTCCACTGTTTATGGGTACCGTCGGACCCTCTGGTCTCCCTCCGGGGTGGGTGGAAGTCGGACCGGTACGGAACTACCGACCCCGGTCCCCGCGGCGTCACTCGTACGAAGTCCCTTGGTCCTTCACAGGACCACCCCCGACCCCCACGTCTGTCCCCTCCTCGGCCCGTCTCCATCCTCGTGTCTCTTCGTCCGTGTCCACTCCGACCCGTTCCCCGGAGACACTAAGGTAAGTCCTTTCTTTTGTCAAAGAGTGTGTATGTGTGTGTGTGCGTGTGGTGTGTGTACAGGGACCTTCTCTCCACGGTGCGTCGTACCAAAGGGGCAATAGTGACGAGCCTTAGTATGAATTGTGGTACGGGACCTTGTTTTTATCTTGAGCAAAGTTTAGAGTAAAGTTCTCTTTGTGTTACATTTATTTCTTTACTAAACGATTAATTTAGGAGAAATTTAAATCATATGCTAATTTGTCTTCGAATACCTTAGACGCTCGACCGTGCTCCGTTCTAAGAAAAAAGGGTTTTTTACAATTAAATCTTCACCTGACTAAATCGGGGCTGCACTATGACGAGAAGATTCGTGGCGCCAGCCCTCTAAGGCGTGCTTCGGACCTCACGCTCAAATAAGGACCTCTTGTAGACGGAGAGGTCCTCCTCGTCCTTCGGTCCGCCCGCTGTGGACTGGGAGTCGGTGCTGGACCTCGTGCCCCGGGTGTCTCCGTAGGTTTCTCCCGCCCACGTCCCGAGGAGGAGACGTCCCGACCAGGGGGGTGGGGTACGCCGTGGGTGTAGAGGTGGGTTCACAAGACTTACCTCCCCGTAGTGGTGTCGTGTCGGGGTAGGACCCGGGGGACGGGAGCGAGGGGTCGGTGGGGGACTGACGAACCTTCGTAGTGACGACCGCCCGCGAAAGGTCAAGGGTGGGAACGAGGTGGTGGACGGGTCGGAAGCGGGGTGGGGAAGGGACGGGGGGTGGACGGGCCGAGTGGGTGACGGTTGAGGGGTCCGGTCAGCAGGTCCCGTCCCCACCGTGCGTACGGAGACGCGGTACGGGACACTCGTGCACACATACGTAGATATGTGCAGTACGCACGAGTACACGGACAATTACTTGTGTGTACCTGTACACGTGTGCACACTCACAAAATAGGTTGTAAAATCCGTTTATACATTTAATTTCCATTTCGGTGTACGTAAAAAGTTCCTACGTTAGATTTAAATTTTACTAAATAATTTTACTCACCGTCTACATTGGATACTATTCATAACTGTAAAATGTAGTCTCAATAAAGGTGTTTCAACTAATAATAAATTAAAATACCGTTAACTCGGTGATGAACCTTTACTTTAAAGCAACACGTCCTTGGCGGACGTGAGTGTGACAGGCTCTTCCTTCGAACCGGGGAAATTAAACAGAAGCAAACGACTTCGTGAAAGCGGCGGACTGGGAGGACCGGGTTCACAGACGGGTCGGGTGGTAGTCGTCGTACGTCTGGTGTGCGTCCTGCGCCGGGAAGGACAAGGGTCCTACTTCCGCAAGGAGACCCCGGACCACCGACTCGCACGAGAGTATGGTTCCCGCACTCACACACTCGCACGTCATGTACACACAAAGGCTGCCCAGGAGTGGTGTCACGTCTCAGGTCCCATTCGCGGAGTCACCGACTCAGATTCCCGTCGTTCGACACACGTGGTGCGTGTGTGTGTGCACTCCTACACACACGTATGTGCACTCCTACACACGTGTGTGCACTCCTACACACGTGTGTACACTCCTACACACACGCGTACCCCCACGAGTCCGATGGGCGTGTATACACTCATGCACGGACACACACAGGTGCACACAGTGCACCTGTACACTCGGGCCCCCGTGTGTGTCCCGCACGCACACATACGTGTACGTGCGCCCCAACGTGTGCACATGGACGTGTGCGTTCATACGGGCACCGCGTGTGTCCTTCCCAGCCTGTCGGGACGACCACGAGACGGGGTCTACGCTGAGGCAGGGGTCACGCAGTCCTGCACGCGGGTCACCCCGAAGGAGAGTATCACAGGCGAAGGCAAGAGTCTGGGCCGAGCGCAGGACCCTCGGACTTCAGGAGGCCCTCCTGGACAGGACTAGGGACCGAGACGTGGGCGAGGGAACCCTACCCCCCACCCCTCAGTGGCGGGACGTCCTCCCCGCTCGGGGAGGGGCGGGGGGTCCCCAGACGTCCGGACAGACTTGGGGTCCTGGGAAAAGAGGACACGACCGTTAAAGTCGAAACCCCCCTACGACACAAAAGACAAACCGAAACAAAAAATCGAAAACCATCATCAATAATTACAAAAAGTAAAGGAGTTTTTAATGTCGACAACGCTACAATTACCTCAATTAACAATGTAAGTCGTCGACCTCCCCGTTAAATCGTGGACGACTATTTCTGCACCCAAACTTCAAACTTCTTTTACTGGTCTAATGGGTCACAGTAGTACAGTCAGCGACCGTTGACCTTTAATATTTCCGTACCGCACGTCCCCCGCCGCCACCGTCTCTCGGACGGTCCGCACACCGTGCAGGGCCGGTCGGCAGGTACGCCCAGACCGGGTCCTAGGGGAACAGAGACGCTGTTCAGGACTCTTAAAGCTAGTCTGGGTAAGACTCGTAGAGGCACACAGCTCCCCGCCCTCACTTCGGCCTAGGTCACCCCAACGACACCAGGACTCGCCGTCCGGTCGTCCCAGGAGCGCCTCGGACCCCGACCCGATCCCCACTCCACCCGGCAGCCCCGTCCGGTCGTCCCAGGAGTGCCTCGGACCCCGACCCGACCCCCACTCCACCCGGCAGCCCCTCTGGGACGGTGGGAGGACGTACACCGGGACAGACTCGGCCGAGTAGAGGGGTGTCAGTGTCCGGACGTCCGAGTCGGACTACGGTCGAGCGGAGGGACGACCACCTCTGGTTCCGGCCCTCCTCTCCTCGGAGGACGGAGGGGAGAGAGGTAGGGTGGGACTTGAGAGTCCGACTCGTCCCTGCTCCCGTCGTCTGGTCCTTGGTCGCGGCCCCTCGGAGCGGGCCTTAGGGGACAGAGGAAACTCTTCGGTGTCAACAGGTTCGACGGAAGAGAAGACCCTCAGTGCCCAGAGAGACGAGGACCGTCGAAGGGAAGTCCCGGAAGTCTGGTGGGTGGGTCGGGGAGGACCCCGAGGGTCCGAGACCCTGGACCTCCACGACGAAGGGACGGACACGTGTGCGTCGGCCCGGTCTACGGTGGGGTCGGGGACACGGTTACAGTGGCGACCAGTGGTAGGGTCGTGGGGGCCCCCAGGAGTGACACGAGGCACCCCGACCCTTGCCTACGGGTTCCGGGAGTTCCCACCTAAGACACAGCCTTCGGCGGAAGTGGAGGATCCCGGCATTGGTTACCGGTGTTCACCCCCCGAATCTTGTTCCCCTTAGATAACCGAGTACCAAGAGTTCCGACCTCCGAACCCGGGTTCTACAGCAGTGCCGACAAAGGAAGGCACCGACAGAGGATCGAGGGTCACTACGGTCGTTGGAGCCGAACCTCTGCGTAGTACAAGGTCCCCTTCCGACCCCTCGACGACCAGAGGGGCACCTGACTGTTTCTCTTGTGTCTTCGGGGAAGGGTGCGTTGTCGATTCCCCAGGCCCAGGTCGGGCGTCCGCCGTAGGGGGACCCTTACTGTCGGTGGTACACGAGGGGTCGGACACATTTGACCAGACACGTCTACTCACGGGACCATGCCCGGTGAGTACCCCGTCCTGTCCGCACCTGTGCTTCGGGGGGTGAAACGAGGGGTCCCGCCGGGCGGGCCGGGGAGTGTTCGTCTGAGGGAAGGAGAGAGACGGGGAGACGCACAGTGTGTGTGTGCGTCTTCGGGAGAGTCTGAAGTCCACCGGTCTACCGTCCGAAGAGGACCCTCTTCGCTCCAGACAGAAAGGTCTCGGTCTCCCCGTCGTCGAACGACCCCGCCGGGGGTGGTGGTCGTCTGTGCCCTTTGGGGTGAGAAGGGTGCAGGTGTCACTCCCGGAGTGGAGATGTCGACCTTTAGTCGGTGGGTCTTCGCAAATGTGGGGTCTTTAGTCGGGTTCCGTCCTTCTCGTGCAGTGCCCGCACCCGGAGGGTCCTGTTGGACCAGGGAGACCCGTCGACCCCAGTCACAACCGCCTCCCTACCAGAAGAACGATAGAGTTCTTCGTTCTCGTCTTGTCCGCCAAAGGTGCTTTTACGTTGTTCCTTCGTTCGAACAAGTGGTGCCTTCCAGTTATGAAGACGAAGACAAAGGTTCAACCACCCGAGACGGGACTCACACCGACAAAAACGTCGGATTCCACGACTCATGGACTCGAAGCACCGTCGAAGGTACCTGAGGGTCTCTGGGGAGGAACAGACACTGACGTAAAAAGTCGGAGTGCCCGGTGGTCCTCACCCCAAAGATGGGCGTCGTCGAAGAGTTCTTACTGTCGAAGCAAAGTTTTTCCTTTCTGTCTTCCGGTCACACAGCGACCAGTGCGAGTAAGATAGCAAACGTGCTACATCCCATTTATAAGTTTTACGTCGAATCTGTGGAAGACTCTTGTTCGGTGGATCAGACGACACTCGCACGCACACACACACTTTGCAACGATTTAGACACGAAAGTCTATGTCCACAAGTCGTGGGGCTGTTTCTGGTCTGGACGAATACCCCGAATTGACGCATGCTCCGACGGGTGTCAGAAGTGGCGCACCATTTAGAACAAAATTTGTCGTCGGGAGGTTTACAACGCGTAATCGAGGAACACCTGTAACAGTCCTCGACGAAGGATTCGCTGTGTCTAGTTCCCTGCGCCTCGACCCTCCTTTAGCTTAGCGGACCTGACCCCGAGTCCGGTGTAAACTAAAAGACCCTCTTAGTCTAAGTAAAGACAGAGACTCCTGACCGTCCCGGACCGGATTACTCCTTGGATTCGAAGACTCTGTGTCTCTTGGGAGGTTCAAAACTCCGAGAACCCAGAGTTGTCTCTAAAACCTTTCTTTAGGTCGGACACCATGGTCCGTCGTCACCCACACCATCCAGTCTCGGGGAGCCCGTCCCGGCCGAGGGGACCAATGACCCGCTGATCTGAGCCCGTCCTGCGCCAGGAGGGGTCCTGTCTAGACGCGTGTGGACCCGGTGAGGTCGGACTGTACGGCACTCAGGCGGTGGGGACTGGGGGAGGGGTCGAGGTCTGGTTTCACGTCGGACCCCTGTCCGGCCCGACCCATTCCTCCCTCGTCACTCACAATGGGCATGTACAGTCGCGTCGGCCCGGTGCCCGTGACTCTCTCTGTTGGTCGACACTGAGGCCCCCAGAGGCACTCCCGAGCCCCCCTGTAAATGTGGTCGTCTGGCCGGGGAGGGGCCAGACCGTCTGGAGTGGGTCGGTCGGCCGCCGGATTTGTCTCGCTTTCCGACCCGGAGGGGCTTATTCTCCGACTGCGGACGGACGACCTGTCGGTCGCACAGGGCGGAAACCTGAGCTCGACTTCGTAGTCGCCCGGGTCCCAGAACCTGGAAATCGGAAATCTGACCTCGAATACGGTGACCGAGAGGGCCGACAAGTCGGACGCCTGACGACCACACCTCTGAACCGGTGGTGTCGGTGTGCTCGATTCTGGAAAATAACTCATGGGACATTCAATAGTACATAGCATTTGACATATCGAAGAATATATACACACACACTATCTTATATACCCGAAGGAACCTCCGAGTCACCATTTCTTAGACGGACAGTCACATCCTCTGTGTCCTCTCCGGTCAAACTAGGGGCTTGACCCTTCTAGGGGACCTCTTCCTGTACCGTTGGGTGTGGTCACAAGAACGGACCTCTTGGGGTACCTGTCTCTTCGGACCACCCGATGTCAGGCACCTCAGTGTCTGAACACCGTTTCTCAGCACCGAATCACTGAGTTGCTGTTATACACATAGATACACACACGTCATATATGTGTGTGCCTTCCCCTTCGGCGTCCTTCCCGGGTGTCGGGTCGAGGAGGGGTGTGGGTGACGGTCGAAACGAGGAGAGGGGCCCAGCGCTGAGGGCGCCCGGGGTGTCCTCGGTAGAGATGTGGTCGTCTGACTTTCCTCCCCGGCGGTCGAGGAGCCCGTCTCTGATCTGTTCTGCACCCGAAGTCCCCAGTTGGACTAGTACCCCAGGTCTCGAGGGGTCCCAGTGGGGCGGTGGAGGGTCGTAACTGGGTCTCGTTCGCTGGCCCGGGGGGCCCCCACTCCCCCGGGGAGTGGTTCGACGGGAAACCCCTGCTGTTCGACACACGCTCGACGGTACAGTGGACGCTTGTAGAGGCTTTGGACGCCGCACCCCTGAAGTCCTCGTCTCTGTCGTCCGGAACCTAGGTGGGTGACGGGGAAGGAGGGAGGTGGTCGGACGGGTGGTACACTGAGCACCTCAAAGGCCCGTCTCGCGGAACCTTTGTGTCGTCCTCGGGTGTCGGACCGTCGGACCCAGTCTCAGTCGGTCGTGGAAGGGCGTTTCGACGCCGGGGCCGGGGCCCCCCCTGTCCTGTCCGGAGCCAAGGTCTGTTACCTCCTCGTCTCTAAGCTGCCGTTTCAGGAGAACCAGGTCCGAGGACACGATTTCTTTCCTGAGCAATGTTCGTCGTCTTTGAAATTCAATCTGTCTACCCCCTCTTTGAGACTTTACACGAACAAACGGATTAAATCTTATTAACGTTAGGTGATGTAATCCCGTAGTCCAAAAGTGGTAGAATCACTCTTCGAACCCCACTCTTCCCCTCGCGAAAGACCGTTTGAGTCTACTTCGACTTTTCCGGTCAAAGGACCGACCCTGGGTCGCGGACAGTAAGAGGGAAGCAGAGGTGCCCCGGCATGGGCCGAGGAGCAGTATCTGTCGACCGGCCAGGTCTCGGTTGACGATCGTTCAGCCTCTGTTCTTGGGCCTCCCCACCCGCTCTTTCTCCTCGTCCGCCGGTCAGGGACGACCCGGTGTGCCCGCTCGCGTCGGTGGGGTCGGGGAGACAGACGGGGGGTGCGACCTTGCAAGGCTTCTGCACAACCGGAACGGGGCGAAACACGAAAATACGTTGGCTTAGGTCACGGTAAGGTCTTGGAAGTACGGCTAGTACCGAGGGCCGGTCGGGGACGACCAAGTGTCAGGACAAAACGGTCGCTGAGTCCCTTCCTCTGAAGACGACGACCCTGTCTAAGTTCACAGAGTTAGGGTTGTTGGAGTACGAAGTCTGCATCTTTGACTCAGGGTGTGGACACGGGTTCCCCTCCTTTGACCCACCTCTGGTGGTCCGATAGAGTGACGGGACTTGAGGGTCGTCTCGGCTCCCGAGATCTGGGTCGGCGGTGGTGACAGGGTCAAGATAGACGTGGTCGAGGGTGGTCCAAGGATCATTCAATCGGCCACGGCACCTCTATTCGTGGTGTTGCCGTGAGGTGCGGTGGGCAGTAAAGACTCAGGGTCCAGGAGCTGGTCTCTGAGCCCTAGGAAGGAAATTTGGGGTTCGACGCCCGGGGTCTGAGCCGGGCGCCTGCACCGACTTCCCGGGTTCGGTAGCTGAAAGTGTGGTTGTCGTCGTCACGTTGGGTTGGGAGTTCTGCGTCTCTTCCGATTGCTTGTCGGGCCACACCAAGGGTGCCCCGGTCCCGAGACCGTGTGGGACGACGGGTGAGTCTGTCCCGACTCGCCCCCGACGGGGAGGGTCCGAGGGCGTGCGGCGGGACGGCCCACCAGTCGACCTGTCCGGGGGGAAGAAGAGGGGCGTCAGGTCGGCGACCCGGGACTGGAAGTCTCGGGGGAGCCCAGACGGAGGCGGATCAAGTTCACAGGGTAAGTTCCACCTGTGTTTTGTTGTGTGTCGATTCGGTAGTCGGTGTCGGTTTAGAACGAGATTTGATGAAACACTAGAATAGGTCTCGGGTCACCCCCGGAGCACTTAGTGTCCACAGGTGTCTGTGCGTCTCGGCTGAGTCGGGACTCACGCAATTGTTCCTGTTGGATCGACCTGCGTCCGACGGGAGCCCAGAGGGAAAGAAGAGACGAAAACCGGTGTACGTCGTGCACCCTAGGTCAAGGGACTGGTCCCTAGCTCGGGTGTGGGAGACGTGACCTTCGTATCTTAGAATTGGGGACCTGACGGTCCTTCAAAAGTAAAAATTCCGAGTTGGTAGTCATCGGTCACTGTCCGACCCCGTCACCTCGGGACACGTCTGTCCGAGTGAGGACTCTCGGGGTCGTAGTGTATGCAAATACGGAGTTCTCCTGGTGGTCAACCCCATGACCTCCCCGGCCCGGTCTTCTCGACCCAAGGGTGGAAGTCTGAACCGGTGAACGGTTCGACCGGTTAACGGTCCGGACGAGAGAAGGTCCTGGAAGACGGTGGGAGGGACCAGGGTCGTCCCTGTAGGCACCTGTAGGTCCTATCAGAGTTGCTGTGACCCACAAACACTTCGACCAGCGGTCGACCTCTCCCGGGACGTGGGAGGCGGACCACCTGGGAGTGGTACCTAAGCCCTTCGTCCGCCCTGTCCACCACTGTCCTGGGGGCACTCCCCGTCCTTCTCCCACGACCCTCGTCCGCCGACTCCTGTCTTTCCAGTCCTGTAGTCTGCAACCCTCGCGCCGTCTACACACCTCCAGGGGTCACATCTCCAGTCAGGTCCTGTGTGGGTTCCGGATTCCCACCCCGCTCAGGGGCCCCCGAGTCGACCCTACGACCCCCGAGTCGCCGAAGGACCTGTGGGTAACGTCGGTCTGGGGCCAGGTAGTGAAGCCGAAGGTCTGCCTTGTCACGCCGGAATCGCCGGTGTAGTGGCTGGAGGTGGGAGTCCAAGGAGAGGACCGACGCACGGTCCGAGTCCAGAGACTGCGACGACCTAGTTTCAGCCGTCACTTCCGTGGAGTGTTTCACCTTCGTGACCCCACAAACACGCATCTCCGACCCCCGGTGAGCGGAACAGCCAGCGAACACACCTCACAGGGGAACAGACGCGACTGGGGGAACCGGTATCAGGTATCTTGTTCTCCCCGACTGGACGGCCTAAAGGAACAGGTCGTCCACGGGATTGTTCTAGGTCGGAGAGGAAGGCTCGTAGGTTCCCGTGGTCCTGTGTCCCCGAGAGGGGTCTCGGGGCCGGTGATCCTCTTTACCGCCCGTCGGCCGCAGGTGCCGACAGGCACAACCAGTCTGGACGATCGGGGGTGACGGGAGGTCGTGTGGAGGTGAGACCGGTGACCGGAACCAGGGGTGGACTCACAATCCGGAGTGGACTCACGACCAGGGGCGAACTCATGACCCGAGGTGGTGTGTCGGACTGGACGATGGACCACCCCTCCGTAAAGCGTCCACCCCGGAGTCGTACCGTGGTTGTGGACTCACTTCGGTCCTTCTCATCCGTCATAGGGACGGGGGATCGTTTCTCGGACAGGGTGTCGCCAATCCCTGTCTTACTGGAAGTTGACACCGTTGAGTTAGTGGTTTCACTCTGACAGAAACCCCCGACCGAAAATATTGGTACCCCGATAGTGACTAGCCGACCGAAAGTCTTCTTACCATACATCGGCTAACCGACCGAAAGTCTTCCCGCCCCAACAGTGACTAACCGACCGTAGGTCTTCCCGTTCCGACAGTGACTAACCGACCGTAGGTCATCCCGTTCCGACAGAGACTAACCGACGGAAAGTCTTTCCGTCGTGAGAGTCACCAACGGACCGTAAACCTTCTCACCATACATCGACTAACAGAACCAAAGTCTTCCTACCACGACAGTGACTAACCGACAAAAAGTCTTCCGACTCGACAGGGACCAACCGACCGAAAGTCTTCGTGACACATGACCAACCTCCGACAATTAGAAGCTCCGAGTCAAAGTTATGACAGGACTGCCAATTGTTACATGATACCAGTCTTGTCGTCACCATAAAGGGATCCTCCTGTCCGAGAAGGAACAGTGAGTATCCGAAGGTTGTTCGGGTATTATCCGATGAGTGCTTTGTTGTGACTCGCGGGAACTGGGCTTTAGGGTCGTCTACGTGCCCAGATTACGTGTGGACCCGGTCCACCGTTGGTGCTGTTGCTAGTCAAAGGGAAAAACAGTTCCACCGCCGGTGCACACCAACTCACCCGTACGTTCCTGAGACCCTCCTTCCGGAACCAAGTCGAGTCGGGACGAGAGGTCCTTGCACAAATGGGTAGACATCTACCACCGTCGGCGTAAAGAGAGATGACCCCGACGACGTTTCTAATTCAGTCCAGTGTCTCCCGAATCGGTCCGTCACCCGGTCCGGTGGTTCCGAGTACTGAAACTCCACTGTGGTAGGTGTTCCTTCGTCTACACGGAGCCGACCAACCGCACAGGGCCGTCCACGTTCTTACGTAAGTCTCTCAGGATGGACTCGCGGACTGACCGGACGGGACTCGTCGACAAGAATGACGTCTTGTACGGATCCTCTCCCGGAATAAAGGAGTGAGAAAGACTCTTCAACGTCAAGTCTTCGTGTCTCCTGAAGTCAGGAGTCCCGGTGCCCACTACCGCAGAGAGGACGGTCAAATATTGCGGACAAATATGACCTACAATCGATTCCGACTAGTGCAAAACATGGATTGTACCTGACTGTAGAAAACTTAGAGACGTATAACGACAAAAGTGGTTCGGTGTACATTGTGAAGTCTCACGGTTTACGAAAAATTTTTTATCTAGACCGAGACTTTCTCACGATGTCTTATTGTACCTACCTTATACCGAAAATACTTTTGTGTTTTACAATGACTGTTTTTTTTTTCTCTCTCTCTCTCTTAATTTCTTAAGAGACCTTTCTCTACAAAACGTTTCTCTGTAAACAAGGCTCGTACATAAAGTCCCCTCTTTCGTACCCTCCCCTCGGTAGGCGAACTCAGGACCAAGAAACCTCAGAGGTCGATTCTGCTCTGTCGCGACTAAGGTGAGACAGGCTCGACCCTGACCGTGGCATGAGGGGGCCCGACAGGTGCACACTGACCCCAATCCCTGGGGCCTCGGGAGCCTCCGCCTCCGACGCGACGTCTCGTCCAGGAAAGACCGAGGAACGGCGGGGCATGTCCGGAGCAGAGGACAGCCGGTGGACGTGGGAACTGGGAGAGGGGAAAGGAAGACAGTATGTTCGGCACGGTTGGACCGAAGGTGAAGTCACCCAAAATCAGTGAACGTTTGTAACCAGAGGTGAGCAGTAGGCACGGGGAACGACGGGTCGGACGGTAGAGGTGCAAGTAATAGAAGGGAACGAGTGGGAGGGGACGGGGGTGTTCTGTTAGGGTGTGGACGTGCGACGAGGTCCCGTGGGGACGGAAGGGCTTCGCAGGACAGACACCCCGCTTCCTAAAAAGGGAAGGGGACGTCGTCTGAGGAGAAACGGACCGGAACGCGAGCCGAGGAGGACCGAAGGGGCCCCCGAGCGGGAGGTTCGCGCGAGGGAGAGGACTGTGGAGGTTCGAGAGAAGAGTGTCGACAGAGGGGAGTGGGATACGTGTGTTTGGTAGGAGGGTAGAATCTTTTGTTTGTTTCGTCCGTTTTGATCTCCCCGTATTTTCCTACCCACCGGCGGCCCCAGGTCCCGTCCCGGTCTCCTACTCACCCACCGGGTCCCGTAAATCCTTCCCCGTCGATAAGACATGCCGCGACGCTACCCAGACGTCGTCGGACGGAGACAGCCGTGGGACCCCGAAATGTCGTGTCTCACTTGGGGTTTCTGCTGACCCTTGACATAGTTATCAATTATGAGTAGATGGTTACAACCACGTAGCCGGCCACACACACCGATTATTGTCTTCGATACTCCCTCCCGCCTGGGAACTCTTGGGTGACATGGAAGACACGTTAAAACGACATTTGGATTTTTACGAGATTTTTTATTTTGGAAAATTTTTGTTTACTTTGGGGAAGGGAACCACTGAAAGTTCATTTGCCGTATCCTCCTTGTCCACAAATCGAGTGTCTCAGCCACCCTTCTTAAAACTTCGACCCCTTCGGCGTACCGTGTCTTTGCTTACGGGAGACGAGACCCTAAAAGACGATTCTTCTGTCTCAATGCTCACACAGCTTACTCTCTTTTCCTGACCGGGTGCCGGCTAGACAGAGACTTTCTCGTCGCTCCAAATCAATCTACCTGCCACGAGTCGGAGTCGGGTGCTCCGGGACAGAGACTCAGTGTCCTCTCCGTCAGCCGTTTCTGTCTGAGGACCCAGGGGTGCACCTACTTGGGTCACCCTTTCCCAAGGCGTCCTACTCTGATATCTCTCCTTTCCTCCGAACACAATCCCTTCGACGTGCCGTCTTCTACGTCCCTTATTTCCCCTCGGAACCTTCAGTTCTTTCTGTCACTCCTGTATTCCTGCCCTGACGTCCAGAGGACGCACCCTAAGACGGCCCCGGCAAGAGTCGGTTGTCTCCCTGTAAGAGTATACCCGTCCTAAAGAGGTTCAAATGTGGGCCCTTGGGAAGGAGGTGTGTCTGAAAAGGTCTCCGAATGCGTTTGTATAAGTTCCCGTTAGTGTTTCATGTCGAACTCGTACCTTTCAGTGACTTATTTCCAAGACGATCCTTCGTGACATTGGTTCATTGGCACCCAGATTTCGATTTGCAAATAATGGTTGTACTGACGTGTGTTCTGTGTACACAATTGTTATTACAGAGTGTCACCTCAGTCGCGAGGGCAAATCCTCCGTTTCTCGCTACCTTTATTTAAATCCAGTGACAACAATTCTTGTCCATTATAGTAATAGTTGGGGGGTTTTGGGTTTGTCATTTAACTTTTGAAGAGTTTTGGTTATGTATACGGTTGATTCTTTGATTATGTATATATATATATATAAGACTATATATAAGTAATAAGACGATATATATATATATATAAGAACCAGTAAGGACATATAGTCGTTGATAATCAAGAGTTTCAATTTTGTTTAAAGATAATGACTTTTCGTCGTGTGTGGATCCTTGCTTGGATTGCCTTTACTCCACTTTGGATAAGTAGGACGTTTGACAAGACTCAGTGCACTTCTTATAAACCTCCTTGTTTGAAACCACCAGCCAAGGACTTCTCCTCCCGAGTTGCGACTCGTCCATAGAGTCAAGTCAAGTTAAGTCAGCGAGTCAGCACAGGCTGAGAAACGCTGGGGTACTTAGTATCGTGCGGTCCGGAGGGACAGGTAGTGGTTGAGGACCTCAAGTGAGTCTGAGTGCAGGTAGCTCAGGTACTACGGTAGGTCGGTAGAGTAGGAGCCAGCAGGGGAAGAGGAGGACGGGGGTCAGGGAGGGTCGTAGTCTCGGAAAAGGTTACTCAGTTGAGAAGCGTACTCCACCGGTTTCATGACCTCGAAGTCGAAATCGTAGTAAGGAAGGTTTCTTTAGGGTCCCGACTAGAGGAAGTCTTACCTGACCAACCTAGAGGAACGTCAGGTTCCCTGAGAGTTCTCAGAAGAGGTTGTGGTGTGAAGTTTTCGTCGTTAAGAAGTCGTAAGTCGAAAGAAGTGTCAGGTTGAGTGTAGGTATATACTGGTGTCCTTTTTGGTATCGGAACTGATCTACCTGGAATCGGCCGTTTCATTACAGAGACGAAAACTTATACGATAGATCCAACCAGTATTGAAAGGAAGGTTCCTGATTCGCAGAAAATCAAAGTACCGACGTCAGTGGTAGACGTCACTAAAACCTCGGGGGTTTTAATTTCAGACTGTGACAAAGGGGACAAAGGGGCAGATAAAGGGTACTTCACTAGATAAGGGGTCTTGATTACCACACGGACCACGGGGAGGCTAGTTGTAAGGTTAGTTTCAAACCTCTCTTGGACTGCTTTATTAAGGTTTAAATTAAACCCTTTTTCTTTGTTCGTTTCAACCGGATCTCTGTTTTAAAGTCACATCTGTCCTATTTATCGGCTCTGTACCTTCTGTTGCGCGTCGTGGACCTCGATTGTCAGCAGAGGACTTTGGGGTCTACCCGTGCACTCGTCGGGACTTCGGCCCACCGTCGGTCCTTCGGAGGAAGAGGAGGAGGTCAAGTGAGGGAAATCAAGGAGTGGGAGACCCCTCCCCGCGCCTCTTCCACTCCACCGTCCCCTGAGAACTTACTACGGTTTCACCCACATCCCACAACTTACCACCACAAAAGTTCGGGAGTGGGAGTCTGGGAATAAACGTCGTACTGGAATAAACGTTTTTCTCACAAACGTTTCCATTGATTCCCAGAGTTCTACTTTAGCGTGACCCACTGAGTTTTCACTTTTTCACTTTCACACTCAGTGAGTCATCACAGGTTGAGAAACACTGGGGTACTTGACATCGGGTGGTCCGAGGAGACAGGTACCCTAAGAGGTCCGATCTTATGACCTCATCCAACGGTAAGGGAAGAGGTCCCCTAGAAGGACTGGGTTCCTGGTTTGGGTCCAGAGGGCGTATTGTCCGTCTAAGGAATGGGAGACTCAGTGGTCCCTTCGGGGTCGACTGAGTCCACCCGGGATTTGGGTTACTGTCTAAGAAATCTCCTCTACCTTCTCCTCTGTGTACTCTTCGTCTTTTCCGGTGTACGTCGACCTCTCGTCTCACTGCACCGGTGTTCGGGTCCGAAGGACCCCGGGACCGTCGACCTTCCTGGGAGGGGTTCGTGGAGACCTCCCTCGTGTCGGGACGGTTGGGGAACTGACTCCTGAAGACCGGAGTTCTCGACCCTCTCGAGTCTAAGGACTGGGTGTCTTTGTTTACAGGCAACAAGTCTCGGTGATATAAACCCACTACACAATGTTTCGTTAGTCATTCGTTAATTTATTATTTTTCTGAGTAAATTCAACTTGACCTGCTAGGGAGTGGAGGTTGGCCCTGGGGAGTACACGAAACGTCCCTTTCTCGGAGTTTTCCCTGCAGAGTCGTAGTGGAGAGTTGTTTTAATACCACCTTGGTGGTCCCGTTTCGTAACTTTCTCGTTTCTGATGGAAATGTTTCAGTCGATTGGGAGGAGTTTGTACGATAAGTTTCAACACGAGACTAACCCTAAAAGAAGAGGTCGTCCACCACCTCGTCCCCTCTTTCGACTGAGTCCTTTTTTTAGAACGACACGGTTAGTAATTACGTACTCTTTTTATGTATTATAAAATCATATTACCTCTGGGTGTTATCCATAGGTTATTTTCCGTTGATTATAAATGTACCACCGGCAACTAGAATTTTTTTTTTTTAGGATGTTAACATAAAATTCTACGACACTCTCTCGAGTACCAACTGGTAGGATGGTGAAAGAAGTCCCATATTTAAATCAGAAACAACCCCTTTCAAACCCACTCACCTACCTACCCACCTCTGTACCTACCCACCTGTCTATAAACCCACCTGACTCGTTGACTAGTCAACTAATTAACGAACTTGTGTCGTACGGAAAAAAGTACGGCACGTTTTACTGACGTTGTGCGTCTCAAGGACTCCTGTCTACCTGTCACCGGACGTCCTCCCTGTCTCCTCGTTTTTACCCGTGCCCCCTCACCTATGAGACACTCGAGGGCCGGTGTCGGACACGTCTTTCCCGGTGTGCAGTCGTCGGATCGGGGTGCCCCGTCAAGGTGCACGGGATGTGTCATTCGACCCGGATGTCCGGGTCCGGGTCCTCTCGTCCGGGGAGTGACGACGGGACAGGGGACTCAGCGGTCGGATCCCAGAGGATTTCGGTGTTCCTACAGGGGTCCTGTTCCTGGAGTCCCTAGAGAGGGTGGTCCCACGTCTCGAAGGGGTTCACCACCGCCGACTAGGGGTTCTACTACCGTCTCTCCCTGCCGGGTCGTGTGCGTCCTCCTTCTGTCTGACTCTGGGCCCTACAGACCCCGGGGGCCCTCGGGCCCCCCGTGGCTAATTACCCAGGACGGCGGTGACGTGGTCCGCAGGTAGGAGGTTAAGGGGACGAGAGACGGGTGTGAGTCTCCCTGCACGCGCGGAGAAAGACCGAGACCCTGTCCCTTGTCACTGTCCCGGTTCGAGAGGTCCGACCCCCCGTTCCTCCCACCCCCCTCCGCACGTGTGTCGACCCTCCTCCGAGGTGAGCCCTACCGTACAAACGACCCCTTCCCCGGTCCCCGTACTTTAAACTCGAGTAGAGTTTTTCTAGAATCCCACCTTTATGTAGTAGAAAGTTAATTTTAAAATGACTTAAAAGTGAACTTAAAGGGTAGACGACGGAAGTAATACGGATTGGGACTTGGAGCGAGCTTCGGTAGACACAAGGATAGAGTAATCGCACCCCAATAAACACAAACAGGCTAAGGTCGTCCTTCGTCACTCAAGGAGCGCCCCTCCTCGGTTCACCCCCTGCAAGACCTAGTAGGCTCCGACTATCTACGGACAGTGAGGTGTCCCAGAGCCTTTCCCGGACCAGCTCGTCCGCGCGGAAGTCACCACTCCCACCCGGTCTCGCGGAGGTAATTGACCGGACTGAGTCTTCCTCGCCGGCGTGCTGGACCCCGAGGTCTGCCTACGGCCCGAGGGTGTCGGGGACTCGTACCCACCCCGGGCGCCCCGTCGCTCCCAGGACTGCGTGCGCGTGTGTGCTGCAAGTGTGAGCGGCGGGGTGGGTCTCGGGCCCGCGACTGCCTTTGCCGGGGCATGGCGGGGAGCGTCGTGGAGCCGTGTGTCATTCGCGAGTCATCTACGAGGGCGACACAATCGCTCCCTTTGGGACGTCGTCTCGAGTGAGTCACCTTCCCTCGTCGACCCTTGGGGACCAGAGCGATTGGACCGTGAAGGAGGGCCCGTGTCCCGTGTCGCTCCGGTGGGACCAGGGGGAGGGGAGTAAGTGGAACCCGACAGTGGACAGGGCGCCCGCTGCAAGGTGGATGTTCAGTACTCGAAGACCCAGTCTTGGTCTCTTTTGTACGCAGGAATGACGCGTACTGGCCCGCAGTACCGGTTTCCTGGCCGGTTGGCCGGTGAGTGTCCAGACGTGTTCGGCAGGGACGTTTTGCGTGCAGTGGGCCTCCCTCCACAGAGGCCTTCAGGACGTCTTTGCAAAGGTCGCGACGACCCGTACACCGAATGGTCGTCCGTCGTAGGTTTCGGACTCCGTAAGTAGACCCCGGTGTCGTTTACAGACCCCCGGGGCCTGCACGCTCCTCTGTCGTCTTCACGTCGGACCTCGGACCTCGGTCCCCCGGGGTTCTCGTGGGCAAGGGGAGGAGGGGGGGCGGTCGAGGGGGTTTGTGGGACCCGGACTGAGGGTTCGGTTCGTCGGGGAGGGACGAGTGGGCGTCGGGCCGAGGGTGTCTGTATGCGTCCGCACACACGTGTGACCGTGTGCGCACGTGCGTGTGTCGTGCGTGGTTCCGGTCCGGAGAATGTCTGTGCTCGCGTAGAGGGGGGCGGGTCCTCCGTTCGCGACGGTAGTGGGGCGGAGTGCCGTTCCACCACCCCTGTGCCCCGTCGACTCTCCGGGTGGGTCGGTGTGCCCCAGGGGCGACGACGAGACGTGCCGACCACAGACCGTCGCGGGTACGTCAGCCCCCAGGTCACTATCCGGGCACCAGGGTTCGAGTTCAGGTCGGTTGACGTCCGGATCTACAGAAGGGTTGAAGGAGAGGGGGTTGTGCGTGTGTGTAACGATTGAGTCTTTTGAGTGAAACCCCTTCCCTGTTCTTTACTGTCATAAATTTAGTGTTTACGGGTAGTTAGGTAATCTCTTTTGTGAAGTGGGGGAGTTTCGTCCTTTCTGTAGTAGGTTCTTCCTTTCTCGAAGGTTCAGCGGGACGCGAACGGTAGTCGAGTTGAGACACGGGACGAAACGGGTGCAGAGTGTGGTGCTCGTCACTCCCTGACGGTGACACCTGGTGCCCCCGGTCTCCGAGGTCTGCCCCTGCGCTGTCCGGTGCACGGTATCTTCCACCAGACCTGTGTCCTCTTCCCGGACGGCGTCTACCGACCTCTCTTCCCCGGCGTCTCAGCCTGCACCTGTCCCGCCCCCAGGACTCGGGGCTCCCGTCCGGACCCGGACTCGGGGTGGGGGAGTTCGGGATCAGTGGAGTCAGTCTGGTCGTCCGTCAGATACCTTCTACGGACCCTCTCTCCCCTCCCGGTGTCCGACCCAGGACCGGGGTCCGGAGTCAGGGGGTAACGGGGCTCTTTGGTTTTCATTAAAGTCCGAAATCGATTTCTTTACGAGTGATTAATACCTTCACCTCTCTGACAAAGACAAGAGTCATCCTCCGTATAAATGAAGAAACGTACTTCCATAAAGATTTGTGTCCATTAATATTTTTAGTAATGGGGGGAGTTTGGTCACACCCTTTGGTATACCAGCCATTATGTAAGTATTTATTAATGGGTCGAGGTCGAGAGACTTTATTATAAAGGATAAACAAAATACAGAAAGCCGTCTTTTATTTAGAAGGTCGTACAAGAGAGCAAACCCTTTGTCCAACCGTCGTTGAAAGACCCGTGGCCATCTCTGTCCTTTCGTCCCTCTCCCAGAGTCGTGGGGGAGGTCTGGATCTCCTGCACGGGGGATGGGATCCGGACGTCCGTGTGGAGCCGCCCCTCCACCCCGACTCAGGGGTCTGTGGGATCACAGGACCGAGTGGGGTCACCTCCGGGACGTTGTACTGGTCGCACCCCGACAGAGACACCCCCTGGGAGACGGGGTACACCCGGTTCGAGTTAAAGAGAGGGAGACTGAACAGCTCTGAGGAGGAGACAGGTGGTAAGGTACCTACTGAGGACAAACCGTAGTCCGCCTAAAGTCCAGGTAGGTGCGCCCTCCTCGGGGTACTTGGGTCTGGTCAGGACGGTCTCCCTGGACAGGTTCGGCCCACCCCCTCCCGGTCCAGTCCGGGTCCCTCTCAGTCGGTCACTCGGGAACCGTTGAAAGGTGGGGAAGGGACGAAGGGTCCTGGGGGCGGACCCCGTCCCCGGGGCGAAACCGTGACTGGGAGTCGCCCGGGGTAGGACGGAAGGGACGGGAGAAGGTCCCAGAGACATAAGACCACAGAAAACGAACTTGCATCTTTCATTTGGGACGAACATTGAGACGACCGCTCCCGTGCTTCGTAAGACCCAGGACGTCTACGTCTAAGATTCCTGGTGTCTTTCGATAGGGTCGGGCGAAAAGTCCCTTTGTCAGAGGGACGCTTTCGAGAGGGCCGGGAGCCCGTTACCACGAGGGACCTCGTGGTAACGTAGGCCCTCAAACCCCAAGACAAGTGAGCGAGTCCCTTCGACCGTAGTGACGGGTAGTGGAGTAGCCACCGTCGTGGGGTAGGTCCTCAAACCCCACGAGAGTCTCCCTTCCCCTAGACCCCCCGTGAACCTTCCCGGGACCGTTGTCTGGTAGGACAAACTGTGTGTCACAGGGTGGGAGAAACCGAGAAGGAAGTGGTCCGTCTAGAAGACTACCCAAGTCAGAAAGTGAGGTGCTTACAGGTCCCTCGTTGCTAGTCACCACCCCCCACCACGGCCCGACCCTCTGGGGGTCCCCGGTCAAGTAGCGTGAACCGGAGGCCGTCTAAGAGAGACTACGACTTGTTCCTTCGTAAACAGTGTGGACACCGACGACTAAGTCACAGGATCTCTAGCGCACTGAGACGAAAAGGGTTGGAACGACATAAAGGTCTTTTCGGGAAGCCGCTACCGCGGGACTAAAGGCACGGCAAGACGAAGACTTCCTCGACGACGACAGACGCAAGCCCGAAAGGTCCGAGATCGGAGTCCCACGGGGTCTTAGGACGGGGGAGTAAATTTGCACAAGAGTAAGGAAGAACAAGACTAGGAACCGGGCTCCAATAGAAGAGCAAGTGAGCGACTTCGCAACCGTGGCAGTCGGACCAAGAGGAGGGAACGTAAGACTGTCGTTGTTGTCAGGTCGTTTCCGTGGAAATCCAAGTCTGAGACCAGAACCCGCCTGTGAGGACGAACAGAAGGGCCATTTGGCGAGGGTAGGAGGGTCGAGAGGAACAGTCTCTTTGCAACTCTATTCTCAACGACCAACATTTCAAGGTTGAATGACGAAAAAGGAAGAGAAAAGTCCTTTTTGACAATGCAATTGGGCCTTGCAAGAGAGATAAACGAACATGTATGAAAGAAGGAACTATGGATGTAACGAAGGAAGTCTGTATGAAGGGACGACTAAGGGTGCCATCCATCCAATACATGGGATGTGCCTCTTACGAGTCGCGCCGTGGATTGTGCGAACTTACGTGTTGCCCACATTGACGACTAGCACTGGCTCTTTCAGCAGGACAAAGTAGATTGTCGACAAGATTGTATTTGCTACCCGAAGAGTCCGCCGTGATCTCATTTCTGGGGCGGACGGTTACGACCTCTGTCTTCTCTGCACCCAAGCTAGGGACCCACCCCATTCTAGGGACCTCCTCCCGTCCCGTTGGATGAGATCGTAAGAAGGGACCTCTTAGGGTGTCTATCTCCTCGGACCCCCGATGTCAAATACCCCAACGGTTCTCAGTCTGTGCTTACCTCCCTGAGTCGTGTCTTGTGTCGTTGCTTTGACTTCCGATTGAGGAGTGACAATAACAAGTAGACGGGGAGGTCCCTGGGGTCCAGTTGGTCGATTTTGGGAGGAACCTCTTCCCAGAGCCCGTGTTCGATGGTAAGCCCTTGACACCCAAAGAGTCCTGTTTTGCTGGTGTCGCCTTTCAAGACGTGTCTCTTCTTTCGACTGCAACCGGAACTAGAAACCGGTCCGTGGGTCTCGGGGTGACCCGTCTGAGGTGGTTCCCACTGGCTGGTCTTACGGACGTCGGAGGTGGTCTCACGTCCCCAGTGTCGTCGAGTCTCCGGGACCCTTTACCTGTGGTCACACAGAGGACCGACACACCGGAGGGAGACTCGTAGCAGGAACTGTAGACGTCTGGAACCGGGACAGTCTTGTCGCAGGGCTCCCCTCCTTGAGTGCTTTGGATTTGACGTCTAAAGAATAAATCTTACAAACTATCACTTATGTACTATCCACATTTTAGTACGGTCTTTCTAGGAAAAAGTTTGTTAAAGATAGCTTCATACCGATGTGGTCCGAGGAGACAAGCACCCTAAGAGGTCTGTTCTCATGACCTCACCCAAAGGAACGGGAAGAAGTCCCCCAGAAAGACTAGGTCCCTAGTTGGGGTGTAGAGGACGCACCACCCACCTAAGAAACGGTGGTGTAGTCGACCCTCCGGGTTTATCTGTATGTGTGTGTATGTGTGTAAGAAGTGAGAATCTAAGAAACGGGAATGTCCGGTAATGGCTCTCGACTCGGTACAAGGGACACGATATGTCGTTTCAGTCCCAGTCGTAAAAATATAAATTACTGAAGAAGGACGGGACCACTGTTTGTTCCTGCGGGCGTCGGCTGAGAGGGAGACCTTTACGACCACCACCGCAGTGTGGTTTTGGTAGCGACTATGTCGTGGGTCCGAACGGGAGGTTTCCGGTGGGTCGTAAGTAATTTACCATGTAGGCTACTATTCGAGCGCGTCATAATACCAACGATTCTTTTACTGAGTACGAATACTTTTCCCCCCAGATTTATCGTTAGGAGTCAATAAAAATTACAGATGGTTGTGGTTCCGGTAGTCCCTTTAACTGACTGAATATCGGAATGTATATAAGTGGTACCGTTGTTGAACCGAGTGCAATCCATAAAATATAGTTGTCCTGTTTCAAGTCCATTAGTGGTATTCACACGTAAAACGATTGTAACTGGGTGACTTTTGGGGTCTGACTATACCGTCCAGTCCTCTGGAGTACAGGGGACCTCATGTCTCTGGATTAACTAAATTTCTATATAAATATTATCAAATCATATAACCATGGTAAAAAATCGAAGTAACTCCATATTGACTGTTTATTTTTATCGTAAAACGTTTCCGTTTTTCTATACGGTGACTTTCTACTTGGGGGGTCCAGTCATCCACAGGTCATACGAAGGGCTCTTGTCGATTCTTTGTCGTGGTCATAAGACCCTCCACCTAGTATCTCCTAGGACGACACTAAATACAGCCTCTCACAAAACGGATACAAGAGGAGATCCTCAAAATATCAAAGACCAGAATGCAAATCTAGAAATTAGGTAAAACTCAAATAGAAACACACACCACAATCTTTCACTAGATCAAAGTAAGAAAATGTTCACCAACTGGTCAAAAGGGTCGTGGTGGACAATTTCTCTAACAGAANGACACTAAATACAGCCTCTCACAAAACGGATACAAGAGGAGATCCTCAAAATATCAAAGACCAGAATGCAAATCTAGAAATTAGGTAAAACTCAAATAGAAACACACACCACAATCTTTCACTAGATCAAAGTAAGAAAATGTTCACCAACTGGTCCAAAGGGTCGTGGTGGACAATTTCTCTAACAGAAATAAGGTAACATATAAGAACGGAGGAAACAGTTTCTATTCCACAGGTATCCACACACCTAAAGAGACCCGAAAGACAAAACTAGGTTCTCTGTGTACATGGGGTTACAAGTAGCGTCGTGACAAATATTATTGGTCCTGTACCTTTGTTGGATCTACAGGTAGTCGTCTACTTACCTATTTTTTCGACACCATGTATATGTGTTACCTCATAATGAGTCAGTGATTTTTCTTATGTAAACTTAGTCAAGATTACTCCACCTACTTTGACCTCGGATAATGTGTCTCACTTCATTCGGTCTTTCTTTTTGTGGTTATATCGTATGATTGTGTATATATACCTTAAATCTTTCTACCATTACTACTGGGACATACACTCTGTCGCTTTCTCTGTGTCTACACATCTCGTCTGAAAACCTGAGACTCTCTCTCCCTCTCCCGCCCTACTAAACCCTCTTACCGTAACTTTGTACATATGATAGTACATTCTTTACTTAGCGGTCGGATAAAGGTTACGTCCTATGTCCTACGAACCCCGACCACGTGCCCCTACTAGGCCTCTCTACTATACCCGATCCTCCACACTCCCCCCAAGTACAAACCCTTGAGCACATGTGGGCACCGCATAAGTACAGTTACATACCGTTTTGGTTATGTCATAACATTTCACTTTATTCCATTTTTATTTTTAAAATTAATTTTTTTTTTTTTCTTTGTCGTGGTCTTTCTTACTTCTCCGACTCGGTTTCGTCTTTGTTACGGGTCGACATCTACACAGACCACCACTTTCATTCCAGGTTAGCACATTTCTCGTTATGACGTATCCTTAGACCTTACAATGCAGGTACCTAGTTTCATTTAACTTTCACCAGTTTGTCCTCTCCCGTTCTCACTTGTAGCTGTAAAATCCTTAGTCACTTGATTTTACTTGACCTTACCCTCTGAAATTAAGTCTACTGGTAAAATAGATGATGACACCCGTTCTTAGGGAATCTTCTTTACCTCATCGGGAGTATCAGTTGTTTTCTCATGTTTTACATAATAAACCCACGTCAGAGTTTTTACTGTCTTACTAGAGACAAGTAAAGGTCCCATTTGGTAAGTCACAGTGTCATTAGGTTCAGATACGGGGTTGGTGGTTACGACTTGGTAAAAAACAGAAAAAAGGGAGGGTACCACGCTTGTGTCGATAAACATTCCGGAGGGGTCTGTCGGTAAAACGAAAAAACGTAAAGAAAAGGTACCCCTACCAGAACTAGGGACAGAGGACATGTTACAGTGCTTGGAGTAAGGTATCAAGTAGTCCGTGAGATAGATAGTCTAGATCCGGGAATTTAGATAAAGAATGAAGGTGACATATTAGTATTCCCTAAACTAAATCCAGTATGGACTTACTAGATCACCAAAAGGGATGAAAGAAGTTAAATTCAGACTTAAACCATTATTCCTCAACTACTAGACTCGGTGTCAGTCGAGGACCAGAACAAAGACAACTGACATATCTCGAAGAGGTAGAAACCGATTTTTCTTATATTAGTCAGACTAAAGCCACAACTGGTAGACCACTACAGGTACACATCTCAGAAGAGAACACAACAACCTCTCCCACAAACGATACTGGTCACGTACCGACAGATCGTTCCGGAATGTTTATCGACACTTCTCTTCTCTCCGCTTTTCGTTTCCTCTTTTCCTTTCTATATTCGTAGACTTACGTCTCAAGGTTTCTTGTCGTTCTTCTCTATTCTTTCGGAAGAAGTCGCTAGTTACGTTTCTTTATCTCCTTTTGTTGTCTTACCCTTTCTGATCCCTAGAGAAGTTCTTTTAATCTCTATGGTTCCCTTGTAAAGTACGTTTCTACCGGAGCTATTTCCTGTCTTTACCATACCTGGATTGTCTTCGTCTTCTATAATTCTGCACCGTTCTTATGTACCTTCTTGACATGTTTTTTCTAGAAGTGCTGGGTTTATTAGTACTAGTACACTAATGATTAGATCTTGGTCTGTAGAACCTTACACTTCAGTTCACCCGGAATCTTTCCTAGTGATGGTTGTTTCGATCACCTCCACTACCTTAAGGTCACCTCGATAAAGTTTAGGACTTTCTACTACGACAGTTTCACGACGTGAGTTATGCGGTCGTTTAACCCCTTTGAGTCGTCACCGGTATCCTGACCTTTTCCAGTCAAAAGTAAGGTTAGGGTTTCTTTCCGTTCCTGTTTCTTACGAGTTTGATGGTGTTTTAACGTGAGTAGAGTGTGCGATCATTTCATTACGAGTTTTAAGAGGTTCGGTCCGAAGTCGTTATGCACTTGGTACTTGAGGGACTACAAGTTCGACCAAAATCTTTTCCGTCTCCTTGGTCTCTAGTTTAACGGTTGTAGACGACCTAGTACCTTTTTCGTTCTCGTAAGGTCTTTTTGTAGATAAAGACGAAATAACTGATACGGTTTCGGAAACTGACACACCTAGTGTTATTTGACACCTTTTAAGACTCTCTCTACCCTTATGGTCTGGTGGATTGGACGGAGAACTCTTTGGATATACGTCCAGTCNGTTGTCAATCTTGACCTGTACCTTGTTGTCTGACCAAGGTTTATCCTTTTCCTCATGCAGTTCCGACATATAACAGTGGGACGAATAAATTGAAGATACGTCTCATGTAGTACTCTTTACGACGCGACCTTCTTTGTATTCGACCTTAGTTCTAACGGCCCTCTTTATAGTTATTGGAGTCTATACGTCTATTGTGGTGGGAATACCGTCTTTCACTTCTTCTTTATTTTTCGGAGAACTACTTTCACTTTCTCCTCTCGCTTTTTCAACCGGATTTCGAGTTGTAAGTCTTTTGCTTCTAGTACCGTAGACCAGGGTAGTGAAGTACCCTTTATCTACCCCTTTGTCACCTTTGTCACAGTCTCAAATAAAAAACCCCTACGTCTTAGTGACGTCTACCACTGACGTCGGTACTTTAATTTTCTGCGAATGAGGAACCTTCTTTTCAATACTGGTTGGATCTATCGTATAAGTTTTCGTCTCTGTAATGAAACGGCTGATTCCAGGCAGATCAGTTCCGATACCAAAAGGGACACCAGTACATACCTACACTTTCAACCTGACACTTCTTCCGACTCGTGGCTTCTTAACTACGAAAACTTGACACCACAACCTCTTCTGAGAACTCTCAGGGAACCTGACGTTCCTCTAGGTTGGTCAGGTAAGACTTCCTCTAGTTGGGACCCTAAAGAAACCTTCCTTACTACGATTTCGACTTTGAGGTCATGAAACCGGTGGAGTACTCTTCTCAACTGAGTAACCTTTTTTGAGTAACCGTGGAACGACTTCTACGACGACGACGACGATTCAGCGAAGTCAACACAGGTTGAGAAACACTGGGGTATCTGTCGTCGGGTGGTCCGAGGCGGTAGGGACCCTAAGAGGTCCGTTCTTGTGACCTCACCCAACGGTAAAGGAAGAGGTCACGGCTTCTACTTTACTGGTACTTACGCACCCGAGTGAAGACACGATAGATAGGACGAGGTAATCAGAGGTACAGACACAAATATGTTCGTGGTCTGACAAGACTAATGACAGTGCAACATTGTATAAAACTTTGGGCCTTCATACGGAGATAGATACAAGAAGAAAGTTTGCTGATGAAAAAGACTAGATCCAGAAGACACCAAGGTATACCTAAAATCCTAACGAAAAGGACAAAGATATGTTCCTACGGTAATCCTAAAACTATCTCTGACGTGACTAAGACTTCTAGTGAAACTCATCATACCTGAAAAATTGTTGTAACTAAGAAAATCGGGTACTTGTGTCTTATAGAAGGGTAATTAGACACAGAACTGAAAGGAAGTAGTTACAAAATTTTACAGGTGAGATGTTCGGAAAGTGGAGAAACCAATTCAAATGGGACTTCATAAAATGAGAAACAACGATGATAGTTTCTCTAATAAAAGAATTAAAGGGAAACTCCATCAAGTGACACATATTTTTACAGTAACTACAAACATACAACTAAAAACATAGGATGTTGAAATGATTTAACTAAATAATCAAGATTTTCAACAAACTCAAGATTGTCAGAAGTCGCAAAAGATGTACACACTAGTACGATAGACTTTTATCTCTATTACAATTCAGAAGAAAAGACCAAACCTAAAGAAAATAAAGAAAAAGAACGGATTAACGACACCGATCTTAAAGGTCATCAGGATACGACTTGTCTTCTCCACTCTCACCCGTAGGAAAGGAACATGGTTTAGAATCTTCTTCTCGAAAATAAAAAGGGGTAACTAATACTACAATGAACACCCGAAAAGTTCACATCCGGCAGAACACAACACTATTTGAGGAAGATATAGTTGAAACACCTCTAATACAAAGTATTTACTTACAACTGAGAACAGTTTAATAAAAAGACGTAGACGACCCTACCAGTACACCAAAAATAGAAAGTAAGACATTTACACTACGTAGTGTCACGAACTAAATGTATACAACTTGGTAGGAACGTAGGGTCCCTATTTAGGGTGAACCGGTATCACACACTGGGATAATCACACGACGACCTAAGTCGGACGATCATAACGTACCTCTTAAAAATGTAGTGACAGTCCCTATAACCAATAGTCACTGAAATTCCCAAAGGGGTGAGTTGGTTCTTCAGTTTCTTTTTTAGGGAGGGTTCTAAATATACGTTTCGAAGTCGGTTAGTGTGACCACCCAGTCTTCTGACAGAAGATGTCTTTGAAGGGTATGTCCTATGTGGGGTGAAGTACCGCACTGTTATGAAGTACACCCCTGGAAACCCGTTTTAGGAGGGGAGACTATTTTGGGGTCGACAGACTGTGTCCGAAGGACCACCATTAACCTTAGTCAATCAGTCAAGTCAGAGAGTCAATACAGGCTGACAAACGTTGGGGTACCTCACGTCATGTGATCCGGAGGGACAGGTAGTGGTTGAGAGTCAAGTGAGTTTGCGTACAGGTAACTCAACCACTACGTTAGGTTGGTAAAGTAGGAGACATCAGGGGAAGAGGAGGACGGAAGTTAGAAAGGGTCGGAGTCCCAGAGAAGGTTACTCAATCAAGGAGCGTAGTCCACCGGTTTCATGACCTCAAAGTCGAAGTTGTAGTCAGGAAGGTTACTTATAAGTAATGACTAGAGGAAATCCTACCTGACCAACCTAGAGGAACTTCAGGTTCACTGAGAGTTCTCAGAAGAGGTTGTGGTGTCAAGTTTTCGTAGTTAAGAACCACGAGTCGAAAGAAATGTCAGGTTAAGAGTGTAAGTATGTACTGATGACCTTTTTGGTATCGGAACTGATCTACTTGGAAACAACCGTTTGATTACAGAGACGAAAAATTATATGACAGATCTGAACAGTATTGAAAATAAGGTTCCTCATTCGCAGAAAATTAAAGTACCGAAGTCAGTGGTAGACGTCACTAAAACCTCGGGGGGTTTTATTTCAGACGGTGATAAATGTGATAAAGGGGTAGATAAACGGTACTTCACTACCCTGGTCTACGGTACTAGAACTAACACGACCTTAGTTCTAACGACCCTCTTTATAGTTATTGGAGTCTATACGACTACTGTGGTGGGAATACCGTCTTTCACTTCTTCTTGATTACTCAGAGAACTACTTTCACTTTCTCCTCTCACTTTTTCACCCGAATTTTGAGTTGTAAGTCTTTTGATTCTAGTACCGTAGGTCGTTAACCTTAGTGATTCAGTAATAAGGTTCGATGGGAACACCGGGGCGATGACCATTTCTTAGACGGACGTCACGTCCTCTGGACCCGAGGTAGGGACCCAACCCTTCTAGGGGACCTCTTCCTTTTCCGATACGTGAGGTCATAAGACCGGACCCCTTAAGGTACCTGTTTATCTAAGTTCCCTCATCTAGACTATCTATCTCACGAACTTCTTGTTACCTACCTCCAAACACTGTAATATGTCTTCCGTCACAAGTTCTGGTAGGGGTTCTTTTTGTTTACCTTTTTCCGTTTTACCAACAGACTGTTCCGGAATGTTTATCGACTCTTCTCTTCACTTTCAGTTTCCTCTTTTCCTTTCTATATGGGTAAACTTACGTCTCAAGGTTTCTTATCGTACCTCGGTATTCTTTCGGAAGGAGTCACTAGTCACGTTTCTTTATCTCCTTTTATTGTCTTACCCTTTCTGATCTCTAGCGAAGTTCTTTTAATCTCTACGATTCCCTTGTAAGGTACGTTTCTACCCGAGCTCTTTCCTGTCTTTACCAGACCTGGATTGTCTTCGTCTTCTATATTCTTCTCCACCGTTCTTATGTGTCTTGACATGTTTTTTCTATAAGTACTGGGTCTATTAGTGCTACCACACTAGTGAGTGGATCTCGGTCTGTAGGACCTTACACTTCAGTTCACCCGGAATCCTTCGTAGTGATACTTGTTTCGATCACCTCCACTACCTTAAGGTCACCTCGACAAAGTTTAGGATTCTCTCCTACGACACTTTCACGACGTGAGTTATGCGGTCGTTTAACCCTTTTGAGTCGTCACCGGTGTTCTGATCTTTTCCAGTCAAAAGTAAGGTTAGGGTTTCTTTCCGTTACGGTTTCTGACAAGTTTGATGGATCGTTTCATTACGAGTTTTAAGAGGTTCGGTCCGAAGTCATCATGCACTTGGTACTTGAAGGTCTACAAGTTCGACCTAAATCTTTTCTGTCTCCTTGGTCTCTAGTTTAACGGTTGTAGTAGACCTAGTATCTTCTTTGTTCTCTTAAGGTCTTTTTGTAGATGAAGACGAAATAACTGATACGGTTTCGGAAACTGACACATATAGTGTTGTTTGACACCTTTTAAGAAGTTCTCTACCCTTATGGTCTGGTGGAATTGACGGAGGACTCTTTAGACATACGTCCAGTTCTTCGTTGTCAAATCTCAGTCTGTACTGACTCACTGACTTCAGTGATACGGCTAATAACTTGACTAAAA
This sequence comes from Capra ibex, assembly GCA_006410555.1. Classification (NCBI taxonomy): domain Eukaryota; kingdom Metazoa; phylum Chordata; class Mammalia; order Artiodactyla; family Bovidae; genus Capra; species Capra ibex. The sequence continues at coordinate 471,235 of SJYO01054996.1, forward strand.
ATTCAACGACACGGGTCAGTGAGTCAGCACCGGTTGAGAAACACTGGGGTACTCGACATCGGGTGGTCCGACAACACAGGTACACTAAGAGGGACGTTCTTGTGACCTCACTACATTAGTATCTGGGTCTAAGGGTGAGGAGACAAACGTCTCGGTAAAAATAGTACAATGTGAAGAGAGGTAGCGTCTATTGAAGGAGTCACGAAAACAGGACAGTAAGAAAGGAAGAAAGTTGTGGACGGACACGACCCCAGATTCGGTGCCCCTGTTTCGACTGGGTGTCTGGCACAAGGAAGAGTGTCCACTCGGGTGGCAATGTGTCGTCTCTCTCTTCCGTTGTCTGCTGCACGTCCGGTCCCTGACTGGACTCGACCCTCCTTGACTTTATTTCGGTCGCTCCTCCGTCTGTCGACGCCCGTGTCTTCGTCGTCCTGGGCGCCCACACTCTCCCCCGTCCGGATTGATGTCTCCCGTCCTACCGCCTGCCTCGTCCTCTCGTCCGGCTCTCCCGTCCTCTCGTCCGGCCTTTCCGCCCCCGTGCCGTCCTCTCCGGAACCACGTACGGGCCCCTCGCTCCAGCAGACGAGGCCCGAAAAATCTCTGGGCAGAATACCTTTTGTCATGTCGCCAAGGAGGTTTCCAATTTGTCTTAATGGCACACTAGGTCGTTAAGGAGAAACCCCGTTTATGGGTCTTATTAACTTTCGTCCTCGAGTTCATAAACGTGCGGATGCAAATGTCGTCGCAATAAGTGTTGTCGGCTTTCCACCTTTGCTCGGTCCACAGCAGCCACCTACTTACTTCTTCGTTTTGCCCCAGGCGGGCATCCTACCCTCACACCGAGTCGGAATTGCTCCTTCCTCTGACACTGTGGACGCTTCTGCACCTACTCGAAACTCCTGCATGGACGATTCAATTTATCGGGTCAGTCTTTTCCTGTTTATGACGCACCAGGGTAAATACCCTCCAGGGATCTCCTCAGTCTAGGTGTCTCTGTCTCGACTTACCCCGAACAGTCCCCGACCCCTCACTCACGTAAATCACCTCTGTCAAAGTAAGTCCTTCTATTTTTGAAGCCACCACCTACCACCACTACCAACAAGTTGTTTCACTTACACGGGATCCGGGTGTCTTGACACGTCAATTTCGTCGATTCTCCCACTTCAGATACAGTACACATAAAATGGTGTTGAATTTTTTTAATGTAAATTTTACAGGTCAGAACGAGGATTCGTTCGTTACCCGACCTCTCCCTTCGTACTCCGACCCTCGGTTCAGTTCCCACAGGGGCACAGACCTGCTCTCTACGGTCCCGGTCTTGTGTGGTACGTCCTCCGGGGCGTCCTCCGGTCCCACCGGTCTGCGACCCATCGGAAACCTCTGTCTTTGACCGACCTCCGCCCCGAGACCGACCCTCCGCCCCGAGCCCCTCCCGCTCTCCCCGGTGGAGGACCCACGCCCCGACTCCGTGCCCGCGGTACTCCGCCCCTACGGCCCCTGTCACTTGGACCCGCACTTCCACTCTCGACTCGACGCTGGGACGGCCCCCAGGCTCCGCAGATTCTTTCCGGCGGTCTCGGTCCGGTCGCCGTCCGCCCAGGGGCCTCGGTCCGGTCGCCGTCCGCCCAGGGCAGCCCCGTAAGGAGTGATCCGNCGTTTATGGGTCTTATTAACTTTCGTCCTCGAGTTCATAAACGTACGGATGCAAATGTCGTCGCAATAAGTGTTGTCGGCTTTCCACCTTTGCTCGGTCCACAGCAGCCACCTACTTACTTCTTCGTTTTGCCCCAGGCGGGCATCCTACCCTCACACCGAGTCGGAATTGCTCCTTCCTCTGACACTGTGGACGCTTCTGCACCTACTCGAAACTCCTGCATGGACGATTCAATTTATCGGGTCAGTCTTTTCCTGTTTATGACGCACCAGGGTAAATACCCTCCAGGGATCTCCTCAGTCTAGGTGTCTCTGTCTCGACTTACCCCGAACAGTCCCCGACCCCTCACTCACGTAAATCACCTCTGTCAAAGTAAGTCCTTCTATTTTTGAAGCCACCACCTACCACCACTACCAACAAGTTGTTTCACTTACACGGGATCCGGGTGTCTTGACACGTCAATTTCGTCGATTCTCCCACTTCAGATACAGTACACATAAAATGGTGTTGAATTTTTTTAATGTAAATTTTACAGGTCAGAACGAGGATTCGTTCGTTACCCGACCTCTCCCTTCGTACTCCGACCCTCGGTTCAGTTCCCACAGGGGCACAGACCTGCTCTCTACGGTCCCGGTCTTGTGTGGTACGTCCTCCGGGCGGCCGCCGGTCCCACCGGTCTGCGACCCATCGGAAACCTCTGTCCTTGACCGACCTCCGCCCCGAGACCGACCCTCCGCCCCGAGACCGACCCTCCGCCCCGAGACCGACCCTCCGCCCCGAGCCCCTCCCGCTCTCCCCGGTGGAGGACCCACGCCCCGACTCCGTGCCCGCGACACTCCGCCCCTACGGCCCCTGTCACTTGGACCCGCACTTCCACTCCCGACTCGACGCTGGGACGGCCCCCAGGCTCCGCAGATTCTTTCCGGCGGTCTCGGTCCGGTCGCCGTCCGCCCGGAGGCCTCGGTCCGGTCGCCGTCCGCCCAGGGCAGCCCCGTAAGGAGTGATCCGTCCTCGACTGTACCGGTTTTCGTGTATTCGTACTGCCCTTACCGTCTGTGCACTGACCCTTCCTTCCGGTAAAAGCAACCTTTTATAAATATGCGTGAAAGTTACTTTTCTGTGTGTCTGTAAGATAAAATTCCGTATTATCACGTCCTCCTCCCTCTGCGTGACTCGAGTGCACCTTTTCTACCGTTCCGACGGCCGAAGTTTCCTGGCTCCTTCCCGCTGCGATGTCTCGTCTCGGGAGGCTCCCCCGACTCGGGTCCAACCAGAGTACTTAGGTTCGCGGCCTGAGTGGTCGGGCGCGAGACGGACAACAGGGGACTGGACTGAAGTGCCTGAACGAGGGCACTGTAGGACAAACAACTGTCGTTCACTTTAGGTTCTCTTGGAAGAGTGCACCCAAATTTTAGTCGGGAAGTTCTCCTCACGCGGACACTCCCAAAACGGACATTCTGGCTCTTGTTGGACCTCGGAGTCAGCCGGGCGTCTTGCGTCCCCTGTACCAGGGCGAGGAGAGTCCGGAACCACCAGGGTGCCCCGGGACACCGGTCAGACGGTCCCTGTCGAGACTCGGAGTGTTCAAAGAGAGAGGGACTTGGTCTGTAGAACCTTACACTTCAGTTCACCCGGAATCTTTCGTAGTGATGGTTGTTTCGATCACCTCCACTACCTTAAGGTCACCTCGATAAAGTTTAGGACTTTCTACTACGACAGTTTCACGACGTGAGTTATACGGTCGTTTAACCCTTTTGAGTCGTTACCGGTGTCCTGACCTTTTCCAGTCAAAAGGAAGGTTAGGGTTTCTTTCCGTTACGGTTCCTTCCGAGTTTGATGACGTGTTAACGTGAGTAGAGTGTGTGATCATTTCCTTACGAGTTTTAAGAAGTTCGGGCCGAAGTCGTTATACACTTGGTACTTGAGGGACTACAAGTTCGACCAAAATCTTTTCCGTCTCCTTGGTCTCTAGTTTAACGGTTGTAGACGACCTAGTACCTTTTTCGTTCTCGTAAGGTCTTTTTGTAGATAAAGACGAAATAACTGATACGGTTTCGGAAACTGACACACCTAGTGTTAGTTGACACCTTTTAAGACTTTCTCTACCCTTATGGTCTGGTGGATTGGACGAAGAACTCTTTAGACATACGTCCAGTCCTTCGTTGTCAATTTTGACCTGTACCTTGTTGTCTGACCAAGGTTTATCCTTTTCCTCATGCAGTTCCGACATATAACAGTGGGATGGGACGAATAAATTGAATATACGTCTCCTGTAGTACTCTTTACGATCTGACCTTCTTTGTGTTCGACCTTAGTTCTAACGGCCCTCTTTATAGTTATTGGAGTCTATACGTCTACTGTGGTGGGAATACCGTCTTTCACTTCTCCTCGATTTTTCGGAGAACTACTTTCACTTTCTCCTCTCGCTTTTTCAGCCGAATTTCGAGTTGTAAGTCTTTTGCTTCTAGTACCGTAGGCCAGGGTAGTGAGATACCCTTTATCTACCTCTTTGTCACCTTTGTCACAGTCTGAAAAAACCCCCCCCCCGAGGTTTTAGTGACGTCTACCACTGACGTCGGTACTTTAATTTTCTGTGAATGAGGACCCTTCTTTTCAATACTGGTTGGATCTGTCGTATAAGTTTTCGTCTCTATAATGAAACGGCTGATTCCAGGTAGATCAGTTCCGATACCAAAAAGGACACCAGTACATACCTACACTCTCAACCTGACACTTCTTTTGACTCGGCTTCTTAACTACGAAAACTTGACACCACANGGTACTTTAATTTTCTGTGAATGAGGACCCTTCTTTTCAATACTGGTTGGATCTGTCGTATAAGTTTTCGTCTCTATAATGAAACGGCTGATTCCAGGTAGATCAGTTCCGATACCAAAAAGGACACCAGTACATACCTACACTCTCAACCTGACACTTCTTTCGACTCGGCTTCTTAACTATGAAAACTTGACACCACAACCTCTTCTGAGAACTCTCAGGGAACCTGACGTTTCTCTAGGTCAGTCAGTCAGGATTTCCTCTAGTCAGGACCCACAAGTAACCTTCCTGACTACAACTTCGACTTTGAGGTCAGGAAACCGGTGGACTACGTTTCTGGACTGACTGAGTAAACTTTTCTGGGACTACGATCCTTTCTAACTTCCACTCTCCTCTTCCCCCACTGTCTCCTACTCTACCAGCCTACCGTAGTGGCTGAGTTACCTGTACATAAACTCGTTCGAGACCCTCTACTACTATCTAACCCTCCGGACCACACGACGTCAGGTACCCCAGTGTTTCTCAGCCTGTGTTGACTCACTGACTTGACTTGACTAAAGACGTTTTTGGAATAAAGGTTTCTTCAGTATACGTTTCCGTGACCCCCGATCCTGAACTGGACACAGAAGTCCTCTATGTCAAATTGGGTGTTGCCACTGGGTGGGTCTGACCCTTCGGGTGTCTGATTGTCCGTACACTCACGGTTCACGTCGTAAACAGGATCTTATTCTCTCAGGAGCTCCTCGCTACAAAAGAGTCTATTCTGTGGTCCGAGCTGCCGGTTTCTACTATTGTTTACTGACACAGAGACCGACCTCTTAGTAAAGACGTCCGTGACCAAGGTCCTTAATCGAAAATCTAAAACACTTTAGCTCGTCTAGGAAAGTACAGTTTTTTTATAAACACGAACGGACGACATGCGACTCTCGCCTCGGTTCGTCGTGTTCCGTCCCTGTCTGGACTCTGGTGTCCATCTTCCTCTTCCTGGCTCAAGAAAGGACCGTTTTCCTTCTGAGACGTCCTGAAAGGATCACCAGAGTTGCCTCCTCTCACTTGCCAGACCCCACTGGGTTTCGATCTGAAGGAGTCCCCTTTAGCTTTACAGTAGTGCCTGCGAAAAGTACTGTCGCTTGTAGGTGCGGACGGGCCACTCAAATAAGTCGAGGTTCACCGTATCGGTTTCCTTTATTGTTGTTTCGTCCTTTTGTGCCGTCTCCGCCACCACAACCGAGACGGTCGGACCGTCCCACGGGGGTTCTGACACCGGCTGGACCGCGACACACTCGCAGTCGCCCCCTACGACCCGATTAGGCCCGGCCCGACCGCCACCCGAGTCCCGACGGACGGGGAGGTCGGTCTTCGAAGGAGGAGACAAGGTTCTCATCGAGAAAGGGTCTCTTGAATAGAAACTGTTGTCCCCGAGTTTTTCCAAACTTTCTTTTTCTGGTTTCCAACCTTCACTGGCACACCTACCCCCGACCCACTCGTCGAACTACTATTCGAGCCGGAGAATGTGACAAGAAGGTTGGAAACGTGTAAACTGCACGCGACCCTCCACGGACACCGGCACACGGGGTGTTCCCGTCTCTGGTGGACGGGAGGGTGGGGTAGACTCCCCTCTCGGTGGCGGACCCGGGGATCCCTCCACCCCCTACCCGGGTCGGGGACCTTTCTCCTTAGAAGGATCTCCCATTTTTGGGTGGATCTTTTACTACGATCCTTCGGGGTGTCGCGACTGGTCCTCCCGACGTCGCACCCCCGGGCTCGGAGGGGACCCCCGTTTCGGTCCTGGGGTCCCCGAGGGTACATCTCTGGGGTCACGTACCCCAACCCCCGACTGAGTCGGTCTCCCAGACGTAGCGGTACCGGTCCCGGCTCGCCCCCGGAGGGCGTCGTACCCCGCGATCGGGGGGGGGGGGGGGGNCCCGGAGGGCGTCGTACCCCGCGAGGGGGGGGGGGGGGGCCTCGTGAACCCAACCCCGGACTCTTGGACGTAATGGGTGTTCGGCCCACCGTGACTACGACCCCCAGACCTGAGGTGGAACTCTTCGAGCCGCGGGCAAGGACCCACCCGGCGACCATCCACAGTAGTGGGTGCACAACTCGTCTGAGACACCACACGCACGATGGACAAAGACGACAAAAATGAGTGCCCATCTCTCTTCACCCCCTCTTAGGGGGCCCTCGGACCTCTCCGACCACCACGGTGTGCTGGGGTCGAGTCTTCGAGAGAGAACGAGGAGACAGGAGACAGCGGTCGTCTCCTCCGTTGTCGACGCAGACAGGAACACGTCCCTCCCGTCCCAGAGTACGTCTCTGTGGGTCCCTGTCCTGAGGGGTGGAGGTGTGGTGGCGGGTGGGGGGTCCGGGGCGTCTCCCGATGCTCCTAAGACAGAGCCCGGACTTCCGTTGTGACAGGGGTCTCCGTCCTCCCGCCCTCCTCTTCGACGGTCCCGGGGACCCCCGCCGAGTCTTTGGCGTCCCGGTACTCTCGGGGGATGGGTCGTAGAGGGGTCGGTTCTGGCGAAGAGTCGTGGGTCCAGGGTCCCCGGGGTGGTAGTCGGGGGTTCGAGACGGTTAGTCCGGACTGGAGTCCACCCGGACTTAAAGGACGTCCGGGGCGTTCAAAGGTTTGGGAGTTCCATAGTCCCAAAATCCGACGAAAAAATCTTTAATCTTACTTTAAGGGTCTTATAGTTTAATAGGTAAAAATTTGCGTCGTAAGGTGCCGTAGATGTCCCAGGACGTTGGTCGTTGAGGCGGGTCGGGATTCCGGCGAGTGGGGTTTCCTTGGGCGCAGGGTGACTCGTCAGGGAGGGGTGGGGAGGGGGTCGGGCTTTGTCGGCGACTGACGGAAAGCGGGCGCCTGACCGGACTCGGCCGTGAAGCACCCGTGTCCCAGCACGGTGAGTGCGGAAGACACAGACTGCCGAGAGTGGCTCGGGACGCAAAAGACTCCAAGGGCGCGGCACGCGGGGGCAGTGGGGACGGACACCGACGTTGTCGTGTCCGTAGACCGACTCAAGAAGCGATTAGTGCCTGCAAACGAAACCACTGCCCTTGGCACGAAGACACTCGCGTCCGCACGTTCGTACACAGACCCAACCACTAGTCGAGAAACCCAGACCAGGGGTCCCTCCCCCTGTCCAGGCCCCACGCCCCCCTGTACCTCTGTTCGTACCTCCCGTAGCAAAGGTAGAGGTGAAGAATGGTCGACCCCGGGTCGCTAGGTTGCGGACGGAGAAGACGCGAGCGACGCCGTTTCCAGTAGACTTGCGCAGACCTAGACTTTCGCCCCGTCACAAATGATTACTAACTGCCCGAGAAGTATCAGTGTGACAGAGGTCAAAATTGACCGTTGTCACTTCGGGGCGCCCGACACCTTCACTGGATGAAGGTGTCTCTGGTATTTGGCCGAAACGTCCCCGGGGGGTTTGGGGGGTCGCCGGACCCGATGGGCCCCTGTACCGGGGCGGTGTGGAGGTCACTTCACGTCTCTCCCTTCCCGACTCGGGTCCGGGGGGTTAGAGTGCGACACAGGTAGAAGGAGTCACGGGTAGGTCGGTACATGGCGGCCGAGATCTTGGAAGAGACCGAGGGACTGTGGAAGGTTTGGTTTGGTCCGGGACTACTCCCCTCGAGTGTCCGTGAGGGTCGAGAGGGTCGTCGGAGACGGGCCGGGGAGGTACACGGGACGTCGGACCGAGACGGAGGAGTGTGGGAGGCGAGAACACCCGGGGTGACGTCGGGGAGGTCGGGTGGTGGGAGTAGGGTGGAAGTTGCAGTGGAACGGCTCCCCAGTGACGGGGTGGGTGGGTGGTCCCCGGACTGGTGTACCTGGGTGGTCCGGTGGACGACGAGACAAACGCCCTCCGTGTCCGGTGCGGAACAGGGTACAGTGTCGCGAGGGAACGACTGAAACCCGTCCGAGGACCAGCACTGACACCAGGTAGGAAGGTTCTTACTACCCCTCCAACCTCGGGGGTCTTGACTCCGGTCTTTCGGACTCGATATGTCATCCACAAACAACAAATAGGCGAAATATATGTCATTAACACACACAACACACAACAATTACTAGGGTTTAAGGACTAAATAGGGAAAAGGACAAACTACTGTCGTTCAAACAAAAGATACAGATACTTAGATGAAGACAAAACATTTATTCAAGTAAAATCTAAGGTGCTTATTCACTATAGTATACTTTAGACAGAAACTGAAGTGAGTCATACTATTGGAGATCCAGGTAGGTTCGACGACGATTACCGGATAAAGTGCGAAAATTTACCGACCCACCGAGAGGTAACACTTATACTGGCGTGGAAGAAATAGAAAGTAGACAGCTACCTGTAAATTCAGTGAAGATGCAGAACCCCGAAGGGACCCCCGAGTCACCATTTCTCAGACGACGGTTACGTCCTCTACTTCCTCTACACTCAAGGTAGGGACCCAGCCCTTCTAGGGGACCTCCTTCCTTGTGGTCGGGGGAGGTCTCAAGAACGGACCCTTTAGGGTACCTGTCTCCCCGGACCTCCCGGTGGCAGGTGCCCCAGTGTATCTCACTCGGTCCGACTTCCTGTTTCGTGTGTCTGACCCGTCGTCACACAGAGCCGATAACGGTTGCATCGACACCACCTTCACCGTGTGTGTGACCCACCGTCTATGACCTTTGGGAAAGTCAGGACCTTACCTAGAGTGGACGAGTGTCACGCACTAGGAGAACTCGTGTGTGACAATCTGAGTCAGACGATCAGAAACGACTCCCAAAACGTAGAAATAATTGGGCACTATAGCCGGATTTTGAAAAACGTACACTATAGAAATAGACTACAACCGTAGTCCCGCTGCCACCGGATTATGTTACTCAAGTCTTCACAAGGAAGGAGACACTAAACCAAACCAAGAAAAAAACCTTTTCAAAGTCTTCCTATCGACAATTGAGAAGAGATTCATAAACCATCTTAAGTGGATACTTCTGTAGACCAGGACCTGAAGACGAACAATCCTCAAAAATTCAATGACTACGTCAAAGTCATGGCCATTGAACACGCAAGTATAAAAGGTAAAGAAGGACTAAGACAGAGCTCTCTTAAATGGAAAGATTCTCAAAGGTAACGAAGTTCCAACAGGTAGAATAACTGGGCTCAGTGCCGTGGTGTCTACGGCGCGCTCACGTACACGGAGCTAAGAAACAGAGTAGTGGTGTTTCTAAACCTCGCTGCCTGCAATTTCGGGGGAGCCGCTCAGTGTCGAGAGTCCAGAACCTATCTGGTACAATATCGAGAGTCCAGAGTTTACCTGACACAGTATCGAGAATCTGTTTAGTCACAATGTCGAGATAAAATAAATCTTCTCTCGTCCTTTTAGGTAGAAAGTCCGCACTCCCGTGCAGCTAGATTTCTCTGTTCCTCTTCTCGCGGGGTCGCGCGCCCTCTCTCTGTCGACGGAGACCGAGGAGACAAATATACAAAGAGAGAGGGACCCGGACAGGATACAGCTAACCCGGTCGGTCCGCACAACGAACAAAAGGGACTCCAGGAGTGAGACCAGGAGCCTGGAAGAAAACAAAGTAAAGGCACCCGAAAAGGGAAGGACAGACACCGGTGGCGGCAAAACCTGGGAAAAGGGACACGACGGGTGGACTGTAGTAACTGGACACCAGTGAACGTCAGGAGAGAACACTAGGAAACATAAAGACACCACGGGTAACATTGAAGAAAAAGTAAAGACTGAAATAACCAAACTCAGGACAAGGGAACAAAGAATTACTCAGACGAATCTCCGAAATTAGTTAAAACAGAACAAACTTCTTGGTGGAAAAGTAAAGTAGCTAGAAAGGATGACGAAAAGATCAGAGACAAAACGAACGAAGACGAGATTAGAAATACTAAATAAAACAGATGAATTCGAACAAACAAGAAGAAAGAGGTCAACGAAAGTCTTGTAGGAAGCCGTAGCTCGCCGGGAGGTCGAGGGGTGACATCTGACGACGACGGAGGACGTCACACTCGCGGAGAGCAAACGAGGGGAGGGAAGGCACTAGAAGATGTGGGGTCCGACCCCGGTGTCCTTGGGAGAGTGTCGAGGGACTCGAGTCAATACTCCTGTCAAAGGTAACGTCTACTATCTGAGAGATGAGTTTCGTATTCCGACTCCCCCTAAGAAACAAAGAGAACTACCCCTTCCTACTACCACCCTGACTTCTCTCTCGACACCCTGAACTCAAAGTCTTTTTCCTTGAATCTAAGACGGATCATCCAGGAGGAGGTTCGGGTGAAGGAGAATAGTTTGAGGATAAGTAGGGAGTTCTGGGTGTTCATACTGGAGGAGGTTCTCCGGAGGGTCATGTGGGGATTCGTCTCCTCCGGGGAGGTAGGAGACCCTAGAGTCTCTAGTACAAACACGGAGAAAATAACACAACCCTCATAAAAGATGATGAGTGGGTGGAGGAGATCCTTGGATACCGCAGAAGTTCCTGTGGACGAGACGCAAGAGGACAGAGCGAGGAGACTCGTCGGGTAAGTTTGTGTGCCATCCGAAAGTTATTTATCTCCTTTAGTCCCAATCGGAAGTCGGACACAGGGAAGCGAGACGGAACCCGGACCCCTGTATTTCGTCGAAGTGTAGTCCTGAGACACCGGAGGACCCCCCCCCCCCCGAACCAAGAACGAGTGAATTGTGTGCGTCTGGTGGGGGAGTTACAAACGAATGAACTATGTGTAGTGTGATCAGGACCTATTAATGTCCGACGACACCTAGACAGAGAGGACGGAAACCTTCCAGGTTTTCGTTAATGGTGCGTGGAGGGACACGAGTGTTCTGACCTCATTAGTCCCGATTACTGTACCGTGAATGACACACTAGCGGGACGGCGATGCGACATTAATGGTACATTAATTGACCAGTGGTCAACGGCGCATTTGTGCCGAATGTGCCTACACAGACACCGGATTTGTCGGGTTGTGTGAGTAAAATTAAAGTTTCACACCTTACCTTTTGTCAACCGACCGTCTATCTCTCGGGCCCTACCCTTTTGGCAACTTCCTGGGAGCCCTTTCTCCTTCTCCGGAAACGGTCGCAGTCGAGTGTCCACACCCTGGTTCCCCCCCGTCCGGTCCTTCTCACAGACCCCCAGAGGAGTATGGTCGACTTTGGGAGATTTAGAAAGGTCAAGGGAAAATTTTTAAGTAATGTTTTCAATATACGTTATATTTGTTGAAATTTTATATTCCATAATTTTTTTGCCCTTTTTATTGGATATTAGGAGTTTATTACTGATAATTGTACAACCATAATAAATAACAGATAAAAAAGGGTACATACCTATGTACATACTAAAAAACATTATTTCTACCGAATATATTATGACAAAATTTTGAACGAAAAAGGATATTTTTTACAGTTATAAAATGTACTGTAAACTATCAGAAGATATTGTTTTCGTTATTGTTGTATTTTGTCAGGCCCGTGGTGTGCGTTTGGTAAAATATTTATCATTTCACGGGCGGTCCGAGTGTCTGACATAGTTATGATCAAACCGTTGCGGAAAGCCTAAAAGCTAAATTTGCATTAAGTAGAGTCTGGAAGGTTGTTTCGCGGGATCCCTCCTGGAAGAGAAAAGGCCCTTTTAGGGATCAGACCGCCGAGTTCTAAGGAGCGGATGAACACGTTCCGGGGGCCGTCCGACCTGCCGTCGCCCTCCCCTTTAAGAGAGAACGCAGGCCCATGGGCCACTCGGTCCCACCGTCCGTGGGGTTCCTGTTCCGGTCCGTCGTCTGGGAGGGACGTGCCGGTGGAACCTACATTCATCCGGTGCGGGACAGGGGGTGCGAGAGACGAAGTGGCCGTTCTACTTCCGTACATTGGCCTTCAGGAGGGTAGGTGACGCGGGGTGGAGGTAACGCGAGGCGCCGAAACCTCATGAGGCCGGCCCTGTCTCGGAGCAAGAAGGCTCGGCACGTGTGGTGGAGAGACTAGTCCTGCCCCCCCGAGAAGGACCAGGAGGCACGGTCGTCTCCGTCTCCGGCTCGAGTCGGGACCGGAGGAGACCGGGGGTCCTCGTCCGCGACATCCACTACTATAGGAGGAGGCTCCGGGTGCAAGGGGGCGAAGACCCGAGGTGCGAGGGGACCCCGGACCGACCAGAGGACCGACGAGGAGAACCGGGGAAGTACTCTGGGAGGAGAAGGTCTTTTGGCTCTGGGGGTGGTGGCAAGGTCGGCGACCCCTAGGGTGTAAGATGGGTCGTCGATTTTCATTAAAAAGTGGGCCAATGAAGGCATAAAGAGGGAGACGGGAGGAGAGGGAAGAGTTGGTGGCTGTACGAGGTTTACCGGATCGACTTCAGAGGGTCGATTTGTTCCTTGATCGTAGGTGCGCCAGATCCCGTACGGCACACGCGGGGGTCTCGGGGGACGTCTCGCCCTGTCGACAGTAGGGTAGACGGTCCACACAACCGACGACTGTGGTTCGGGGGGGCCCTCAACTGGAGTGGGTTCTGACGTGGGTCGGGCTGGTGTCCTTTGGAGAGGTCCGTAGTGGGTAGGTTCCCACCGTAGCACGTCTCTCAGGTGTCCGGGTCAGAGACGGAGGAACCCGCTGTCCACCTCTCCCGGTACGGGGACGTCTCGAGGGGCACCCTGGGCGGCTTCGGTGGCGGCGGAGGGTTGAGGGAAGAGCGAGGTGGGGTAGGGCGGAGAGAGGGAGTGTCCACAAAGAAAGACTCTACCTCGAGGCACCCGCTCCGCACAAAGGGCCCGTTGGTCTAGATCCCGTTACCCATGGTCCTCCCATGGCTCCTTCGTCCGAGCTTTCCCTCAGACCTAGGCCTGGTGGATGGTCGGTCGACCTGTACTTCCCGGCAGTGCCCGGCACCCAGTACGGGGCGTCCGACACAACCGTGGCAACACTTCTGAAAGGACCTAACCCTCGGTGTCCCCAGAGACGCGTACACTCACCCGTGCCGTCGAGTCCGCAAACTCGCCAAGCCCCTCCACCTGGTCGCCCGACCTAGCCTCGCTAGTTTACCACGGACGGGCCACGAGGGGTCCCCGGGTGGCCCATGACCGGTCCACGACACTCGACAGGACCCGTGCGACGGATCAGGGACTGAAGAGAAGGGGTCTCGGGTCGTGGAGGGTCGGGGCGTGTGTCGCCACGGGGGTCTCAACGGATAGGGTCACCCAAGGGTTGACGGGCCTTGTGTTCACGGAGGAGGGGTAGCGGAAGAGGGGGGTCCGTCCACGCTCGGACACACGCAGAGAGGAAAGTGGACTCCGACGGACGACTGGGGGAGTCGGAGGTAGATCTTGGAGAGGTACATCTGCACGGGGGTCGGACAGGAGCCTCGAGTGCCCGGTCGGGGGGACCTCCCGGGGACCGGGGATCTCACCTCAGGGGTGGGGTGTGTGCCGGGGAGGTCCGAGGAGGGAGCGACTCCCTGGGGGTGCCGGGGGTGAGGGTCCGAGGTCCAGTTCCGTCGGGGACACGAACAAGAGTGGGGACGGGGCCGACAGGGGGATCGAATGTCAGTGTCGTGGGGGTGGAACTCCAGGACTGGGGAAGAGGAGGCCCCACAGGTCTGGGGGTCTCACCGTCGGACGCAGAGCCGACTCTATTATCGGTCCCAAGTTGAACAGACGGTCGAGACTGACTACCCCCTCCGGGGGCCTTGGAGCCCAACTCTTCGCAAGACTCCGCCGTCGACGACCTGGTCGGCACGCGTAGCGTCCTGTCTCTATTTCCCGACTCCGGAGTCCCACGTCCGAGAGCCACGGACCCTCGGGGTCCTCAGGTGCCCCACCGGAAGGGAAGGAGTGGAGGGGACGAAGACGGGTCCCCTCGGAGGTCCGAACACCGGTTCACCCGTCCCCCTGGTCACTTGGTCGAGATGCTCCCACCAGTGGGACGGCGTACCACCCGGGGGTTGAGTTTCAAATGTGAGGGGTGGGGTCCACCACTCCCCACTCCCACAGAGGACTTGGGGACTCTGATACGAGGGGCTCTTTGCTCTATGGGGGGAGAAGTTCTTCGTCGACTCTCGTAGGTAGGATCGAACCCTGTTTCCCAGGTCTCGACCAGGGGACGTATGACCACTCGGACATGGGCGGGCCGGAGGGAGGTTCTCCAGTCGTGGAGGGTCTCGTGGTGGGGCGTGTGTCAGTCATGCTTGTCATGTGGGAACGTTTGTCACTCCGGTTCTCGGTTGGTCCTCGGAACCTCGGTAACAATTACCTGCACCCGGGGGTCTTGGGCCAGTCGTCCCACCCGAGGTACAGGTCGCACGACAGGTCGGGGGAGGTCGCCCAGACCCCAGCAGGTGACGGGATGGAGTGTGGAGGACACGCACGCGGTCCAGGACGACGGGACGTTTCGCCAAAGGGTACCTATTGCTGGTGTGTTCACGAACAGTCCTCGGTACTCGTGGTCGGACTACAAGGTCTCGGACAAATCTTTCTACTGTAAAAAATCGACTAGAAGTCGGTAACGATATGGACAAATTTGTGTTCTTAATCGTGTAGACAGTTGTCGTGAGTCAAGTCAAGTCAGCGAGTCAACACAGACTGAGAAACGTTGGGGTACCTGACGTCGTACGGTCCGGAGGGACAGGTAGTGCTCGAGGTAGTGGGTTTGAGTACAGGCAACTCAGCCACTACGGTAGGTTGGTAGAGTAGGAGACAGTAGGGGAAGAGAAGGACGGGAGTTAGAAAGGGTCGTAGTCCCAGAAAAGATTACTCAGTCGAGAAGTGTAGTCTACCGGTTTCTTAATCTCGAAGTCAAAGTCGTAGTCAGGAAGGTGACTTATAAGTCCTGGTTAAAGGAAATCCTACCTGACCAACCTAGAGAACGTCAGGTTCCCTGAGAGTTCTTAGAAGAGGTTGTGGTGTCAAGTTTTCGTAGTTAAGAAACCACGAGTCGAAAGAAATATCAGGTCAAGAGTGTAGATGTGTACTGGTTACCTTTTTGGTATCGGAACTGATCTGTCTGGAAACAACCGTTTAACTACAGAGACGAAAACTTATACGATAGATCCAACCAGTATTGAAAGGAAGGTTTCTCGTTTGCAGAAAATTAAAGTACCGGTGTTAGTGGTAGACGTCACTAAAACCTCGGGTTCTTTTATTTCAGACAGTGATAAAGGCGACAAAAGGGTAGATAAAAGGTACTTCACTACCCTGGCCTACGGTACTAGAAGCAAAAGACTTACAATTAAAATTCGGTTGAAAAAGTGAGAGGAGAAAGTGAAAGTAGTTCTCCGAGAAATCAAGAAATGAAAGACGGTATTCCGACCACAGTAGACGTATAGACTCCAATAACTATAAAGAGGACCGTTAGAACTAAGGTCGAACACGAAGTAGGTCGGGTCGTAAAGAGTACTACATGAGACGTAGATTCAATTTGTTCGTCCCACTGTTATAGGTCGGAACTGCATGACGAAAGGACTAAACCTTGGTCAGACAACAAGGTACACGTCAAGATTGACAACGAAGGAGTGGACGTATGTCCAAAGAGTCCTCCGTCCAGTCCACCAGACCAAAAGGGTAGAGAACTTCTTAAAAGGTGTCACTCTCACCCTTATTCTGTGTGAGAATCCCTCTTTCCACTAAGTTTTGTTTTGTCTCCCGCCTTACTCGGACCCCCGGCGGGAGGCATCGGTACTGGGAACGGGACGTGAGGACCCTGGGACCCTGTGTCGCAGTGGTCCGTCCCCCCGGTGACAGTGGGAGGTCCGTCCTGACGTCCTCACTACCCGGGCGTCCCACAGGCTTATTCACGAGTGCGGGGTTTCACAACAGGTTTGGTACGTGGTGGTCAGGGAGGTAGGAGACCCACCCTCCAACCCTCTGTTGATCCTCGTCAAACATAGTGACCTGTTAAAACGGTCCTTTTCTCTCCGACAAGGACAATGTTTACCCAGGGGTCACCGGTCCCAGTCAACTAAGTTTACTAGTTTGACACTGGAAGTACGTCATATTACGGTTCGTCCCTCTTCCAAGGGACCAATTCCCTTGTGTCTGTCCACGACCCGTCCGAAGGCAGACAACCCCGATTTTCGTCGGACAGTTAACGTCCTTGTCTTTACCTAGCTACGAGGGGTCAAGGAGGGCTTCGAAACCCCCCTTATTAGAGTACACATATTAGAGGTGAATTGTCCTGGTTTCACTAGACACTCCGGTGGTCCCGGGTCCCGTTCCGCCCGTCACAACAATGTCCCTGGATGACACTAAAAATTGCTACTCCTTATTAAAGGTTTCACTGTTTCTGTACATCGATAACACGGTTGTAGTTACTGTAACTGCCGTTATTAGCGTCGACACCTGAGGAAACTCTTAGGTTTCCATTATTATTTTAAAGGTCTCTTTTAGGTGTTTGTTAAGACGGTAGACCTCTTGTCCTGACTAGACTTCGGACTCCGACAAAAGTTTGTTTGTCCGGTTTAGTATACGCAGACCCGTCAACATCCTTCTCAGTCCTGGGCAGTATCCCTAGTGTCAGATACGCCTCGAGACGGTTCACTGCTCCCCGAGGATCTGTTGGAGTACGAGACCCCCCAGGGGTCTGGAGGTCGTGGTCGCAGTGGACCCTGGGTAGGTTGGACTTAGACGAAAACTATTCTACGGGCCCTACACACACACACGTCCAACACCCAACTCTTTGTGGTAGACCTCCTGAGGTGACACAGAAACGGTGCTAATTGTGGGTTCGTCCACTGGACCTCGAGTGGCTCCAGACAAAGAGGTGCAGACCCCAAGAGACGTTGGAAGAGAGAGGAAGGGTGCGGAAGGTAGGGGGACCAATCATCTCTCGTCACACATCTGACTAAGGTAGGTGAGCGTCAGACAGGTAGATGAAGACAAGGAGTACGGACCCAGGGGACGGGGGGTCTTGTGTGTGTCGGGCACCCCTGGTGAGACGGTTCGTGTACCTGGTGAGACCGACCTCCCTCTGTCAAGACCTGTCTCGGTCCAAGGGAGATACGACAGACGAGGGTGAGAGGAGTGTACTTCAAAGAAGAGACTTAAAGGCCAAAGGGCAGTGGAGGGACCGTCCCCGTCGGTCCTAATTTTGGTCGGACAGGTCCAAACCGGAAATCGGACACCAAAGAGGAGGTCACGTGGAGACGTCGACCCCTCGGTCCATTCGACTCCGAGGTCCCTCCCTGCACCCCTCCCTCCCCACGAGCCCGGGTCGAGAGGTAAGTGTCTTAGTGTACCTCGGAGTTAAACGGTTGGAGTCGAGAGGAACGAGTCACTGGTCCCCACACAAATAAACAAAAGAGTAGTTTTTTCTGGTGTGTTCTGAAGTTTGTAGAATGTAGGTACACAAACGAAGATGACAGACTTCTCGGGCTACTTTGCTGGTTTATTACCATTTGACTTTATATTAGGCATCATTGTTGACCTTCGTCTCCTCCTGACACGAGTTCCTCTTATTTCTGTTATTACTTTTAAACCTCCTTCTCTACCCTTTATAAGGAATTCCTGGATTCAAAAATTTTCACAGCTTTTTACTTATTGAGTAAAAAAAGGTTTTTTTTTTTTTTGTTGATTTACCCAAATGCTCGTCAGAAATTTTCTTATCGACTCCTCTCTTAACCACTTGATCTTCTGTCTATTTGTCGTTTATAGGTTTCACTTCATACTTCATGTCTCCTTCTTTTTACTTCTCCCTGTCACATACCTCTAACTTACTTTTTTAATCGTGTACAATTGAAATTCAACTCCCCTTCTCTTCTCTTGTTCTCACCCCGTCTTCGTTATAAACTTTTCTGTTACTGACTCTTAAAAGGTATTGACTACTTTATGTAGTTAACTGTCTACTGAGTGTTTCAAATCACTTGAGGTTTGATCTGTTTCTTTTTCATTCAATATGGATCTGTGAAGTGTTACCTTCACTTCTTTTTTGTTTCTGGTTTGTTTGAGAGGATTTTCGTTGACCTTTACCTTTGCTAATGGACGTTTTCTCGTTGATAATGTACCTGTTGACTGTAGGGTTTCCTTTGTCACTTTCGATCTTCTCTTTCCCAGAAATTCCACGGAAATTCCATGATTGTCTTTTATTGATAGTTGGATTCCAGTATAAGAGTCACTTTTTTTCGGAAATTCTTATTTACGTTTGATTACTGATGTGTCGGAGTCCGTTTTTTGATTCTTTTAAGTAGTGGTCTTGAGATAATAATTTCTTTTAAGGTCGTAAAAGGAGTTCTTCTTTCTTTTACTAAGGTTTCTCTTTGGAGCTTGATGTCCACCCTTATTTCTCGTTGTTTTAATTATTCATACGTGTATTTAGATTTACTTTTGACTAATTTTATTACTCTTCAATTACACCAAAATTCCAAAGGGACTACCGAGTCTGTCACTTCTTGGGCGGACGGCCCCGTGTCCTCTGCCTTCTCTGCTGCCAAAACCAGGGACCCAGTCCTTCAGGGGGACCTCTTCCTTTTCCGTTGGGCGAGGTCATGAGAACGGACCCTTTAGGACGCACGTCTCCTCGGATCGCCCGATGTCCGGTACCCCAGCGTCTCAGCCTGTGCTGACCCACTCATTGTGTGTTGCACGACACCACAACTGATCTCCCTCTCGAGTCGTACACTCTTCCTGTCGCACATTCATCCCCCGCCCCCACTCCCTCCTTCCACTTCAGTTTCTGGTCGGAGGGGTGTGCCTCTTCATGTTGGCCTCTGACGGGCCGAGCCACCGGGGTTTCAAGTCAGGTGCTTCCGGACCTGGAGACGTCCGCTTTTGGTCGTTGCTGCCGTCGTTGTCTTTCGGGTCGTCCTTTTGACGGGACCAGGATTGGTTTCGCCCTTTAGTACCAAGGACTCTTTCGTGCGGGCGTGGTCGGGAGTATCTTGAATATTGGATGTGAGTGCGGTGCACGCGCCGAGTATTTCGGTGTTCAAAGATTAGATACGATTTCACAAGGACATGATATTTAAGGGACTTTTGACATGGGTTCTCCTACATGTAATAAAGATCTCCGCAAGTAGAAGTGGAATCCGGAGTTTCTTATAGGTGTGCTCAAAAATTGTTTCCTCTCGAAGGGTATTTTTAATTAGTTTGCGTGGTGTTTTGTTCAGTGGTGGTCACTGCACACGTCTTTGTTGTCTACCACTTTAGACTGGACTTCAGAAGTCTGACAGTAAAAGTCAGTGTCTAAATTTTGCGCGGACACGATCTTTGTTTTGGGTCGAAACACGCGATGGTCAAGTCAACACAGACTGAGAAGAGTTGGGGTACTTGGCGTCGTGTGGTCCGAAGGGACAGGTAGTGGTTGAGGGCCTCGAACGAGTTTGAGTGCAGGTAACTCAGTCACTACGGTAGGATGGTAGAGTAGGAGACAGTAGGGGAAGAGGAGGGCGGAAGTCAGAAAGGGTCGTAGTCCCAGAAAAGGTTACTCAGTTAAAAAGTGTTCACCGGTTTCATGATCTCAAAGTTGAAGTCGTAGTCAGGAAGGTCACTTATAAGTCCTGACTAAGGGAAATCCTACCTGACCAACCCAGAGGAACGTCAGGTTCCCTGAGAGTTCTCAGAAGAGGTTGTGGTGTTAAACTTTCGTAGTTAAGAAACCACCAGTCGAAAGAAATATCAGGTTGAGAGTGTAGGTATGTACTGGTGACCTTTTTGGTTTCGAAACTGATCTGTCTGGAATCAACTGTTTCATTACAGAGACGAAAAATGACACGACAGGTCCAACCAGTATCGAAAAGAAGGTTCCTCGTTCACAGAATTAAAGTACCGACGTCAGTGGTAGACGTCACTAAAACCTCGGTTTTTTTATTTCAATCAGTGACAAAGGTGACAAAGGGGTAGATAAACGGTACTTCACTACCCTGGTCTACGGTGCTAGAATCAAAAGACTTACAAATTAAAATTCGGTTGAAAAAGTGAGAGGAGAAAGTGAAAGTAGTTCTCCGAAAAATCAAGAAGTGAAAGACGGTATTCCCACCNATTCCCACCACAGTAGACGTATAGACTCCAATAACTATAAAGAGGGCCGTTAGAACTAAGGTCGAACACGAAGAAGGTCGGGTCGCAGAGAGTACTACATGAGACGCATCTTCAATTTATCCGTCCCACTGTTATATGTCGGAACTGCAGGAAGAAGGGACTAAACCTTGGCCAGACAACAAGGTACAGACCAAGATTGACAACGAAGAACTGAACGACACGAGATGTCGTGTGTCATTTGATCTTTTATATTAAAACGTCTAAAATTTTTCTAAGTCTTGAATTTCGTTAAATTTAATGTTATTAGTTGTAGTCTTTATGTTCCCTGTCTTAATTGTTCGACAAACTATGTCTACTCCTCTCTCGATCATTTGACCCCCCCCTTCGTCTTCCTTAATGGGTCTTACGTGGTCTTTCTTTGTTCCTTTATCTTGTAAATTATCTTCCCAACTATTCACTTATAATCCTGACTTTGATTCAGCGAGTAGCATAGGCTGAGACTCTGGGGTACCTGACATCGGGTGGTCGGAGGAGACAAGGACCCTAAGAGATCCGTCCTTATGACCTCACCTAACGGTGCGGGAAGAGGTCCCCTAGAAGGGTTGGGTCCCTAGGTTGGGTACAGAGGACGTAACCGTCCTTCCAAGAGATAAAAATCACGGTGGACCCTTCGGGGAAGATTACTCTAACACACACGTACGATTTAGTGAGGTCAACACAGGTTGAGACACTGGGATGCCTGACATCGGGTGGTCCGAAGGGACAGGTACCCTAAGGGGGTCGTTCTTATGACGTAAAGTGATTTCTGTTCCTCGTTGGATTTTAGACTTCCTGCCTTTTGTTCTTCCTTCTCTTTGTTCACCTCTCCCCGAAGGGACCACCGGGTCACTAATCCCTAGGTGGAACGTTCCGTCCACGCCGGCCGGACTAGGAACCAACCCACTGATTCTAGGGTGTACGACACGTTAAGACGTTTTTTTTTTTCTTTCTTTTAGAGGAAGGGTTTCGTATATTTTCAATACAAATGTCATACGACATCAGATAAATCACACGTTATTGTAACACATAAACAAAAAATGTACATCTGGAATTAATTTTTAAGAGGTAACGATTTTCACGATTGGTAGTAGACTCGAAAGTCAGTTAGTATTAGAAAAACGACCTGTTCCCAGAGCAGAGACACAGTTATCGACGACTGTCTAGTCCCACTACCAACGACTTCCAACCCCAGTCACACCGTTAATGAATTTTATTCTGTTATTTCAAACCATGTAGTTGTCTGTGAAAGAAAATACTTGTTAAAGAGACATCATCCGTTACTACGAACTATTGTAAAATGGATGTCATCTTTGACCTCAGTAAGAACAGTCTAGGACGACGACTAAGTTCTTGGTTTAAATGATGCATTATAAGATTTACAAACACCAGTAAAGTTGTTTGAGGTGTGGTAAAAGTGGTCCGTACCTAGGTAGAGTTCTTTGGCGAAAGAAACGAGTAGGGATTCTTCGTTGAGTAGACAAGTTCAGCATCGTACTCTAACGTCGCTAAGTCCGTGTTGACTCCGAGATTAATATCAAGGGAACGACTGGAGTGGTGTAGATGTCAGCGAAGAAGGTGACTTCAGAACTCGGGAGTTTCAGTAGGCACTTCCAACCGTAGGTTAAGAAGGTTTGAGGATAATTACAGTTACAAAACTGGAGATGGATACTTAACGTTTGTAGGAATTGCCGTAGATCTTACTACTTAGGAAAGGTCTCCCAAAACGAGCCTAGGTAGTCTCCTTAGCAACAGATACCGTCAATATTGGAACGTTTTACATAAAGAATTTATTATTCTGAACTTTAAGTTTGAATGGGGAAGTGGGTACCCGACGTGTTAGCTACAACACGATGGTCCGTACATTTGTAGTTAGAACAACGGGTAGAGGTGGTCTCGAGAACCCACTGGTCCATGCAACAGTTACTCGTCGTTATAAAACTTTCCTTGGAAAAAAGGACTCGTCATCCAGAATTGTCACTCGAATTCTATACCTCATTTGGTACAGCATTCGTCATTTGGTCCGAAACGACAACGTAAAGATCTCGTGTCCGTCTCGGCTAGTCGTATTAAGAATTCCTGGGGTCCGGAAAACATTAGTATTTACCCTTAACCAAGGTGGAATTCCAGTGTCGGACGTAATCGGGGAGTATTCTCTCGGTTGGACAGGAAGCTTCCAAACTACGGGCCGGAACTGAAAAGGAGTGATACTTTCAGGATCTACCGCAGAAGAAGGTTGTCTTCCGCCAAAGTGGACACAACCTTTGCACAACAAGTGTACGGTGGAAGGACTTATAGAGTCGACCTAGAAGACCTCTTGAGTGACGTCGAGGATACAGCCTTGGACGACGAAGTGAAAGTGAAAGTGTAAATTTCTGCGGAAGACCGGAGGTCAAAGGCCCTGGTCGAAGACGCTCAAAGTCTGAAAAGAAGACGTGGACAGAGTGGAGAGAACGGGAAGAGTCTCAACTTCCCTCAATTCCAGAACGAGACCGAATCCGAAGTCTCTCACGACATCGACCAGACTAGGTACGTCTGGTGATCTTGTAGGAGGGACATTCCGACAAAAGGAAGGCGTAGCAGGTACACAAGCGACTCCGTCGTGAGAATTAAAGGGAGTTCTTGAAGAAACGTAGGTGTGGAGTCACTTAGCAAACCGTATCCTCCGGATCTAAAACCGGAGAGGGTCGAAAACTGAACGAAAGGAGTGATTCGAATTAGTGAAGATCGAAAACTAAATTTCACTCTTTGTACACTGAGAAGGAAAGTGCCTCGTGAATCCTAATACTTAACCCGGATTAAAGTGATGACAACACAGAGTCCCTTATTCCTCTGGACTTCTCTCTCTCCCTCCACCCCTTCGTCAGTAAGGTGTGTCGTCAGTCTACGTGTGTAAATAGTTAATTTAAGTAGTGCAAACTACCACGGGTGTTGTTGAAGTCATCATTATCCTCTCTGACCTCTTCCCTTACCGTTGGGAGAGGTCATTAGAACGGACCTCTTAAGACACCTGTCTCCTCGGACGACCCAATGTCAGGTACCCCACTTTTCTCAGTCTGTACTGACTCGTTGACTCGTTAATTGTACTTCCAGTGACTAGTGTCTAGTAGTATTGTTTTGATTATGACTCTCAAAACTTTGTAAAACTCTTAATGGTTCTCTCACACAGTCAGTGAGTCAGTTCCGGCTGAGAAGCGTCGGGGTACCTGACATCGGACGGTGCGAGGAGACAGGTTCCCTAAGAGGTCCGTTCTTATGACCTCACTCAACGGTAAGGGAAGAGGTCCCTTAGAAGGGTTCGGTCCCTGACTTGGACTTAGAGGAGGTAACGTCCGTCTAAGAAATGACAGACTCGGTGGTCCCTTCGGGGTAAACTCTTAATGGTTTTACACTGTATCTATGTGTTTCACTCGTTTATGACGATCTTTTTTTCTGTGGTTATCTAAACGAGTTTCGTCCCGACGGTGTTTGAAAGTTAGACATTTTTTTTTTTTTTTTCCGTTATAGACGTTTCACTTTACGTTATTTTACTCCATACGGATATTATTGCTTTCTATCGATTTTTAGGGGTATAATAACCTTCAGTCATACGAAGACTTATTGGGTATCCAAATTTTAGTAGTGTCCCCTTTAACCTTTAATAAAGATAACTTGTTATCGTTTACGATGAATTTTCTTAATACTCTACGTCCATTACGACACAAATCTCCTTTTATATATCGGAATATAACAGACACTCCACCCTTTTTTGTGATTTTTAATCACTCAATTGGTAAGTAGAGTCCTATAAACCTCTTCTTGTGGTTTTGTTCATTTTACTTTTATAGTTCTTTCTCGTTATTATTTTCCTGGTGCCTAATTTTTATTTTCCTCTCATCTATGTGTGTAGCCAATAAACCTTCTTTGATTATAGGCACAGTGATGTGACACTCTAGGTAATCCTTATTTCTTTTTTCCGGACTCCCGAAGGGACAGCCGAGTCACCCATTTTATGTCCCCTGTTCCCAAACTAGGGACCCAGTCCTTCCAGGGCCCTACTTCCCTTACCGATAGATGAGGTCATAGGAACGGTCCTTTTAGGGTGACTGTCTCCTCGGACCGCCGACGTCGGGTACCACAGCGTCTCTCAGTCAGTGCGGACTCGTCGAGTCGTGTATGTCGTGTCTCACAGTCGTGTGTCTCTGCGCTTCACGTGTTCGTCTACTGTAGCTTTTACTCTTCTCTTTGTGTAATGTCCAGTAGTCTATACTTTTCTCCATTATGTCCATAACAAAGTTTTCAGGTTGTTAAAGAGGTTTATTCGGACTTTTAAATCTACTTTACCGGTTAAATATTTTTAAATCGTGAACTTCGTACCTTTGGGATATTAGTAATTTCTTTGACTTAGTATTCACTTTTAAAAAGGGGAGTTTCTTTTGAGGTCTAGATCTGTCGAAGTGACCTTTTAAGTTGGTTTCTTTTTCGGTCCTATGTATTTATTTAAAATACTTAGGTTATATGACTTTATCAAGTCAAGTCAAGTCAAGTCAGCGAGTCAGGTCAGGCTGAGAAACGCTGGGGTACTTAGCGTCGTGAGGTCCGGAGGGACAGGTAGTGGTAGAGGGCCTCAAGTGAGTCTGAGTACAGGTAGCTCAGTCACTAAGGTAGGTCGGTAGAGTAGGTAGGAGACAGTAGGGGAAGAGGAGGACGGGGGTTAGGGAGAGTCGTAGTCTCAGAAAAGGTTACTCAGTTGAGAAGCGTACTCCACCGGTTTCATGACCTCAAAGTCGAAATCGTAGTAAGGAAGGTTTCTTTAGGGTCCCGACTAGAGGAAGTCTTACCTGACCAACCTAGAGAAACGTCAGGTTCCCTGGGAGTTCTCAGAAGAGGTTGTGGTGTCAAGTTTTCGTAGTTAAGAAGCCACGAGTCGGAAGAAGTGTCAGGTTGAGAGTGTAGGTATGTACTGGTGTCCTTTTAGGTATCGGAACTGATCTACCTGGAATCAGTCGTTTCATTACAGAGACGAAAACTTATGCGATAGATCCAACCAGTATTGAAAAGAAGGCTCCTCATTCGTAGAAAATTAAAGTACCGACAGTGGTAGACGTCACTAAAACCTCGGGGGGGTTTTATTTCAGACTGTGACAAAGGTGACAGAGGGGTAGATAAAGGGTACTTCACTACCCTGACCTACGGTACTAGAAGCAAAAGACTTACAACTCGAAATTCGGTTGAAAAAGTGAGAAGAGAAAGTGAAAGTAGTTCTCCGAAAAATCGAGGAGAAGTGAAAGACGGTATTCCCACCACAGTAGACGTATAGACTCCAATAACTATAAAGAGGTCCGTTAGAACTAAGGTCGAATACAAAGAAGGTCAGGTCACAAAGAGTACTACATGAGACGTATCTTCAATTTATTCGTCCCACTGTTATATGTCGGAACTGCATGAGGAAAAGGATAAACCTTGGTCAGACAACAAGGTACAGGTCAAGATTGACAACGAAGGACCGGACGTATGTCTAAAGAGTTCTCCGTCCAATCCACCAGACCATAAGGGTAGAGAACTTAAAAGGTGTCAAATAACACTAGGTGTGTCAGTTTCCGAAACCGTATCAGTTATTTTGTCTTTATCTACAAAAAGACCTTGAGAGAACGAAAAAGGTACTAGGTCGTCTACAACCGTTAAACTAGAGACCAAGGAGAAGGAAAAGATTTTGGTCGAACTTGTAGTCTCTCAAGTAGCAAGTACATAACGACTTCGGACCGAACCTCTTAAAACTCATAATGAAATGATCGTACACTCTACTCACGTTAACACGCCATCAAACTCGTAAGAAACCGTAACGGAAAGAAACCCTAACCTTACTTTTGACTGGAAAAGGTCAGGACACCGGTGACGACTCAAAAGGTTTAAACGACCGTATAACTCACGTCGTGAAAGTGTCGTAGTAGAAAGTCCTAAACTTTGTCGAGTTGACCTTAAGGTAGTGGAGGTGATCGAAACAAGTATCACTACGAAAGATTCCGGGTGAACTGAAGTGTAAGGTTCTACAGACCGAGATCTAATCACTAGTGTAGTAGTACTAATAGGCCCAGCACTTCTAGAAAAAACATGTCAAGAAGGCACATAAGAACGGTGGAGAAGAATTATAGAAGACGAAGACAATCCAGGTATGGTAAAGACAGGAAATAGCTCGGATGGGAACGTACTTTACAAGGGAACCATAGAGATTAAAAGAACTTCTCTAGAGATCAGAAAGGGTAAGACAACAAAAGGAGATAAAGAAACGTAACTAGTCACTTCTTCCGAAAGAATAGAGAAGAACGATAAGAAACCTTGAGACGTAAGTCTACGAATTTAGAAAGGAAAAGAGGAAACGAAAAGCGGAGAGAAGAAAAGTGTTGATAAACATTCCGGAGGGGTCTGTCGGAAAAACGAAAACACGTAGAGGAAAGGTACCCCTACCAGAACTAGGGACAGAGGACACGTTACAGTGCTTGGAGTAAGGTATCAAGTAGTCCGTGAGATAGATAGTCTAGATCCTTGACATTATGAATGTCGTTATTTTTACTCGTTTGTTGTCGATGTGAACTTATTTTGAGTGTTTAGATTAAAACTTGGTTTTCTCACTTCATGTTTTCATATAGATCCTCTTGTCAGGCAGCTAAACTTCCAGCTTTGGGACACGTCCACCATTTCTTAGGCGGACGGTTACGTCCTCTACTTTCTCTACGTCCAAGCTAGGGACCCAGTCTTTCTAGGGGACCTCATCCTTTACCGCTAAGTGACGTCATACGAACTGACCTTTTGGGGTACTTGCCACCTCGACCCGTCCGAGGTCCGGTCCCCCAACGTTTCTCACCCCGTAGGGTCGTGTGTGCACTGTACGTGAGACAGTGCTACTGTCGTGTGTGTGCACACGTGTGTGACAGTGCTACTGTCGTGTGTGTGCACACACGTGCGTGAGACAATGCTACTGTCGTGTGTGTGTACGCACGTGTGTGAGACAGTGCTACTGTCGTGTGTGTGCACACGTGCGTGAGACAGTATTAGTGTCGTGTGTGTGTACGCACGTGTGTGAGACAGTGCTGCTCGACCCTCAGTGGATGAAAGACCCTTCTTTCTCGTCTCGTAAGAGGGTGTCGGTCCTGTCGTGAGTGTTTGGAACGGAGAATGCCTTACTTTAGTGTGTCAATCAAGGTCCGGGACTGTGACAGATCCTTTGACTCGACGTACAGGTACTACTCGAACATACGAGGAGAGAAGTAGGAGACGGTGAATGAGTTCCGGATTCGATGTGTCGACCGTGAATTGTTTCAAAACGACCAACTTCTTTTTTTTTTTTTGTATTCACAGAGAAAGGTGAAGAGTCTATATAAATCCGATACCTAGGGTAGTTTCTTCGACTTTCGAAACCGTCAAACCTTTTACGACTCTTATTGTTTCTTTGTAAAGGTTCTGTGTTGGACCTTGACGGGGATGTAGAAAATGTTTTTAGAGGGTGAACTGAAAGAACTGTTCATGTGAGGGAGAAGTATTGAAGAAAGGTTACGTACCTTTTTAGGACCTCGAGTCTTGTCGAGATGGTGGTGATGTAACCTTTGGAGTCAGGAAGGATGTAGTACTGTAGTAAGTATAGTTACGACAATATTTATGTTATATACAATCTCTGTGTTTTACAATTTCCGTTACGAATACTCGTCTGAAAGACTACTATTTAACCCGAAAAGAGATGAAACAATAGATTACCCCTTCAGGGTGTAAGAATTGTGTAACTTTTTTTTTTTTCAGGAGACAACGGTTCTGCAAAAGTTTTCAATGATAAAAACATCTCGGATATTCTTAAGTCGTGCAAGCGACACGTACGACTGACCCGTCTTCGCGAATTGAGCGTCTGGGATAAAGGTCTCGGCCCAACGGTAGACCCGACCCGTGTCTACAAAACCGTCCTGTTCTTGAGAAGGTTTGTGTTCAAAAACAAGTAACATAATTTTGTTTTCGTCGGGACAATTAAAGTCAGGGTAAGTCCTGGTTCAAACCGCCCCCCCACCTTTCTTAGTTATAAACGATTCTCCTCTTCTTGTTTTAGTCATCCCCCTTTTGTTAATAAACGACCGAAAAGTCTCTTATAATGTTTATTACTGCCAAGGTTTGGTATTTTTTTGACAAGTTTCTTAACGGACTGTGCTCGGGAAATTAGACACCAAGTCAAATGGGAAACCAAGTAGGAAAGATACCTCTTGAACTTAGGTACTTTTAAACACATCCTTATGTTTGATTAACGGTACGTTTATGGTTGGGAGAGACCCCGACTTGCGAAAGTCGACCTTCCCTAGTGCGTCGTCGGTTCGAGTAGCTCTGTACGAGTCTATCCGTTCTCCCGTTTTCTACAAACGTCATATGTAAACGCTCTCAAATCCACGGGAGCTCAGTCCGTTCGTATTATATAAAGTGTTAAGGTTCGTAATCCGTAAGACCTTTTTACTTGACTAAGGTCGACTGAGGAAGTTTCAGTCGGTTCTTTTGTCTGGGACAAAGAAGATGATCGATGATTTACAGGAAGGAATTCTGTGGTACTTTAATTTTCCACTAACGAGGAACCTTCCTTTCGATACTGTTTGGATCTGTCGCATAAGTTTTCGTCTCTGTAGTGAAAAGGGTGTTTCGAGGTACATCAGTTTCGACACCAAAAAGGTCATCAGTTCATATTTATATTTTCAACCTGGTACTTCTTTCGACTCGTGCCTTCTTTACTACGAAAACTTAACACTACGACCTCTTCTGAGAACTCTCAGGGAACCTGTCGTTCTTCTAGTTTGGTCAGGTAGGATTTCCTTTAACTGGGACTTATAAGTAACCTTCCTGACTACGACTTCGACTTCGAGGTCATGAAACCGGTGGACTACGTTTCTCGACTGGGTAATCTTTTCTGGGACTGCGACCCTTTCTAACTTCCGTCCTCCTCTTCCCCTGCTGTCTCCTACTCTACCAACCTACCGTAGTGGCTGAGTTTCCTGTACTCAAACTCGTTCGAGACCCTCTACCACTACCTGTCCCTTCGGACCGGACGACGTCAGGTACCCCAGCGTTTCTCAACCTGTGTTGACTCGTTGACTTGTTCTACAATAATTTCATATTCGTGACCATCTTCTATTTTGTTACAGAGTAGTCTGCGCTAGTAAGTATTTATCTAATAGTGAGTCATCTTTAGCACAAGAAGGACCTTGTTTCCCT
The DNA here is from genome assembly GCA_006410555.1 of Capra ibex. Classification (NCBI taxonomy): domain Eukaryota; kingdom Metazoa; phylum Chordata; class Mammalia; order Artiodactyla; family Bovidae; genus Capra; species Capra ibex. The sequence continues at coordinate 500,866 of SJYO01054996.1, forward strand.
AGTAATTCGGGTGTGTACTCAGTGAAATAATTGTACCCCGAAGTCCAACCTAAAGAACTTCGGTCTCCGACCGGAGAAAGTCCTACGGTCCTAAGGAAGTGCCTACCTCTTTAGTTCACAGGGACTTTAGTCTCTCTTCCTCGGAAGACTACCTCTCCCACGCGTGCACACGATTCAGTGAGCCAGCACAGACTAAGAAACGTTGGGGTACCCGACCTCGGGTGGTCCGAGGACACAGGTACCTTAAAAGGTCTGTTCTTATGACCTCACCCAACGACAAAGGAGGAGGTCCCCTAGAAGGGTTGGGTCCCTGACTTAGGCACAGAGGACGTGGAGGACTTAACCGTCCGTCTAAAAAAAAAAAATGGCGACTCGGTTGGACCCTTCGGCGAGACTACCTCTCTTCCCGTAACTTCAGTGAGAGACGACAAAGTCCTGATCTGAGGGTCGAGGACCGCGGGTGTAGTCTCCAAAGACACGGAAGGAGCTAAACGGGTCATGTGGACTCCTACCTCGTCCATCACTGTCGGCGGCTGAGGCAAACGACCACCCTTTCGACTCAGTCGCGAGACACTTGGTCGACCCGGGTTTACTCGGAGACTGTGTCGAGACTTTGCCGAGGGGGTAGGGGCCCGGAGTAGGCAAGTCTGTCACTAGTTGACACGAACACGCCGACCCGCACCGGGGTGAATGGTGGACCCACCAAGGACGACCTATTAGGATCTGAGGTCTGCGACTGCAAGATGTGTCGAAAGAGGCGCACACAAAAAAAGGTGTTATTTGTTTTTGTGTGTCGAGTCTCCACCTCCCGGTTCCTGTCGGGTAGTAGTCCGAGACTCCGACCGTAGGACCTGTAGAGAGTCCTACCCTCCTCTCAGGAGGCCGGAGGGGTCTTCCACTCGGTAACGAGCGTTTGGTCAGAAAGGACGGACCGTTCCGTCCTCAGGTGTACTGGAGTGTCGTCAGTCCTTCGTCGGTGTACGTCGGTGGTGGGCACCTCCCTGTTTCCTCGTCCAAGACTTCCCGCCCCGGAACTTCCCACCACGTCTTCTCGGAGACCTCACTCTCCTGTCGCCCCTTGTCCCGGTACCTCCGGGGTCCCCCTTGCGAGTCCCGTCCCCGAGACTAATGCCTCTGTCCCGACCCTCTTCCATTCTCCCCCTTCTTTTTGTCTCGGACCTTTTAATTCGGGTTTTGCAGTTACTACCCCCGGGATACTGGGCGGTCGTCCAGAACTGCTTCTCGTCCGTTCCATCCACAGTCCTTCTCCCCTGGTCAGGAACTCGCAATGGTACCGCTAAGAACCTCGAGTAAATGACGTTGTTGAGCTTGACGTCCCTAAATTTTCGAAAGATCGAACAACTAGACACAGGTGTCGCCTTGTGTAGGTCAAGCCCTCACACCAGACCCCTATTCCCAGTCAAGGGCCTCACTGCGGAAGAAGGGGCAGAGGTCCGCGGACACACCCCTCTACGAGACGTCTGTCGGGCCCTGAGGTTGTCCCTTTTCGAGCCGCGTCCCTGGAACCGGTTTCGACCTTTTCTCGTCGAAATCCTCTCTCGCGAGTCCTGCGCACTCCCGGGGACGGTCCGCCGCCTCCGCAAAGAGTGCCCGCTGCCTCCCCGGCAACCACCTCGACATCCTGTGTCTGGCCTTTCGTCCTTTCCTCCCCCCCTCTCACGACGGTACTCGGTCTGACAGGTCGTCGTGGTCCCGGGGTCCGTTCCGTCTCCCGACGTTCCGGTGGAGGGGTCTCGTGGAGAGTGTTTTCTGCCAGGAAGAAACCGGGTCTCTGGTTTGTTCTCCGAGGGTTCGAGGAACCGTGGTTTCACGGTGGAAGTGTCGACGTGGGCTCTTCGACCGGCGTCCCTCGCGTGTCTGCCCGCACGGCCCGTCCCCCAGGGTCTCGGGTGACTGACGACGAGGTTCTCGGGTACTTCTCCGGGGGGGTTCCGTCCTGTACGGGCACCCGAAGGGAGGGACCTGGTGTCGGGACGGGGAGTCTACGGGAAGGACGTAGCAGGGTCTCCGGACCCGAGGGCTCTCGACTGGAACGATGAGACGAAACTCATCGAGCTTTGTGAACGGCGAGACCCTCCTAAGTGTGGTCTCGTTGGTCGTCTACGATGACTAGTCCCGGAAAACGAAAAGAAAAGTCCGTCGAACAGTAATTCGGAGATGGTCGTGTGGTGGCCGAGTCCCGTTTGAGGTACCCTCGGGTTTCGCGGTCTCAGAGAGAAGAACCACTGTAGGGCAGACCAGGAGAGAGGTGCAGGTACGGGCTGGGTCTTCGAGTGCAGTCAGAGTGAGTCCCTCGACGTGGACTGAGGGGAGGAGACGGGAAGGCGGGGGGTGGTGAGAGTGGGGGAGAGCGTGGTAGAGTGCCGTGTGTCCACCACTCGTCGTCGGTGATGCGACTCGTCCCGTTCACTCGAGTGATCTAGAAGGTCGGTCGGAGTCCCATCCGGAAGAGGATCGTGACGGGGGTCCGACGAGACGTTGAACGAAGGTCTATTGGGGGTCGTTGCAATTAGTTTTCCGCCGAGAAGAAACCCCCTCCCCCCTACTGTCGTGCATTAAAGTTGTGTCTAAATCGGGGACTACCGAACACGAAATAGAAGTGGGACTCACTCTGACGGAAGGGGCATCCTTTCTCCGTCTTCTCTCAGACACTAATGTTGAACGACTTCTTTTAGTTGTCTTTCCTGACAAAAGGTACCCATGGTTAATTTCGCGAGTGTATGTGTGTGTCTCACCTCGCCCTCGGGGCACGACTGTGCGCCCGGACCCTTGTTCTTGCTCATTGGCAATCTACGAAAGCAGCCCCTCTGCAGAAAACTGTTCATCCTTACTCACCAGAACCCGCCAAGGTGTTTGGAGACTCAAAGACGAAGAAATGCAAACTCTGTTCTGTCAGACGAGAACGGGGAGGACATCCTGGTGTCCTTCCTCTTTTACGGGAACTTCTATGTCGCACCTAATTTTTGGAAGGTATTTGCACTAAGGCTCCTAGATCGACTACCACAATACTCCGTTACACATTACTCTCGAGTCGCAAATCCATCTTTTAACTCCGGTCCTGCGAAGGTCTACAGGGTTGTCTTGTAGGGTCGAAGTCCTTAGTTTCCCTCGGAAACCAAAGTCCAAAAATACCTGTAACTAGGTCTTCGATGCCAAAAAGGTCACCAGTACATATCTACAGTCTCAACCTGATATTTCTTTCGACTCCCGACTTCTTGACTACGAAAACTTGACACCACGACCTCTTCTGAGAACTCTCAGGGAACCTGACGTTCTTCTCGGTTGGTCAGGTAGGATTTCCTCTGGTCAGGACTTATAAGTAACCTTCCTACCTCCGACTTCGACTTTGAGGTTATGAAACCGGTAGACTACACTTCTTGACTGAGTGACCTTTTCTGGGACTACGACCCCTTATAACTTCCACCCTCCTCTTCCCCTGCTGACTCCTACTCTACCAACCTACCGTAGTGACTGAGTTACCTGTACCCAAACCCACCTGAGGCCCTCAACCACTACCTGTCCCTCCGGACCGCACGACGTCAGGTACCCCAGCGTCTCAGCCTGTGCTGACTCGCTAACTTGACTTGACTAGGTCTCCGGGTCGTGCAAACAGGCTACACGACTATTTCGCGAATGTCCCAGTCGTGACGTCGACATCTCTTGTTTTCTCGCCGGTGGGGGAGGTGACCCGAAGCCCCGACCTCAGAGTGTCGAGCTCCGACTGCGGCGACGAGATCCACAAATCGTTTTGACGGTCTCCCTTCCTCGACCGGCCGCCCGGTGATGGGTAATGTGCCCTCCCACATTTTCGGCGAGACGTAAAATCCCAGCACAGGTGGAGCCTGAGAAAGTCCCTACTCCTCTTTTGTCTGGAGGGAGGGGTCCGGGACCTTGTTTGGGACGGGAGATGTGCGACCGGTCCTACCGACTAGGCCTCTCATAAAAGTGTCGACACTCCTCTGCAAAGGTGACCTCAGAAATTTTTATTCAACAGTAGGGAGGGTGGTGGGGGGTACTGAGGGTCCTCCTCCCTGGGTGCATCTCGAGTGGAGAGTGAGGTTGACTTCCTTCGAGTCCCTGTCCGCACAAGGTAAACACGGGACGGGTGGTCGGTTTGGTCGGAGTCCGTCGTGCACCGGGGACTCCCGGTACAGTGGACACGGGGCCCCAGAAGACGCCGGAGAGTCTCAGACTCGGCCGCCCAAAGGTCTCCGGCCCGGTCTCCCCTCCCTCTCTGGGGACGGGCGCACCGTAAGTCGTCGAGGGGTCCCCGGACGGTCCGAACAAATCGGTCGACTCCGGAGCGTGGACGGTTCTGAAGTCCCTCTCACGCCGACCTGTCTCGGCCCTACCCCCCACCGCGCCCGCCTGTCCCTCTGTCAGGAATGAGGGGTCCGACCCGAGCGTCGTCGCGACGCGGGGAACGGGCCGCAGACTCAGGTCCCGGGTGGACTGGCGACTATGTGCACGTGGAGTGTGTGCGTCCCGCTGGTCGCCGGCAAAGTTCTGACTGTCGTCGCACGATTCATGAAGACGAACGTGACCAGCCTTCTGTCTCGGCCGCGCCGAGCCGGGGGTGGGGGAGGGACCCCGCTCAGGCCACGCCCCGCGTCTCCCCTCGTCTTCCCGACCCCCCGGCACTCGGGCCAGAAGAGGAAGGGAAGGTGGCTCCGGTCTGGGGACCACCGGCTACTCTGCCGTCCAAGCCCCTGGACCTCTCCGTAAAGGATGCGTCAAGTCATTCAAAGGCCTTGTCGACGTGCTTGTACCCGGTAAAGGGACCCTTCTACGGGAGGGGTGAAAAGACAATTGGGCGAGTCCTGAGACGGACGGTCGCGGAACCTTCCCCCGGACCCCTAGCACGTCCGTCCGCGGTCCCAGACTCGGGTCCCTGTCGCCCCCAGTGCAGGTGAGGTCCTACTTTGCCTTGTAACTCCAGGACCGGGCGATGGGTTGTGACGGGACCCCCGACCTTAGACCTGTCCCACCGATGAGTGGGCGGAACTCCTCGAACTTCTGGTACCCCTCCACCCGTTCTCCGTCTCCCTGGGGTGACCCTGTGTCCTGAGGTCGGCGTGGAGCCTCGGTGTCGGCCTCTGGGAGTCCCCGTCCCCACGCCACCACGTCAGTCCCGACTCGCCAGAGACACGTAAGACCCGGTTCGAGGCTCTACTGGATCGTGGGGTCGTCGTCGCACACAGGTTTGGGACACGATTGCGGTCGTACACCACGAAGGTAGCGGGACCCCTTTTCTCTGTTGGCGCCGAATCCAACCGTGGTGGTCGGGTAATCCCTTCTCACACCGCAGGCCAAAGTCTCTCCACCTCTGTCTCTGAGCTCACCCAGCTACCGAAACGGCTTTCCACGGACTATCTTCTACCGCCCCACCCTGGTCCGGGTCTCGGAGACGAGACGTGCGCCTAGGAGGAGTCCTGCAGGAAGGCGCACTGTCACTGGGTCGAGGAGCCTCCGGGTCTCGACTCGGGGCCTTGAGGGGGCCTGCTCCGACCGTCTCACCCGGCGTCACAAAGTCTCCACGAACGACGGACGCACAAGAGACGTTTGTGCTCGTGAGTCGCCTCCGCCAGAAGGGAAGAAAGGAGTAAGAGGAGTGGGACCACACTCTTGTCCTTCCGGTGGGGTGTTCCTGTCTCCGTCGAGCGCGGCGGGGGGCGCTCTCGACCGGGATCGCTTCCTGAGTCGGTGGCGGTCGAACAGACCGGGTCTGAGTCCCGTCCGTCGACTGTGCCCTCAATGTCACCTGTTTCCCTGCCGCGGTCCCACGGGATGCGTCTCCGCCCCCGGGTCCCTTCGCCTCCACCTGGCTACTGTGTACCCCGCGGGGGGCAGCAACCAACCCCACTATAGACCGAAAGAGACTTTTCGACCTTTACCTGAGTCGAGTCCAACAAAGAACCAGCCCGGGACTGTAGAGACTCAGGGGTGACGTATTTCCCCACGTCTCGAGGACTGATCCGGGTGGGTTACTGTCGGTGGGACTGGACCCCCCGTCACGTCACTCGTCGACCGACTCCGACCGTCCCAGGGTCGGGGAAGACGAAGACGACGGAGGACGAAACTGGGGGTCCGTGGTGGAGGAAGGAGGGACAGGAGGGACATAGGGGAGAGTAGAGGACTGCCCATCCCCTGGGGTTGAGAAGACGCAGTCCCGGTTGTCTAGTGCGACGGACAGGGGAGGTCCACAGGGTTCCCCGGTGTCACGGTCTCGGAAGGATGGCCCATGATCCGGCCCTCGCGCCGAAGCCCCGAGTATGGGTGCCCCCTCGTGTGGGGACAGTCACGACGGGAGGGGAGGGTCGGGCGACACACTCACAGGATCTTTCCCTCCAAGTGAGGGTCCTCGTAGAGGGTGCGGAGGGAGGGGTCCTGGTACGAGCGTAGTTCGGAGGGTCTCTCTACACTATTGTTTCGTGAAAACGCGTGTGCACCGCACGGTAGAAGATTTCCAAAACCTAACGTAACCGAGTCGTAAGTCGGGCCGCGTCGACGTCTACTTTTCGAAGTCTTTACACATAACTGATTTTACAGAGGTTCTGCCGTGCACTAGAGCCGCTCTCCTCAAAAAAGGAAAGAGAGGGAACAAGGAAAAGTGAACCGAAAAAGAGTGAAAATTCTTTATGTCAGTAATTTCTTCTAGGGATTCCTTTACTTCGGGTCTTGTGCCACAATTGTATAGTATCTTCAAGACTGAAAGTTATGGGTTAAGGGGTCTTTTACAACTTAATTCGGTCAATCAAGGTGTAAATGTCTTTGTGACCTTTAAAAGACCCCTTTAATAAATCTTACTTTACTCATCGACGAGAGTAGAGAGGGGGACGATAGTTAGACGGGTTTCGATGAGAAAGTGAATACTTTAAAAATACTTACTTTTTGGTGTTGATGGTCGTCGAAGCCACACGGACGTCGGTGCCGGTTAGAGCCCACCCTGTCCGGAACTTTACACCAACATCCCGGACGCACACAGTAGACTCGGAGAGAGTCCGGACACAGAATCCTGGACGGAGCCGTAAAAACCTTTCGAATTTTCTATTTCCACCGAGATATAAAATTGTTCACTGGAATGTTTCAAGTGGAGGAATATATTTTTAAGTCATTAAAGATTTAAGTGTTTAGGGACGAAGTAGAGTCTAGTTTACCGTTAGGTGAGGTCATAAGAACGGACCTCTTGGGGAACCTGTCTCCTCGGACCGTCCGATGTCAGGTACCCCAGTGTTTCTCAGTCTGTACTGACTTCGTTGAATGTGCGAGTGTGTTATTAACGATCAAGTCATAATTCGAGAGGACCACTAACGTACTCTCCTTTAAATTTTATACACACGTAGAAACTCCTGTCGGATACTATGTAAAATCAAGTTAATTTACAAAACCGAGTTAACTTTATATTAATAGTCTTAAATGACACATTAACGTAACGTACTAATAAGTTATACTCTGCCCCAGTAAAGTTATTAAGAAACGTAAATTAATAAGGAGTCTTTTTTTATTCAAAACAGTATCTCTTTATCATATAAGTAATATTGGTCCTAGTCAAGTCAAGTCTGAGAAACGCTGGGGTACTTAACGTCGTGCGGTCCGGAGGGACAGGTAGTGGTAGAGGGCCTCAAGTGAGTCTGAGTGCAGGTACCTCAGACACTACGGTAGGTGGGTAGAGTAGGAGACAGCTGGGGAAGAGGAGGACGGGGGTTAGGGAGGGTCGTAATCTCAGAAAAGGTTACTCAATTGAGAAGCGTACTCCACCGGTTTCATAACCTCAAAGTCGAAACCGTAATCAGGAAGGTTTCTTGTCGGTCCTGACTAGAGGAAATCTTACCTGAGCAACCTAGAGGAACGTCAGGTTCCCTGAGAGTTCTCAGAAGAGGTTGTGGTGTGAAGTTTTCGTAGTTAAGAAGCCACGAGTCGAAAGAAGTGTCAGGTTGAGAGTGTAGGTATGTACTGGTGACCTTTTTGGTATCGGAACTGATCTGCCTGGAAACAACCGTCTCTTTACAGAGACGAAAACTTATACGATAGATCCAACCAGTATTGAAAGGAAGGTTCCTCATTCATAGAAAATTAAAGTACCGACGTTAGTGGTAGACGTCACTAAAACCTCGGGGTTTTGCATTTCAGACTATGACAAAGGGGTAGATAAAGGGTACTTCACTACCCTGGTCTACGGTACTAGAAGCAAAAGACTTACAACTCGAAATTCGGTTGAAAAAGTGAGAGGAGAAAGTGAAAGTAGTTCTCCGAAAAATCAAGGAGAAGTGAAAGACGGTATTCCCACCACAGTAGACGTATAGACTCCAATGACTATAAAAAGGGCCGTTGGAACTAAGGTCCTATCAAAAGGGTGTCCTGTATCAGTATATTAGGTGTACAATGGGTTATGACGAGACAGTAGTATGAGCAGAAGTTAATACTTAGTTAATATGTAAATTCCAAAAAATTAATCGTACTTCATTTTAACTGATACCTAAAATTTTGTACACCTCTTTTCCTTTCGAAACACGTCAAATCTTTATTAAAGTAGGCCGTGAAAAGTTTGTCATTATACTGCTTATGTAAGATTTGAAGACTTTACTCGATCGTCTTTCTCTTTAATTCTTTCGTTAGGGTAAAACTTAGTGTGTTTATTTCTTGTTTTATGGATCCTTCTTTAAATTGTTTCCTCCGTTTTCTGGATCTGTACCTTTGCTGACCTGCAGCATCTTTCTCTGACTTCGTCTGTGTCCACTCACCTGCTGAGACACGAGTGCCCGCTCCTCCTAATCGCAGTAGTTTTCTACGGGTGCGATGGATGTCTTTACATGTGTAAGCCACGATGGGGACAACTTTAGGTTTCCTGCAAAAAGTGTCTTTATCTTCCTTTTCTTTCAGATTTTACGTACACCTTGGTGTTTTCTGGGGTATCGGTTTGTCAGGACTCCTCCTTTTTTTTTTTGTTTCGACATCCGTAATACGAGGGACTGAAGACTGATATAATGTTTCGGTATCACTATTTGGTCGCACCCTGGCCGTCCTTTCGTCTCTGCACCCAGTCGTCTCGTCTCGACTCTCCGGTCGATGTTTGGGCGTGCACGTGCATGTTAATTGAACACTGTTTCCTCGTTTTTCGTACGTTACCTCTCTTCTGTCAGAGACGTTGTTTCTCGCAACCCTTTTGACCTGTCGGTGTGTGCTTTCTTACTTTGGTCTAGGTGTAGAGTGTGACGTATGTTTTTAATCGAGCCTCACCTAGTCTCTGAACCTACGTTCCGGACTTTGGTACTTTGAGGGTCTTGTTTTGTGTCCGTCATATGAGAAACCGTAGTCAGAATCGTCATCTATAGACCTAGACAGAGGAGTCCTTCCCTTTGTTTTGGTTTTAGTCGTTTACACTAATGTAGTTTGGATTTGCGAAGACGTGTCTTTTCCTTTGACGGTTATTTTACTTTTTTGTTGGATAGTTTACCCTCCTCTGTCAACGTTTAGTATATAGGATATTCTCCGATGATAGTTTTAATATATTTCTTGACAGAGCCAATTGTTGTTGTTTTTCCTTGGACTAAAAAAATTTACCCGTCTCCTCTACTTATCTGAAAAAAAAAAAAAAATTTCTTCTGTGTGTCTTCCGGTCGTCCGTACACTTTTATACAAGTCGTAGTGAGTAATAGTCCCTTTACGTTAGTTTCGGTGTCACTCTATAGTAGAGTGTGAACTGTCTTACCGACTATAGATTTTCCGTTCTTTATCATTCACAACCGCTCCTACCTCTTTTTTCCCTTGGAGTCTGTGACAACTACTCTCACATTTCACCGTACCTTTTGTCATATTCTTTCAACTCTTATCTGGGTGGTATGCTAGGTCGATAGGGTGCAGTCCCATAAATACTTTCTTATGTTTTCGTGATTAAACTTTTCTACATACATAGGGAGGCAAGTGACGTCGGAATAAATGTCATCCATTCTATGCCTTTGTTGCCTTCACGGGTACACCACGTGTGTATATTTTTGTGCCCGTCTTCGTCTATCTCTGTGTCTGTCTGCGTATGGTAGTTCACGGTGAGTCGGCAGTGTGTACCTCAGGACGGTAAGCGTTGACTAGCATACCTTGGACCTCCATAAAACGACTTACTTTATTCGGTTTACCTCTTTCCGTTTACGGTATACTTGCGTGAGAATACCCCTTATATCAACCACAGGTGAGCGGGTCAGTACGGACTGAGAGTCGTTATGGACCCTGACGTCGTACGGTCCGGAAGGACAGGTAGTGGTAGAGGGTCTCGGACGAGTTTGGGTACAGGCAGCTCAGTCACTACGGTAGGTTGGTAGAGTAGGAGACAGCAGGGGAAGAGGAGGGTGGAAGTTACAAAGGGTCGTAATCCCGGAAAAGGTTAGTCAGTCGAGAAGTGTAGTCCACCGGTTTCATAACCTCGAAGTCGATGTTGTAGTCAGGAAGGTTACTTATAAGTCCTGACTAGAGGAAATCCTACCTGACCAACCTAGAGGAACGACAGGTTCCCTGAGAGTTCTCAGAAGAGGTTGTGGTGTCAAGTTTTCGTAGTTAAGAAGCCACGAGTCGAAAGAGATATCAGGTCAAGAGTGTAGGTATGTACTGGTGACCTTTTTGGTATCGGAACTGATCTGCCTGGAAACAACCGTTTCATTACAGAGACGAAAAATTATCCGATAGATCCAAACAGTATTGAAAGGAAGGTTCCTCGTTCGCAGAAAATTAAAGTACCGACGTCAGTGATAGACGTCACTAAAACCTCGGGTTCTTTTATTTCAGGCAGGTGACAAAGGGGCAGATAAACGGTACTTTACTACCCTGGTCTACGGTACTAGAACGACAAAACTTACAATCTCAAAATTCGGTCGAAAAGGTGTGAGGACAAAGTGCAAGCAGTTCTCCGAGGTGTTTGTTTTATTTTATGTATCTGTTTGGTTTGGCCTGTTCGTTTGTCCTTTCTTGTTCGTCCTTGTCTTGTCACCGATGATCTCCCCTTCCCCGACCCCCTCCCCTTCGTCCAGTTGACTTACCGCTCTCCGCCTCTCATCTACAAGCCGTCACTCGTTACGGCGTTCCGTATGTCTTCGTCTTTATATTACAGTGTGTGGACTCTGAGTATATTTCGATATTCAGTTACAATCGAGTTGTCTTTATTCATTTTTCTTTGGGGAGCTTTCACAAAAATTGTGACCTTCTTAATTAATTAAAATCTATATCGTAGAATGGGTAATGATATCTCAGTCTCTATGAGAACTGTTATAAGATTCCTGTCGGTTTCTTTGTTCGGATTTTGAGAAAATGACTTAAAAATCATATTATAAGGACTTTTACAACACAAAAATATGTGTTAAGACCTAGAAATTTATCTTTGTGCTCTCTCTCACTCCAGTAAAGAAACTGATAATAAAATGAACGGTTGAGACCAGTCTTAGGAGGAACTAGCTAAAAAAACCCAAACAGTTGTAATGTTTTGGACACACGCTGGCGATAATCCATAAGAGGGAACTTTATTTACTTTCATTTGTCTTTTCATATTATTGTATTTTGTTAAAATTGTTCAGTCCTGATCCCCAAAAATTACGTTTAATTATAAATTGTCGTTTAGAAATTACGGACACTTACTTCTACGACTCAAGTTCTTTTCGTTACTCGACCAGGTTTACCACTTTAACATTCAAAGTAATATATTATACTGAAAGAATAGGAAGACCCTGAGTTAGGTTCCCTAAAATTTTAAAAATAGTCTGAGGAATTTTGGTGAAAGTCCTTTGTCCTGGGCTGAAGTCCACACACATTCCTCTGCCCCCTATGTCAAGAGACTCGTCGATCTCAGTCTTGACCGAACTCTCGTCTCGGGTGACAGTGACGGTTGAGAGAACGTCTTCCGCGTGGCAAGGCCGTCTCCGCCTCAGTCGTCGAGGACTTGGGTCGGCCCGTTCCTTTCCACCCGTTTCGCTCCCGCCACGACTGGACGTGCAGACCTCCACCTCAGCGAGGAGTCGAGGCTGACGGAAAACCTCCATCTACCGTATCACATAAGTGTATAAGTGCACAAAGAATAATTTATGTAAAAAGAGAAAGATTTTTAAAGTTAGTAATGTCTTTTTCGATGTCAGAGAGAGTTGGTAAGGGGGTGGTAGGGGTAGTGCGAGGGTTTCCGTTAGGCTAAGGATCCAACCCATATATTTGAAGATCAGGAAGGGAGGGACACAAAGAACATACTTAACAAAATAAAAAAAGAGAAGACTCAAGACAAAAGATACAGTACATAGATAAAAAGATTTAGTTACCTTTATATTTCTGATATTTTGTGTCTGTGCTCTCTCCTTTATAAACGTTTAATGTATAGGTTGTTGCTACACATAGGTCGGATAAATTTCTTGTGAGTCTAAGTTGTTATTCTGCAAGTTGTCAGGTGAAAATTTTGGTCGTTTTCTTGACCTGTCTGGGAAAAGGTTTCTCCGAAATATTTACCTTTGACTCCTGCGCCTTTTCAGAAGTGGTAGTGCTCCTTTATACCTTTATGTCGAAATTTGATATCGATGTGTAAATGACGACGACGACGACGATTCAGCGAAGTCAGCACAGGTTGAAACACGTTGGGGTATCTGCCGTCGGGTGGTCCGAGGTGGCAGGGACCCTAAAAGGTCCGTTCTTGTGACCTCACCCACCCGTAACGGAAGAGGTTGTGTGAATGATCTTCCCGATTTTACTTCCATTTTATTTATGTACCTATGTATGTATTCATTGGTCAGGTAGGATTTCCTTTAGTTGGGACTTATAAGTGACCTTCCTGACTATGACTTCGACTTTAAGGTTATGAGACCGGTGGACTACGTTTCTCGGTAGAGAAACCTTTTCTGGGACTACGACCCTTTCTAACTTCCGTTCCCCTCTTCTCCCGCTATCTCCTACTCTACCGACCTACCGTAGTAGCTGAGTTGCCTGTACTCAAACTCATTCGAGACCCTCTACCACTACCTGTCCCTCCGGTCCGTTCGACGTCAGGTACCCCAGGGTTTCTCAACCTGTGCCGAATCACTGACTTGTTGCTGTTATATGTTCATTCCTTCGTTCAACCATTCAATTGTCTCGGACTGTTCCGCGTGTCGCCGGCCGTGAGAGTGTGTGACGATTACCCTTATTTCTTTCACGTCAGGTCAGGGAGACTTTTTGTCGGACGTCGAGGAATGTGTAGCCTTGTAGGTGAATGATATGTCGGGACGTTGGAGTGACACAAACAGGATCTCGTCAATTTAACACACGAGTCGGGGTTTGGATGTGCATTCACAAACGTGTCGAGACAAGTAGTTCTAGTTTGACCCTTTGTTGGTTCACCCTGTAGCTCCCAACGAAGACGTGACTACCTGCACCTGCTCCTCCCATTCTCCGGTCATACATGTGAATTGTCGAAAGTCCCCGAATTTCCTGTTTTTGACCTCAGGACCCAGGACCAACAACGAGAACCGTTGTTAGGGGGTAAAATCCACCTCTGGGGGTTTTTCCACTTGAGTATACCATTATTCATTTAAAAGTTGTTTATCTAGAGGTGCTATTTTTCAGGACTGAACATTGTAAACGACCAAAGATACCACATTTATGTGGGTCCTCTCGGTTAAAGTTCGATGGTGACACTGGAGTGACTTGTACAGTGACCCTTTTCGGTGTGTCTTAGTCAAGACTACTCGGGCACGACGGACCGGGGCCGTGTGGTGAAGGACCTTCAGCCTACTTGCACTCATTCGACGGAGAGCATGGTCGAGACTTAGTCGTCCTACCACGTCTTTTTAGAGAGTTTAGGACTCTGATCTAATTTCACTGACGTCTAACGGTCACTGAGTGTCCCCGGTGCGTACACTGAGTATTCTTTATTTGAGGAGACTTACTTCTTTCGTGTCGTGTGCAGAGTCAACAGGGGACCCTTCTTCTATTGCGTGACGGGTGGGGTGGTCGTTCCCACTTTCTACTGGTCCGTCCACTCATTCGTTCTGGTGCCTTGTTCTCGGTCGTGCTTGTTCTGACGTCGCTGGCCGGAGGTTCCAGGAGGTTCTTCCCTTCTCGTCTCTTCTTCGGACGAAGAGTCCTTCTGGTGGCATACCGATGAAGGTAAATCACTCACACTTTCATAATCAGCGAGTCAGCCAGACTGAGAAACGCTGGGGTGTCTGACATCGGGTGCTCCGAGGAGACAGGTACCCTAAGAGATCCGTTCTTATAATCTCATCCAACGGTCAGGGAAGAGGTCCCCTTAGAAGGACTCGCTCCCTAACTTGAGCCCAGAGGACGGAACGTCCGTCTAAGAAATGGGAGACTCGGTGGTCCTTTCAGGACTAAGGTACATCGACCACCATTTTACCGTTTTACTCTAAATTCACAAACCTCTCCGTATGAGTCCAACTTCGGACATTCCTTTTATCCTTCAGTTATGTTATTTTCGGTCGCGACACCGACCAAACCGCCCACCATTCCCGACAACGACCTTCACGTGGACTCCCCTTCAACAAAGAAGAGACCCTACTACTTCGGGACTCCGAGTGACGTGTCGTTAGACAATTTGACCTCTACAAACAGAAGACGTAAAAGAAGAAAGGTAAGACAAAGTGTCCCCTTTTTTTCAAATTTTATCAGGTAATGTACGTTCCTCAGAAATAGGTTCATTAGGTCTCCACTGGGTTGTACACCCTTTATCTAGTCACAGTAGAGACATTATCTACTTGCCTTCTTTCTGAGAATTAAAAATAAGTGGTTTATTTTCCCGAAACTACCTAACTTTGGTGCACACACACTGACTTTTCTTTTGAGAATCCTTTGATTCTTACTTTCTTTTGAAGAGAGGAACTAGTTTTCGTAGATGGCCAATGAATTTCGCTACTGGTATGAATTACCACTTCAGCGTCTTCACAAAAAGTGACTACAGTCCTTCTTTTCTTTGGGACGAGTAATAGGAGTGACAGTCCGTCGCAAAATTGGTCTTCAACGTCCGTTATG
This sequence comes from Capra ibex, assembly GCA_006410555.1. Taxonomy (NCBI): domain Eukaryota; kingdom Metazoa; phylum Chordata; class Mammalia; order Artiodactyla; family Bovidae; genus Capra; species Capra ibex. Next base: position 515,869 of record SJYO01054996.1, read on the forward strand.
TTTCACTTCTTTTTCCTTAAGTCCCTGACTGTTAAGTTTGTCTTCTCTTTTATTAACAGTGAGAACCGTCGCATGCAAATAGCCGTCTTTGGGGTCCTCTTAGTTCACCAAGGAGGGTCTACGAGTGGAGAGTCTCGACGGTAAACTCTCGTTCGAGCACACGTTACACCGATCCTTCCGTGATCCAAACTCTTCTCACAACCTCCTCTGTCCCAGCTTCTACCTCTGTGTCGTAAGGGGAGCTTTTACATTGTCCTTTCCTAGGGAGTCAGTGTTGCGGGTGTGTTTGATTTGTCGGAGTCTTACGTAGGTTGTCCTTCATGCGAAACAGATTTTCCTCGACACTCCCACGTACCTTCCTCAAACGAATGAGACCGGAGGTCTTTTGTCCCTTCTTACCGTGGATACAACTATTCTAAGTTTGGTATATCTGTGGTTGCGAGGGCCTTCAATTAGGTTCTTAAACTACTTTTAGATTGGTTTTAAGCTGGTTCTAAAATGTGTCTCCCAAAGTTTGCCGAGGATGTTAACCACGTCTTCTGAGTGCTTATCAATCCTTCCAAATTCCTTTGTCGTCACCTCTTGTGAACGGTCGGCCCACAGTTTTAGGTAGTATTTCGGTGAAATTCGCTACTCGCGCCTCAGTCGACACTTGACTGTCCAGCCAGGACCAAGGCGAGGGACCCCTTGGGTACCTGCTCGGCCCACCGTCGGGGTGCACCGACACCCTCATCAGTTCTGTGTGGTCGAGTCGGCACCAGTCCTCAACGACCCCGAGGACACCGATGATCAGGTGTCCGCACGAGTGTTCAGAACGTCTTCTAAGACTTGAAGTAATCTTAGACCTCAACCCCTCCTCCGTTGAAGACGTCCCTTGCAAGAGACAACTACGTTTCCCGTCCTCCGAGGGTCGACTGTATCCTCGGAGCGCGTACACAGGTGGTAATTTTCCCTACACTTTTTGTTGTCCCCTAGGTACTCCATCTCTCAACCAATTATTAGTACACTGGAAGTAAGTAGCAGTCCTAAAAGACTTCAATGAAAAGGTTTCTAAATAAAGTAAAGGTAAATTTTAACATAATTAAAAATAATAATGGTGTACGAATTGCATTCAAAAAACAAAAAAAAAAAACGTAAAGAAAGAGAACCCCTACCAGAACTAGTGACGGAGGACATGTTGCAGTACTTGGAGGCAGGCATCAAGAAGTCCGTGAGACAGATAGTCTAGATTGGGGAACTTAGGTAAATAGTGAAGGTGGCGTATTAGCATTCCCTAAACTAATTCCAGTATGTACTTACCAGATCACCAAATGGGATTCAAGAAGTTAAATTCAGACTTATAACGTTATTCCTCAAGTACCAGCTCGGTGTCAGCCGAGGACCAGGACAAAAACGACTGACATATCTCGAAGAGATAGAAACCGACGTTTATTATATTAGTTAACCTAAAACTATAACCTTCTCTTTGATTTGTGTTTCCTCTTTTCCGTTCTATATGGGTAAACTTACGTCTCAAGGTTTCTTATCGCACCTCTGCATTCTTTCGGAAGGAGTCAGTCACTAGTTACGTTTCTTTATTCCTTTTGATGTCTTACCCTTTTTGATCTCTAGAGAAGTTCTTTTAATCCCTATGGTTCCCTTGTAAAGTACGTCTCTACCCGAGTTATTTTCTGTCTTTACCAGACCTGGATTGTCTTCGTCTTCTATAATTCTTCTCCACGTTCTTATGTACCTTCTTGATGTTTTTCCTAGAAGTATTGGACCTATTAGTGCCACCACACTAGTGAGTCAGTCTCGGTCTGTAGGACCTTACTCTTGAGTTCACCCGGAATCCTTCGTAGTGATACTTGTTTCGATCACCTCCACTACCTTAAGGTCACCTCGATAAAGTTTAGGACTTTCTACTACGACAGTTTCACGACGTGAGTTATACGGTCGTTTGACCCTTTTGAGTCGTCACCGGTGTCCTGACCTTTTTCAGTCAAAAGTAAGGTTGGGGTTTCTTTCCGTTACGGTTTCCTACAAGTTTGATGACGTGTTAACCTTTGTAAAGTGTGTCATCGTTTCATCACGAGTTTTAAGAGGTTCGGTCCGAAGTTGTCACACACTTGGTACTTGAAGGTCTACAAGTTCGACTTAAATCTTTTCCGTCTCCTTGGTCTCTAGTTCAACGGTTGTAGGCCACCTAGTAACTTTTTCGTTATCTCAAGGTCTTTTTGTAGATGAAGACGAAATAACTGACGGTTTCGGAAACTGAACACCTAGTGTTGTTTGACACCTTTTAAGAAGTTCTCTACCCTTTTGGTCTGGTGGACTGGACGGAGGACTCTTTAGACGTACGTCCAGTCCTTCGTTGTCAATCTTGACCTGTACCTTGTTGTCTGACCAAGGTTTAGCCCTTTCTTCATGTAGTTCCGACATATAACAGTGGGACGAATAAATTGAATTTACGTCTCATGTAGTACACTTTACGACCCTACCTACTTGGTGTTCGACCTTAGTTCTAACGACCCCCTTTATAGTTATTGGAGTCTATACGTCTATTGTGGTGGGAATACCGTCTTTCCCTTCTCCTTGATTTCTCGGAGAACTACTTTCACTTTCTCCTCTCGCTTTTTCAACCGAATTTCGAGTTGTAAGTCTTTTGGTTCTAGTACTGTAGAGTAGTGAAGTGGAGCACCGTTTATCTACCTCTTTGTCACCTTTATCCCTGTCTGAAATACAAACCCCCGAGGTTTTAGTCACGACTACCACTGACGTCGGTACTTTAATTTTCTACTAACGAGGAACCTTCTTTTCGACACTGGTGGGATCTGTCGTAGAATTTTTCGTCTCTGTATAAAACGGTTGTTTCCAGGCAGATCAGTTCCGATACCAAAAAGGTCACCAGTGCACACCTACACTCTCAACCTGATATGTCTTTCGACTCGCGGCTTCTTAACTACGAAAACTTGACACCACGACCCTCTTCTGAGAACTCTCAGGGGACCTGACGTTCCTCTAGGTTGGTCAGGTAGAATTTCCTTTAGTCAGGACTCACAAGGCACCTTCCTGACTACACTTAGGGTTACCAACACTACTAAATCCTTTCCTCCGAAAGACAACACTAACAAAAGACGGAAAAAAAAAAAAAAAACAGAACCAAACCCCCCGAAAAAGTCTATATTCATTCCACCTCGCGTCGTAAGTGTCTTGTTTGAGAGTCCCTTAGAGTGTCGAAAATGGTTTTGTTTAGTGAATATGAAAGACTTCGACTAGTAAATATGAAATATCAACGGATGCCTCAGACTACCGAAGGGACCACCGAATCTCCCATTTCGCAGACGGACGTTACGTCCTCTGGACCCAAGCTAGGGACCCAACCCTTCTAGAGGACCTCTTCCGTTACCGTTGGGTGAGGTCATAAGAACGGACCTCTTAGGGTACCTACCTCTTCGGACCACCCGATGTCAGGTACCCCAGCGTTTCTCAGCCTGTGCTGACTCGCTGAAGTGAGTGTGAATGAATGAATACCTCAGACTACCTCTTCCTTTACCGTTGGGTGAGGTCGTAGGAACGGACCTCTTAGGGGACTTGCCTGCTTGAACCGGTCGTTATCAGGTACCCCAGCGTTTCTAAGTCCGTACTGACTTCGTTGAGTCGTGTGCCTCAGACTTCCTTCGCCGTCCCTTTGCCGTCAGGGAATGGGTACGAAGCAGGTCGGTCCCGGCCGAGGGACCACCGGACTCCTCGGCACACCAGGGTCTCGGACCGGACCGGCGCGCTCTCGCAGAGAGCCCTCCCGAGACCCCTGGCTGGCGCACGCGCGGGCCGGCGCGTCGTGGTGGGTGCCGGGTGCGCGCCGCCGACCGGGGCCGCGTACGCGAGGTCGACGGCGGAGTTCGGCGAACAGGAGCGCAAACGCCGCCCTCCCTCCTGCCGCGAGAGGGAGCAGACACGGGCCGATCCTCTCGCTCGTCAAAACGTAGGCAAGAGGCAACTCGAGTGACATGGCTAGCACTTAGTTCTCAATTCCTTTTAAAAATTTTAATTTAGACTTTGGTGTCCTATACATGTTCTCCCACTACTAATACGGACCCTCAAAAATAGTCGGTGTCGACAAGGTAATACAAACAAATGAAATCCCATCTTTACCAGGAAACTTTATGTACTGGCTTCATTTGTGTGACCGTCGACATCAATCGTACCCATTCACTCGTTCGCTCGTCTCGGGCGGGCCCTCCGACGCCCAAGTGTCAGCGGGGACAGTTGCCGTTTTATTTATTGAGACACGAGACCCGGATTGCTGTGGGTACTCGTCTTCAGAAGATACTTTTTAGGAAAACCTTAGATCTTCAATCCTTTACAACACTTTACGACGTCAAGGTCGTTTTCAGTTTACCAAAAAAATTTTTTCGTTTTTTGCGACCTATACCTTAATTCACACTACGATGTTGTTTCATGTTACTATTATGTAAACGTGACTGGTATTAATTATACGTCTTTCTGACTGACTCGCGAACAATACACGGTCCGAACGATGAGTCACGACCCGTGAGTGTTATTTTACCTTTCATTTTCAAGGAGAGAGTACCCTTTTGGTTTTAATTGTTCTTTTGGTTATGTATTATATTAAGGTACGTTACTAATTACGATAATTTTACAAAGTCATCGTTGATGAAATTAAATTTAATAATTTAGACCAACTAGTGTATACATATTTGTGTACGAGGAACTTAATCCAATTTTTGAAATATACGAATACTTGGGGTTTGGCAGAGATTGGTTTGTAGTTTTCTCCTTTTATTTTCGTTTCCCCCAGGGGTCCCTACACAAGAGTATGTCTCTCACACGTACCGGACACCTAGGTGTCACAAGGTGAGGGAAATGAATTGAAAGAGTCTTGCAACCCTTCCTTAGTTTATACTCTCAAACTTTTGTTCATTTAAACTTTACGACCGTAACCACAGGGTTAGACTCTATTAAAGTAATGCCAAAGACTGTCACAAAGGGAAAAATAACATTAACTTTGGTGAGGTACTTATTCCTTGACGAATATGTTTGTACAACATACGTTGATAGGCAAAGGTTCTGTCTCCCCGAGAGTCACTATGGTAACAAGAGACTCCATTACCGGGTCTCTTTTTCCCTAGAACAAACGAAGAGTGAGGGGTCTTGTGTTTTACGTAGTTTCCTCTACTTTGTCTTGGCCACCCTGGTAAGGCACTTCTCTCTGACACGACTCTGTCGGTTACCTAGTAGGTGGGGCTCAGACTAAGACTGAAACGACCTTTTCCTACCCGACCTCCGTCACGGGTGGGACGCGCCGACGTTTTCTCTGACCACGTCTGGCCCCTCACGAAACAAGAACCTCGCTGTCTCGTTTAGGGTCAGAGCCCGACGACGTCAAGGAGGCATTGTCCCGGCAGGAGGTCACCGTAGTCTCCTGCCCTTGATTGTCTGTGTGGGTCTACAGTTATGGCGAAAGGTCTTTTCGTATAGGAAGCCAGAGTGAGGACCCAGGAGTCGCAGCCTCGACATAGATAAAGGTAGGTTCTACAGACATGATTCACACAGACATGGCGTACTTTTACACCGCCTTAAGCCATCCTACGAGATCTAATGTCTCTCGATTTATTACGGGTGACACCAGGATGGGCGGGACTCACGCGCACTCTAGTAGAATGAAACGAAGATAAAACAGACGTGACCAAGACGTAACGTCACACGTCAGAAAGAGAGATCAGCACCGGAGTCCGAACCGACGGGTCACCGGACGCGGTAGCCAGAGGTGACAATAGTAGTAGCAAGTCCACGATTCAGCACAGACTGAGAAACGTTGGGGCCCCCGACATCGGGAGGTCCGAGGAGACAGGTACCCTAAGAGGTCCTTTCTTACGACCTCGCCAACGGTAAAGGAAGAGGTCCCCCAGAAGGACCGGGCCCCTAGTTTGGACGTAGACGTAACCGTCCACTTAAGAAATGGTGGTCGTGGTGGACCCGTCTCTTCCGCTACCGTGGGGTGAGGTCATGAGAACGGACCTTTCAGGGTACCTGCCTCCTCGGACCTTCCGTGTCAGGTACCCCAGAGACTCCCAGCCTGTACTGACTCCCGGAAGGGAAAGTGAAAAGTGAAAGTGCGTAACCTCTTCCGTTACCGTTGGGTGAGGTCACAAGAACGGACCTCTTAGGGTCCCTGCCCCCTCGGACCACCCGACGGTAGAGACCCCAGCGTGTCTCAGTCTNCCAGAAGGACCGGGCCCCTAGTTTGGACGTAGACGTAACCGTCCACTTAAGAAATGGTGGTCGTGGTGGACCCGTCTCTTCCGCTACCGTGGGGTGAGGTCATGAGAACGGACCTTTCAGGGTACCTGCCTCCTCGGACCTTCCGTGTCAGGTACCCCAGAGACTCCCAGCCTGTGCTGACTCCCGGAAGGGAAAGTGAAAAGTGAAAGTGCGTAACCTCTTCCGTTACCGTTGGGTGAGGTCACAAGAACGGACCTCTTAGGGTCCCTGTCCCCTCGGACCACCCGACGGTAGAGACCCCAACGTGTCTCAGTCTGTACTGACTTCACTGAATCGTTGTCGTCGTCGTGGACCCTTCGGTCCCTTACTTTGTATCCATCGAAAAATTTTCCATCGTTTAGTAGAAGTGGTCTTAAGAATTTCTTCCTCGACGAAAACAACCCTCTCCTGATTCCATCTTTCCTTCTGGGTCCCCTTACCGATCCTGACAGGGAACACTCCGTCCCCTCCCGAAAGACTTCTACCTCCTCCTCTTTAGGGCCTTCAAGAACCCTCGACAAGACTCGACGCGTCCCATAACTGAATGAGTTAGGAGGGATATCGGGACACTCCGTGACGACTGGGGTCTCTCCAAGCAAACGAAGAGTCGGGGTGTCGACGTCCCGACCAGGGACACCGGTGCGCAGACACGACAATAGGTTTCTCCTTCTCTTCCCCGTCGGGGGTACGTCCCGGAGAGGACGCGGAGGACACCCCTGACTCAGGTGTCTACGAACTCACCTAGAACCTCTTCCTTCCCCGTACACGGATGTCCGCACTCTTCCCCCTTCCTGTCACTACCCCTAAGTCCTTCGACTGAGTCACCAACGCCCGACTTTTCATACCTTAAACTCAAAGGTAGTCCAACAGGACCGAGACACTTCCTACTCCCGGCCCGACTGTAGACCCGAGACGGGTCACTCCTGAGACGTTTCCTGTCACACCTGTACCGGCACCGAACACCCGTTCCCCCCGAACGATTTACAGCTAACCGAACCTCTCTCCCGTGTTCCTACGCCGACGGGGTCTCTCGGTCCAAGCGGACTTCTCTCACCTGTCTTTCAAGGGCTCCACACCAGAGTATAGAGTAAGACCCCGAGGTTTCTCAGCCTGTGTGCCTAGGTGACTCGTGGGGGGCTGTGTGCGGTGGCACTGTGAGACGAAGGTTTCTACGATTCCCATGGCATTTGGCGTTCGGAGACTCACAGAGTAGGGTTCTGAGTCTTAGGTCTCATTTTTCTACGGCCACAAGTCCACTTGTGTATCTCTCCTGCACCGTGTGTGTAAGTCACCTCGCGACGAGCCGGCATCTTCGCCTTGTTACGGCAGACGTCGTTGTGCCTACCTGGGTCCAGAATAGTGTGGCGTATTTGGTCTGTCTATGGCATACTACGCTGAATGTACACCTTAGCTTTTGTATGCGCTCACTCGCCTCACACTCTGTATCTGTCTGAGTGTCTTGTCTCTCTGTCTGAGTGCCGACACTCACGCCCCTCCCCTCCCTGCCTGACCTCAACCCCCAGTCGTCTGCGTTGGATCACATGTCCTACCTACTTGTTCTAGGACCGACCTCTTCGGAGGACTCTCGGGGACCTGACGTTCCTCTGGGTTGGTCAGGTAGGATTTCCTCTAGTGGGACTTATAAGTAACCTTCCTGACTACGACTTCGACTTCGAGGTTATGAAAACGGTGGACTTAAGTTCTCGACTGAGCGATCTTTTCTGGGACTACGACCCTTTCTAACTTCCGCCCTCCTCTTCCCCTACTGTCTCCTACTCAGCCAACCTACCGTAGTGGCTGAGTTACCTGTACTCAAACGTGTTCGAGATCTTCTACCACAACCCGTCCCTTCGGACCACACGACGTCAGGTACCCCAGTGTTTCTTAGCCTGTGCTGACTCGCTGACTTGTTGCTGACATATCGAGTCCCTTGATATGGGTTATAGGATACTATTTAGTATGACCTTTTTTTGTTCTCCAGGTACAACGGGTCCGTAAACTCTACCCCCACCCCTGCCCCTGAGTCCCGAGATGCAACACTCGCGTTCTTGGCTCTCGGACCCACCCTGGTGTCTCCGGTCGCCCGCGGACCCCTGCGACTTCCGCGGACCCCTACGACTTCCGCAGACCCCTACGTCCCGACTCACACCGAGGTCCCGTCCGCCACACACTCGTAGCTTAGGTGTGGGTCTGAAGTCCGGAGCACGGTCGTAAAGAGGGTGGTCCGACCCCCACCAGGAGTCCGGAGGTTTCCTCGACGGGGTACTGTCGAGAAGGTACACGAAGAAGGGTTGGGAGGCTATTGGTGTCCCTAGAGAGTCTCGTTCACAGGTCCCTGAGGGACGAAACGGACGCCTACACAGGCCCCGTACCGCAGTCATCTACCCCGTTGACTGTACTCTCGCAGGCTCGGGGTTCTCACTACGACACTCGTGGTAGCACAGGAGTAAGGACGACGACCGGGTAAGAAGAGATTGAGACCTTGTGCCATAGCGCACACTCGGTGCCGACTGTACGACTGCCGAGAAGGACGGAGAGAATTTTTACAGTAACATTTCTCGTACTACGGAAATGCAAATAGTTCCGGGAGGAGACGGGGTCCGAGTGCGAAGACAGAGGTCTGTGAGGTCATTCGGAGTGGGGTCGGGGTGTACATGGGCGTTCGCTCCGACGGAACGCACGTTAGAAGTAAAACTAACCGCACATTTAAAGTCCACGAGAGTTCTTGGTAGAAAGAGACAGGAAGGAGACTTTGATGGTCAGACTGAACTGAAAAAGAGAGAATTCCAGAGTCAGAACCGGAACAGAGTGTTTACTACAAAGGTCCAGAGTACGTGCGAACAATTTTTTGTCAATCCTTTTCAGCAAAAGGTGGTGCAACCTGGGGGCTCAGGGGCGGAGTCGACAGTGAGTCAGGATTAGTCGGTCAGGAGAAGGACCCGACCCGAGAGACCCCGTCCACGACCCGTGAGTCAGAAGTGACCCTGGGAACCCCCGGGGCTGCCCCCGAGATTCCTAGTCGGGCGTCACGAACCACGAACCTCTCTGTCACAGTTCTGACTCCTCGGCGGGAGTACACCCGGGACTACTCGGACCCCATGTCTGGGGAACGGGGGGTGGGGTGCGACGGTCGTTCGGACGGGGACTTATGAGTCCAGGGACCGTCCCTCCTGTCTCCTGCGGACGTCGTCACGAGGGAGTTTCGGTCACTTCCGGGTCCGTCGGTGCCAGTTCCTACGAGAAACTCTTCAAGAGACTTCCTTCGGTGAGTCCCGACATTGGCTCCTTTGGGCCCTGGGACGTGGTCTCCCCCACGGGCTCTTGGTCGGCCACCGCGGTCGGAGGGACGGGCCCCCGGCACCCGAAGTCGCCCCCATTCTTTTCTCCTGTCCACATTCCGTGACTGATTTAGGTCCTAGCCATAAGGAGAAAAAGTATTTATGTACGTCTACTGAAATTGCACTAGTCGTGTGGACGGGTGTGGACGTGCAAACATGACTGGGGGACATGGGCAAACTTCCAGGAAAGGACAGGAGAAAGAACTGAAGGTGGGACGAAAAATATAAGAGTTCCCATTGGAAGAAGAGTTTTATACCCCTTACCAAAAAGGTTAGCTAGGGAAAGGAAGGACCAGACGGGACGGAGGGTGTTAACGGGCTCGAGGACAACGGACTGACCGCCCCACTTCCGTCCCTGGTGTCTACCTCCGCCGCACCTCTCAAGTAGACAATCACACACGACTCGTGAGTGTTCACACGAACCGGTTTTGACTCCAAGAGTGTTTCCATCGAACCATTTAGTGCCAAGATTAAAGGGTCAATATGAGACTCAAGTGGTCCCTTGGAGATGGCCCTTTTTTTCTTGTTTTGTTGAAAGTTATAAATTCTCCTAGTGACCGTTTAGTATTTCAGATGACGATTTTTGTTTTGTTTTTGTTTTTGTTGACAGAGACTGAAACTCAGGTCTAAAAGTATACGAGTCTAAGTCGTAAAGTGGGGATCCCCGACACTAAAGGTGGGTGCACATCGGTGTCTTCCAGTACGCCACACACCCTTGTATGTACCAGGCGGAGACCAGGAGTTAATAGATCGACACGCTGAAACCCTTCGACGTGTCTCAGAACCTCATAACGAAAAGAGAATCCCTTTCTCGTTATTATTATCTCTCCCCGAAACGACCACCGAGTCGTCATTCCTTGGACGGACGGGTACGTCCTCTGCACCCGAGGTAGGGACCCAACCCTTCTAGAAGACCTCTTACTTTACTGTTGGGTGAGGTCATGAGAAAGGACCCTTTAGGGTACCTGTCTCCTCGGACCGCCCGATATCAGGTACCCCAACGTGTCTCAGTCTGTGCTGACTCGCTGACTTTGTGGTCGTTATCTATGTCTAAGACCCAACGTCGCTTCTCACCAGGTATACACTCTGCGTGTGCCCCGGTCCGTTTTGTTTCTACGAGCACTCTATATTCAAGAAAAAGGACGAGTAGGATCAAGGGAATTTGGTGAGTCTTATTTTTATTCTTAGAATGACCCATTCTTATGTAGGGTTTATTAGGAAGTCATACTGGGAGGACAGGAGTCTTAAAGGTCCCGTCAGAGAGGGATGGTGGGGAGATTGACCATCCTAGTGTAGATCAACTCGAACTGTCAGTTCTAGACTCTAGTTCTTTCTACGGTGCAGTCCGCCGGACCGACCCTCCCCCCAAACCCCCTCTTACCTGGGTACCCAGACGTACCGACCCAGGGAGACGACAAGTGGACTCTGACAGTGCTGAAACAATTAGCCGATATGGGGTCATGTTTTATTGTTCAATTTTTTTTTTTTACTGTGTATTCTTCGGGTTCGGACTCTCGAAGTAGAGTCGTTTTCACCCCTAGGACACTCTACTGGTACTTCCCCCGACCCTTAGCCTTCACTCCCCGGGACCCCTCTGAGCGGGGCGTGGGGGTGGGTAGTTTTAGGAGGTCTACTCTCAGGGGACCTCGTCTCGCTCGGGCTGACGTTGAGACCCGGACCTTTCCGTCACGACGGGTCCTCACTCCCAGGTCCGCGGTAGGGGCTTTGTCGGGACGGGAGAGTGAGGACGGTCTGGTGGGGGTGGGGGGCGGACGGGGTTCTACTCACGAAGTCGGTGTGGGTGGGCGATTTCGGGTCGAGGTCAGGGTTGAGAAGACACTGGGAAGGGCCGTGAAGCGTCTTTGGGGCCCCTCAAAGGAGTATACGTCGAGTGAATCGTGTCGCCAAACGTTAGGACCGAAGGGTGAGAACTATCTGAAGGTTTTAATGAGTGAGGGCCCGGGGTGGGAGAGTCCATGTTCACACACACTCGATGACGCGACTCACGACCCCCTCTCCTTCTACTTATTCTCTCCCAGGTTGGGTGTCTACAAAAGTCAGGTTTCCCTTTTATTGCGTACGCACGTTTGTTGCAATGTGTTGCACCCCTGACAACTCACAGCTCTCTTTTAATACGACACAACGTTTTTTTCAAGTTTCATTTCTAAAGAAGACAGGCTCCCTAGTTCCTCCGAAACACCTTCTCTTCCGTAAGTTTGCACAGAAATTCGTACTCTTTATACCCCTATCACAGTCTGAAATAAAAAAACCCGAGGTTTTAGTGACGTCTACCACTGACGTCGGTACTTTAATTTTCTACGAATGAGGAACCTTCTTTTCAATACTGGTTGGATCTATCGTATAAGTTTTCGTCTCTGTAATGAAACAACTGATTCCAGACAGATCAGTTCCGATACCAAAAAGGACACCAGTACATACCTACACTCTCGACCTGACACTTCTTCCGACTCACGGCTTCTTAACTACGAAAACTTGACACCACAACCTCTTCTGAGAACTCTCAGGGAACCTGACGTTCTTCTAGGTGGGTCAGGTAAGACTTTCTCTAGTCGGGACCCTAAAGAAACCTTCCTTACTACGATTTCGACTTTGAGGTCATGAAACCGGTGGAGTACGCTTCTCAACTGAGTGACCCTTTCTGAGACTACGACCCTCCCTAACCCCCGTCCTCCTCTTCCCCTGCTGTCTCCTACTCTACCGACCTACCGTAGTGTCTACCCTACCTGTACTCAGACTCACTTGAGGCCCTCTACCACTACCTGTCCCTCCGGACCGCACGACGTTAAGTACCCCAGCGTTTCTCAGCCTGTGCTGACTCGCTGACTTGACTTGACTTGCATATATAAACCTACGTGAGGAACAGGAGGGTTGGTGGGACAACCGAGGATCCCCAGGTCCGTGTGCTTTAGATCTATAAAAGTAATCATAGAACTCACAAAACTCAACCGTAACCTTATTCAAGAAAAAATTGTAAATAAAAATCTTCCTTCTATTAGTAATGTCTTACAACACAACCAAAGACGGTAGGTCGTTGCACTCAGGCAGTGTTCGTATGCATACAGGGGAGGAGCACTCGGAGGGAGGGTGGGGGAGTGGGGCGGGGTGATCCAACAGCGTCTCGGGACCCTACTCGAGAGACACCGCGTCGTCGAGGGGTGGTCGACAGACGAAGTGTGTGTCGGTGTGCGACAAAGTTAGGATGACAGAGCCAAGCGGGGTGGGAGAGGACGGGAACAACACAGGTGTCCAGTCAAAAGATACAGACTCAGAGCTGAGGACGGGACGATTATCCGAGTAGTCATGATAAAAAGACTACGATCTCAAACTCACAGGGAACCTGAAGTTCCTCTAGTTGGTCAGTTAGGATTTTCTTTAGTTGGGACTTATAAGTGACCTTCACTTTCAGTGGGTCCGTACAGACTGGGAAACACTGGGGTACCTGATATGTCAGGTACCTTAAGAGGTCCGGTCTTATGATCTCACCCATCAAAAAGGGCAGAGGTCCCCTATAAGGGTTGGGTCCCTATCTTGGGTCCAGAGGGCGTAACGTCCGTCTAAGAAATGGTCGACTCGGTGTTCCCTTCGGGTTCTTATGACCTCACCCATCGGATGAGAAAGAGGTCACCTAGAAGGACTGGGTCTTTAGTTTGAGCCCATTCCCGACTACGATTTCAACTTTAAGGTTATGAAACCAGTGGACTACTCTTCTCGGCTGAGTAACCTTTTCAGGGACTACGCCCCTTTCTAACTCCCGTCCTTCTCTTCCCCTACTGTCTCCTACTCTACCAACCTACCGTAGTGGCTGAGTTTACCTGGACTCAAACTCGTGTGAGACCCTCTGCCACCTCCTGTCTCCTCGGAACGAACGACGTCAGGGACCCCAACGTTTCTCGGTCTGTGCCGAATTCTCTGACTTGTCGTTGTTATATATACACAATCATAGGCTATGAACAGAAAGAGGAAGACTGAATAAAGTGAGAAGTATTGTCCGAGATCGAAGTAGGTGGAGCGTGACTTCTTTCTTAAGTTTTGGAGTCAGGTGTTCCCAGTGGGTGAGTAGATTGAGTGACGGAGTCTTCTGATTTTTTTGAGGTCGAAGACGAGTACCGTAAAAGAATTCTTCACTAAGTCACTCTTGACCTCGAGGTACTTCTTCTTTCCCGTATAGGATAGTCTCCGGAGACCAGGGTAACGGTCTGTGTCGAATCCCGGGTTCTCCCGTCCGTCCCCGAACAGGCCGTAGGTGGAGCCCGGTGGAGATGTCCTCCGGTCACCTAGTCCCGTGCGACCGCCGTAACTGGACTGACGGGCGACCGGACTCGCAGGACGTCCTACCGGGTTTTGCGGCGGAGTGTACCTGTGTGCACGAGGTGGGTCACGAGTGCCCTGGTCAGACCCAATCCCGTCACGGTTGGGACTACCAACGGTACAGACGCACGCAGAAGGAGGTGCCGGGTGTTTGTAGTGGGAGCCCTTCACGGTACTACCACCCGAACGTAAAAGTTCGTCGTTAACCGATAGTTGAGGGGACACTTAGACAAAGTTCTTATTTTCTTAGAATTTTTGGGTTCCAAGTAGGACCCTCGACCTCAGAAACAGAGCGGAGGACGGGGGACAAAACCTCTCACAAGGACAGGCGCAGCAGGAGACACCCTTTACCTAACAATAGTTCTCCCGTCCGCGACCTCTCCGGGAAGTTCCCGTCGTCTGTTTTGTGTCGGAAAGTCCCACTCTTTCTCCTAAATACCCGCTTTGCGTCGATAAGGCTCCGAGGAGTTATTTCTATATGTTGGACTTGTTTTCCATTCATAAAGTGAGTCGGATACTTTCGGGCACTTTAAATAAAAAACGTTCGAAAATGTCAGGTACCGGAAGGGTAAGTTAGGACTTATTATCGTGACTTAACTCGACATTTTCGAAGGCTTCAAACTTCGGAAAACTGTTCAATTAAATCGTCATACCATTTTTCAAAAAGGGGTTCTATCTTATTTCGGTAGGATAGTACTTGCACCGTCGGTAGGACTGCTTTCTTTTGTGGTAATCCTAATCTTTACTACACGAAATACCTCGATCAAACACCAAAGCGCATTAGATGATAGTTATAAAGTCCTCTTTCCACGAGATGAGGAGTCAGTCGACCTTCAGTTATAGAGGTGAATTTTGGTTGTGGGTCCCCGGTCTAGTGTACAGAGACAATAACCTTTTTATTGTAAGACATGTCGAAAGGAAGGACGTGAAGAGATCTAAGATTAGCACTCCCCCAAACACTCTATATATATATGTATTTTGTTTCTCCAGGAAAAAAAACCAAAGATCTTTTTCTTTTGTTCCTTTTCTGTCTTCACTACGAAAGAAACAGACAGGGGCTGTGTGTCGTGGACGGTGGGTGCGAAGAGGAGGTCGCCCACCTTCAGCGAAAAGGAACCGGTAAGTTTCACTTTGTCTTATTCGAATCAGTGAAAGAATCGTTTCTCCTTCCAGTCAAGATGCACCACCACCACCACCACCAAACGAACAGCTTTACATTCAGTCCTCGTGTTTCAGGCCCGGTCCCTGCCGGGGGGCAAAGTCCTCTGTACGTGTCGTTTCCGTTATGGTGACGACGGACGGACGCCCGTGCCGCAGAGCCACCGCCAACGACTCTGAGAAGCCCCTTTCTTGCAAACGTGGTCATTTATCCTACTTACCATGTCGAGACCGAAACAGTACTATCTCCTTTTTTCGGTCCTTTTTAATTAATATAAATTGTTTCTTTGCGAGTCTACGGTAAACCAGGACACGGGACTTATATTTAGAGGTTTACAAAGAGTGAACTTATAAAATCACCCTTTTATTTTAATTTTAATTTTTTTGTCTACGGGATAATGACACAAATGTATCACTTGCGGGGCCAACGAAACATCGGGAGGACCGATCAGTCCGTTCAAACCGCTACCAGATCCCTACACTCAAGGGGTCCAAAACCGACCACCCCAGAGCCCTCTCCGGACTTCTACGGTCACAGGTTTCTGTTTGACGTTTGACACGGTCTCACCTTTCCCTTTGGGAAGGACCTACTGGGAGTGGAAACCGGGTTTCTCGTCCCTCACTATAAAAGGAAATCCTTCCCTTTCCAATAAATTAATAAGGACAAAATGACCTCGTAAAATCGTCCTGTTACAGGTTGTCCAACCCTAACTTCTCTCTAAATTGTTTTAAATACCCGGATTAAGTTTTTTTCTTTTCCGTGCTCGAAACTTAGTCGATCTGGACCCCCGTCTGTGATAGAGGTGGAGTCATCTCCTACGAGGGGCTTATTAGACGACTCTCCCACGAGAGACTCACGGATGATACACGACCCGTCACACGATTCGTGATCCCGACGTAAAACTCACACTGTCTGAACAGAGGGGTGTGGGTGGGAGTAGGCGAGGGGGGGTGGGGGTGCCTCAAATATCAGGTCTGCACACAGACGTCCATCCCAGAAGAAGAACAGAATTAAAAATAATCGCATATCGACGAAATTCCTGACTACGACTTCGACTTTGAGGTTATAAAACCGGTGGACTACGTTTCTCGGTTAAGTGACCTTTTTGGGACTACGACCCTTTCTTAGCTCCCGTCCTCCTTTTCCCCTACTGTCTCCTACTCTACCAACCNGTCTGCACACAGACGTCCATCCCAGAAGAAGAACAGAATTAAAAATAATCGCATATCGACGAAATTCCTGACTACGACTTCGACTTTGAGGTTATAAAACCGGTGGACTACGTTTCTCGGTTAAGTGACCTTTTTGGGACTACGACCCTTTCTAGCTCCCGTCCTCCTCTTCCCCTACTGTCTCCTACTCTACCAACCTACCGTAGTGGCTGAGCTACCTGTACTCAAACTCGTTCGAGACCCTCAACCACTACCTGTCCCTCCGGACCACACGACGTCAGGTACCCCAACGCTTCTCAGTCTGTGCTGACTCGCCGACTTGGTGTTGTTGTTATCAGCGAAATGAGACGACACAGTCAAAGAGGCGTGTCGTTTCGCCTAGTCGATACATGTGTGTGTATATACACACACACACACAGGGGAGACAAAAACCTATAACCGTTCAAGAATCCAGTGGTTCAGATAGACAGAAGTAGGCGTGACGTCTACTACTCTTAAGGACAGACCCCTCCGACGACATTCCGAATTCACCTTTTTCCAGTCGGACACACGGACCGTGCTTGAACGACGTGTTTACAGATCTTGTGTTAAGCCACCGAGTCAACCGGGTTCGATGTTTGACACCGTTGCAAAACCCCCAGTTTACAAATTTTCTAAACGTCTTTTTATTAGTAAAAGTGAATTTTCACTTCAGTACTATTTTACAGCACCGAGGATTCTGTAAAGAGAGAAGATTTGTTTTTGTGACGCTGTCTGCACCAGCGACTTTCCATTTTTCAAACAGGGGAAATCTGTAAATAGACTTACTAGCAATACTATGAGACTTTAAAGAAACCACAGATGTTTATCGTTGATGAACAACCACTTGGACATTAAACTAAAAGTATATCTTTATTGACTGACGTCGTCGTAGGTATTCTGTAAATATAAATTCTGATTGTCGGTTACTTTAAAATACTCAAAGTTGACACGTTTACCCAGACGAGGATTCACGTCAATTATGTGTTACGTGGTCAGAACAGAAAAGCCCTAGTGTCTTTACTAAAACAGGTGAGTCCTATGCAAATAACTCCGGAGTCCTCGACTCACTCCACCTGTCTCAGGCAAGATCCCTCGAAGAACAGGCCACACCTTCTGTGCGTAACTCCTTTACTGGTGACCGTAAATTTATGATTATTATAGAACTTTCTCTTTCCAAGACCAGAACTCTACAGGGGGTATTAAAAGAATGTATCCATACACAAAATAAAACATATAGGGACAATTCATAAAGTTCGAACGTCTTTTCATCTTTCTTGTCGTTTGCGCACAAGGTGACACAGGGACGCGCAGAGACACTACCAAGCAAGGCACAATGAAACGAGGCACAGCGACAGCAGGTCCCGTGGCTCGTAGAGGCGCTGCCAGTGAGGCACAGCGACAATAGGTCCCGGGACGCGCAGAGACACTGCCAACGAGGCACAGCGACAATAGGTCCCGGGACGCGCAGAGACACTGCCAACGAGACACAGCGACAGCAGGTCCCGGGACGCGCAGAGACACTGCCAGTGAGGCACAGTGAAACGAGACACAGTGATAACAGGTCCCGGGACGCGCAGAGACACTGTCAACGAGGCACAGTGACAGCAGGTCCCGTGGCTCGTAGAGGCGCTGCCAGTGAGGCACAGCGACAATAGGTCCCGGGACGCGCAGAGACACTGCCAACGAGGCACAGCCACAATAGGTCCCGGGACGCGCAGAGACACTGCCAACGAGGCACAGCGACAGCAGGTCCCGGGACGCGCAGAGACACTGCCAGTGAGGCACAGTGAAACGAGACACAGTGATAACAGGTCCCGGGACGCGCAGAGACACTGTCAACGAGGTACAGTGACAGTAGGTCGCAGGACGAGCAGAGACACTGCCAGTGAGGCACGGTGACAGTAGGTCGCGCACAGACACTGCCAGCGAGGCACGGCGAAGCGAGGCACAGTGACAACAGGTCCCGGGACGCACAGAGACACTGCCAGCGAGGCACAGTGACAACAGGACACCCAGAGACACTGCCAGCGAGACACAGCGAAACGAGGCACGGCGACAGTAGGTCGTGCAGAGACACTGCCAACGAGGCACAGCGACAGCAGGTCGTACACAGACACTACCAACGAGACACAGCGACAACAGGTCCCGGGGCGCGTAGAGACACTACCAACGAGACACAGCGACAACAGGTCCCGGGGCGCGTAGAGACACTACCAACGAGGCACAGCGAAGCGAGGCACGGCGACAGCAGGTCGTGCACAGACACTGCCAGCGAGGCACGTCGAAACGAGGCACGGCGACAGCAGGTCTCAAGACGACACCCGTACACGGCGGAAAACACATAAGTGAGTCACGAGACTATGAGACTTTACAGAAGACACAGATGTTTATCTTCGATGAACAACCACTTGGACATTAAACTAAAAGTATATCCTTATTGACTGAGGTCGTCGTAGGTGTGTGCAAGTATAAATTCTGATTCTCGGTGACTTTACAATACTCAAAGTCAACACGTGTTTTTGCTGGACGCCGAACACAGGTCCAATCCCGACACTGTTTGTCTCGACGAGACTCGGTCGTACGCACCTAAAAGTGCACTCGTAGCGTGTCCGCATCTAGAAGTGCCCTCGTCGTGAAAGTACGGAGGTCCCCTTTATGGACTCTCGTCCGAACGACCCAGTGTACCATCCACATACAAATGGAAATCTCTTTTGTGACGGTTCGTTGAAAAGTTCACCGACACGGTAGAACGTAGGGGGGTCGGGTGACACTCACAAGACTGACGGCCCGTAGGAGCGGTCACGAATAATAGCGGTGATTAGAAGTGAGTGGAGAGTCTCTCCACACTTCGCCAAGGAGTAGCACCAAATTAAACGTAAAGGGAGTACCAATCACTACGGGTTAAACAACTATAAAAGGAAATGTCAAATACGAAAGAACACACAGGATCTCTTTTTAGAAATATTTTTTTATTTCTTAGGAAGGTACTTAATGTTTTGACAGGGTGTAAATGACGATTTTGAAATTTCAAAACGAAAAATGTATATCTAAAAAAAAGACGGTTCAAATTAAAAACCTACACTCTATTCTCAACATAAAAAAAAAAGTCATACCAATTGGTCAACAGGTTCGTAGTTAATAAGTCACCAGGAGGAGGCGAGGAGCCATTACGTTAGTGACAGTCTCTAGTTTAAAGATATCGGGCACACAGCGACAGACCTAAGATGGGACAATGTGTCGAGACAGGGGGCGTCGGTCATGGTGTACCGACTTAAGGATTTCAAATCTCTCTAGTACTGTGGCCCATTTACGTCGAAGGAGGTGGTGGTACATAAGCAATTGTAACGGAACGGACCAGAGTCGACAAAGGATAAGTTACCAGAAGTCTTCGTTGCGCGGTTTTTAACGAGAATTCAATGTTTTCTGGGACCGTTCTCCTCGGTCAAAAGTCAGAAAGGTAGGTAACTGTACCATGAGTAAATTTGACTTAGGTTTCCGGTAACTCACTTTCTGTATAACAATAAAATGCACGACGTGTTTCTCTTTTGCACGACGACTAACAGCCAATGGACACTGTGTCTCAGTCCCCGGTAATTAAATTTCTGCACAGACTAAAAACTCTACAATCTTTCCACTTTTTTACGTACAAAGTCTTTACTACTTTAAACCACATGCAGAGGTCAATAGACCGAGGAATAATCTGCAAAAAGTCAATTCAAAGCACACATAGGTATCTATCTAATCCGTGTGAAACGACCTATATACGGATCCTTAGTACTCCGAAAACGAAATATTTACCTTGAAAGGAATGTCATCTCACAAAGAAAGGTGGACCATACGTCTCTGTGTCAATTCAAACTATTTACCTAGAGTATAGGTCGTTAGAATAGTTCAAGAGGATGATCAAGATTATCAACCGAATGTCTACAAGAACCTCTATAGAGAATCCTTAACGAAAGATTGAGTTAGTGCAACATCATTTTCTTCCACCAGACACACCGACCAAGAAACCTGAAACAACTTTAAACGATACATCGGATTACACACCGGTGCCGGTCACAAAGGCACAAGATGTACATGGACTGTTCTTACACATGATTAAGTCCTCCCGTCTTAGGGAAACGATACCGTAAACATATTTGAATGATTAAAATAATACGTTTTGAATCAAGTCAAGTCAAGTCAACGAGTCAGCACAGGCTGAGAGACACTGGGGTACCTGACGTCGTGCGGTCCGAAGGGCCGGTAGTGGTTGAGGGCCTCGAACGAGTTTGAGTGCAGGTACCTCTGCCACTACGGTAGGTTGGTAGAGTAGGAGACAGCAGGGGAAGAGGAGGACGGGAGTTAGAAAGGGTCGTAGTCCCAGAAAAGGTTACTCAGTCGAGAAGCGTAGTCCACCGGTTTTGAACCCTCAGAGTCAAAGTAGAAGTCAGGAAGGTCACTGATAAGTCCTGTCTAAAGGAAATCCTACCTGACCCACCCAGAGGAACGTCAGGTTCCCTGAGAGTTCTCAGAAGAGGTTGTTGTGTCAAGTTTTCGTAGTTAAGAAGTCGCGAGTCGAAAGAAATATCGGGTTGAGAGTATAAGTGTGTACTGGTGACTTTTTTGATGTCGAAACTGATCTGTCTAGAAACAATCGTTTGTATAGTGACGAGAAATTATACAGATCCAACCGCTATCGAAAAGAAGTCTCCTCATTCGCAGAAAATTAAAGTACCGAAGGTAATGGTAGACGTCACTGAAACCTCGGGTCTTTTTATTTCAGACAGTGGCAAAGGTAACAAAGGGGTAGACAAACAGTACTCCACTACCCTGACCTACGGTACTGGAATCAAAAGAATTATAACTCAAAATTCGGTCCAAAAAGTGAGAGGAGAAAGTGAAAGTAGTTCTCCGAGAAATCAAGGAGAAGCGAAAAACAGTGTTCCCACCACAGTAGACGTATAGACTCCAATAACTATAAAGAGGGTTGTTAGAACTAAGGTCGAACACGAAGTAGGTCGGGTCGAAAAGAGTACTACATGAGACGTATCTTCAATTTATTCGTCCCA
This sequence comes from Capra ibex, assembly GCA_006410555.1. Classification (NCBI taxonomy): domain Eukaryota; kingdom Metazoa; phylum Chordata; class Mammalia; order Artiodactyla; family Bovidae; genus Capra; species Capra ibex. The sequence goes on from SJYO01054996.1 coordinate 537,203, forward strand.
CTGTTATATGTCGGAACTACATGCAGAAAGGACTAAACCTTGGTCAGATAACAAAGTACAGGTCAAGATTGATAACAAAGAATTGGACGTATGTCTAAAGAGTCCTCCGTCCATTCCACCAGACCAAAAGGGTAAAGAAGTTCTTACAAGGTGTCAACTAACACTAGGTGTGTCAGTTTCCGAAACCGTATCAGTTATTCCGTCTTCATCTACAAAAAGACCTTGAGAGAATGAAAAAGGTACTAGGTCGTCTACAACCGTTGAACTAGAGACCAAGGAGACGGAAAAGATTTAAGTCGAACTTGTAGACCTTCAAGTACCAAGTGTATAACGACTTCGGACCGAACCTCTTAAAACTCGTAAGGAAACGATCGCACACTCTACTCACGTCAACACGTCATCAAACTCGTAAGAAACCGTAACGGAAAGAAACCCTAACCTTACTTTTGACTGGAAAAGGTCAGGACACCGGTGACGACTCAAAGGGTTTAAACGACCGTATAACTCACGTCGTGAAAGTGTCGTAGTAGAAAATCCTAAACTTTATCGTGTTGACCTTAAAATAGTAGAGGTAATCGAAAAAGGTATCACTACGAAGGATTTCGGGTGAACTGAAACGTAAGGTCCTACAGACCGAGATCCACTCACTAGTGTGGTAGTACCAATAGACCCAGTACTTCTAGAAAAAACATATCAAGAAGACAAATAAGAACGATGGAAAATTATAGAAGACGAAGACAATCCAGGTATGGTAAAGACAGGAAGTAACACGGGTAGAAACGTACTTTACAAGGGAACCATAGAGATTAAAAGAACTTCTCTAGAGATCAGAAAGGGTAAAATAACAAAAGGAGATAAAGAAACGTAACTAGCGACTTCTTCCGAAAGAATAGAGAGGAAAGATAAGAAACCTTGAGACGTAAGTTTACCCATATAAAAAGGAAAAGAGGAAACGGACACATATAGTCTTCAACATATAATCAATAATTTTCTGATAACAAGAGGTCATGACACTCAAACATTCAAAGAGGATCCTTGAAACTTTTAACAACAAAATATAAAAACCTCCGATAACAAGTAAACACACTTACTTTCAGCGAGTCGACACAGACTTGGAAACGTCGGGACACCTGACAGTACACGGTCCGAGGAGACGGACACCTTAAGAGGTTCATTCTTATGACCCCTCTCGTCGGTAAGGGAAGAGGTCTCCCAGAAGGGTTAGTCTCTGACTTGGTCCCAGGAGACATGACGTCCGTCTAAGAAATCACAGACTCGGTGGTCCCTTTTGGACGAAATATAATAAACTTACAATGATAATGATCCACCTTTTCACAAATTTGACTGGTAGAGGGACTCCTCGCAGGGAGAACGGTAATGCGTCGCCGGTGAAAGTAGTGACTACGTCAAAAGGGAGTCTCAGACAAATCCACTATGAGATCACTGTCCCTGAAGGAAACTAGTCACAACCGGATATTGTAGTAAAAAACGGAGACGACTGAGAGTCAAAAATCGCAAAAGTACAGATCCCGGTGGTGAACTTTTGTAGACCCTCTGCCTAGTGCGAAAATTTGGGTTAGACTGTTGGACAGAGATTGACCTTTTACATCAGACAAATGCAAACAACACTATTGACCGTGTTAGGACTGAACAAGGGTGACGACAAGATCCAAAAGATAATTTGAACGAGAAGGGTACTAAGAAAATAAGAAGAAGGGATTAAAGATAACCCGACTAAAAAGGGGTAAAAGAAGAAAAAGGGGGAGTGGGCGCCGTAGGGCTGAGATGCCGGTACTTGCACCATATAAGACAAAATTCAGAAGTGCACAAAAGAAGTCTAGAACATTGTTACGAAAGTGAATTGTTTTAGATTTCAAGTCGGTGAGCCTGTTATGGTCCTACGATTTTACGGGTTTGACGCCACAGGGGTCGACGGAAAGGTCGGGGGGCGTGATCCGTCGGGGTCTCTCGCGGGCAGTGGAATCAAATGTAGGACCAACGACGTCACGTGCCGACGTGACGGAGTGGGCGTGCAAAGGTTAACGAACGAGTCTTAAGAGAGAAGTCGACTACGTACCGGAACTGGGTTCGTCCTTCGCCCCAGTCCCGCGGTCCTCCGGACACTCTCCCGAAGGGGCACCGGAAAGGTTGGTACTATTGACAATGAGGTGTCTACTCCCCTGGTTCCCTTCTCGAGGCGGTGGAAGTCCTATTCAGGTGGGGTTCGAAGTCAAGTCCAAGCACGTGCCTTTCTCAAGACGTGTGGACCTAGTCGTTCGTAGAGAAAAACCCGTACATACCTTGTGACCACTGGAGACCGGTGTCGGTGTATGACTCGGAGCTTCGTTTTGGAATGGGTCAGGGCACTTTCCTTGACCCGTTTCTGGCGTCCGTCGGACGTCTGGGTCTCGGGGTGCCCTCTCCGAACCCCACACTCCTTCTCACGGGACATGGGGCTCTAAGTCTCGGAAGACCCAGTAAAGGTCGAGTAGAGGGAGACCACCGGTACCATTCAGACCGGGCGGGCAGCAGGTGACGGCCGGCGGCAGAGGTGCAAAGGTCCCCTTCAGGACCCTTAGATGCTCAACGCCGAAGGCGACAGGAACGGTCCTGGGACTCGTCGCCTTCTCCTGACGGGAGGGAGGGGACAAGTGTGCGGGGAGACGAAGACGAGACGGACCTGGTGTCCTTGGTTGAGGACGGTACCCTCGACAGTCGGGCGACGGGCCGGGTGCGCACCTCGACTGGAAGTGAGATCTTCGGTTCTCCCGTCCACTCCCCTCAGAACTCGACCCGTTCTCCCCGGTGGCAGGGTCGACTCCGGAGTTTCAGGGGAGGAGGACGGGCCAGTTCCTGGGAGGAAGGTCCTCTGGCGTCTCCGACTCCAAGACCCGTGTGAAAGAGTCATGGGAGACGTGAGCCCTAGATAAGGAGGGGCTGGTCCGGGAACCGAAATCGTCGTCTTTGAACTTACCCTCCTTTAGTCGGAGGGACCATTGAGTCGGACGACGTGAGTCTCCAGTGCGACTCAAAAGTCCTGTCAAACAGGAGGTTGGCGTCTTCGGCTCCGGAAAAGGTCACACCGGAAGACGGGGTCCGCAAGAGACTGACCAACCGGAAAGCAAAAGAAGGAAGGTCCCGAAGACGACGTCGGTTATTGGCGCTTTAGTTGAGGTAGTAGGAATTTTAACGGGAAACGCGGGGTAGAAAGTCCGTGACCCCCACCACCAAATCAACGATTCAGTACAAGCTGAGAGATACTGGGGTACCTGACATCGAATGGTCCGAGGAGACAGGTACCTTAAAAGGTCCGTTCTTATGACCTCACCGAACGGTAAAGGAAGAGATCCCCTAGAAGGGCTGGGTCCCTAGTTTGGGGACAGAGAACACGACGGCCACCAGAGAACGTTACGTGGGCCTAAGAAATGGTTGAGGTCCCTTCGGGGGAGTTCGTGACGTCGGGGCGTGATGAGTCTCGTGAGCGGAGGAGGAACCAGACACAGGTGGGTGACGTCCCCGGTTGAATCATTGACACTACGGACCTGAGTGTTCCCAATGCGGCGGGGTGCAGGGAGGTCGTCACTCCGGGACAGGACTCTCAGTCGAAGCATCCTGGTCAAGACCACACCCCAGAGGTCGACCCTGAGGTAGACAGGGAGTCTGTTCCCAAGTTCGCGTCATCGAATAGACCCCTCCACTAGGGGACCCGTGTCCTGTCCTTTCGTCCCCGGACTCTCTCCCTTCCTCCTCCGATTCCGTCCCACAGACTTCCGTGTCGAAACCCGTTGACCCCGAACAGGACTACCCCGGGGACCTTCAACGGGTCCCGTGGGGTGTCTCCCGGGGGACGTCCCTCTCCTCGGACCACAATGGGTGAGGAGAACCGGTGACCTTCCGACCAGGTCCCGTGGTACAGGACGGCACACGTCCGACGGGAGCCCGTCTTCCGTCGTCCGTGTCGACACCCTGAGGACCCACGACCACCAGGGCTCGGGCTCATGGGTCCCTGCACCCCCACCCCCAGTGTGTGCTACCGACCAGATTACAGGAACGACTCGAGACAGTCACTCGGAACGGAACTACCTACGAAAGTTTCAAACAGACCCTTTACAGTACTAAAATGGAAGTAGTGACTTACTTTCCAAGCGACCGGGTCTTAAGATCCGATTGGACATAAAAGAGAAACGTGAACCTTGTACACCCAGGATTCTGCAGGTCTTCCGCCGACAGCTGGGTCGACGGCCACGTGTCCTCCCCCAGACAGTAAGGAAGGCCCCCGAAGATAAAAATAAAAATTCGACTCCTATTAACGAAATATTATAATACAATCAAAGACGGTATGTAGTTGCACTTAGTCGGTATCCGTATGTATACAGGGAAGGGAGGACTTGGGGGGAGGGAAGAGGGTGGGGTAGGGTGGGGAGATCCAACAGTTCTCGTGGTCTAAACTCGAGGGACGTAGTACGTCGTTTAAGGGGGGTCCACAGACAAAATGTCTACCATTACATATACAACACTTCTGTTTGATTTCTCGGAGAACTACTTTCACNAGTCGGTATCCGTATGTATACAGGGAAGGGAGGACTTGGGGGGAGGGAAGAGGGTGGGGTAGGGTGGGGAGATCCAACAGTTCTCGTGGTCTAAACTCGAGGGACGTAGTACGTCGTTTAAGGGGGGTCCACAGACAAAATGTCTACCATTACATATACAACACTTCTGCTTGATTTCTCGGAGAACTACTTTCACTTTCTCCTCTGACTTTTTCGACCGAATTTCGAGTTGTAAGTCTTTTCATTCTAGTACCGTAGACCAGGGTAGTGAAGTACCGTTTATCTACCCCTTTGTCACCGACTGAAATAAAAAGACCCGAGGTATTAGTGACGTCTACCACTAACGTCGGTACCTTATTTGCAATACTGGTTGGATCTGTCGTGTCATTTTTCGTCTCTGTACTGAAACGGTTGTTTCCAGGCAGATCAGTTTTGATACCAAAAAGGTGATCAGTACATACCTACACTCTCAACCTGATATTTCTTTCGACTCGTGGTTTCTTAACTACGAAAACTTGACACAACAACCTCTTCTGAGAACTCTCAGGGAACCTGTCGTTCCTCTAGGTTGGTCAGGTAAGACTTCCTCTAGTCAGGACTCACAAGTAACCTTCCTGACTACAACTTCGACTTTGAGGTTACCAAACCGGTGGACTACACTTCTCGACTGAGTAACCTTTTCTGGGACTACGACCCTTCGTAACTTCCACCCTCCTCTTCCCCTGCTGTCTCCTACTCTACCAACCTACCGTAGTGGTTGAGCTACCTGTACCCAAACCCGCCTGAGGTCCTCGACCACTACCTGTCCCGCCGGACCGCACGACGCCAGGTACCCCAGTGTCTCTCAGCCTGTGCGGACTCGCCGACTCGACTTACGTATACAAAGTCACGATGAGAGAGTCAAGCAGGGCGGGACAGGAAGGGAAATCCCTTCAAAGAAAGTGTAAACCAAGTCAAGGGGAATCAGCGAGTCAACACAGACTGGGAAACGGTGGGGCACCTGACGTCGTGTGGTCCGGAGGGACAGGTAGTAGTTGAGGGTCTCGAACGGGTTTGAGTACAGATAGTTCAGTCACCACGGTAGGTTGGTAGAGTAGGACAACAGGGGAAGAGGAGGACGGGAGTTAGAAAGGGTCGTAGTTTCAGAAAACTCTACTCAGTCAAGAAGCGTAGTCCACCGGTTTCATAATCTCAAAGTCGACGTCGTAGTCAGGAAGACTACTTATAAGTCCTGACCAAAGGAAGTCTTACCTGACCCACCTAGAGGAACATCAGGTTCCCTGGGAGTTCTCAGAAGAGGTTGTTGTGTCAAGTTTTCGTAGTTAAGAAGTCACGAGTCGAAAGAGATATCAGGTTGAGAGTGTAGGTATGTACTGGTAACCTTTTTGGTATCGAAACGGATCTGTCTGGAAACAACCGTTTCATTACAGAGACGAAAAATTATACGACAGATCCAACCAGTATCCAAAAGAAGGATCCTCGCTCATAGAAAATTAAAGTACCGACGTTAGTGGTAGACCTCACTAAAACCTCGTGGGGGGTTTTTTCAGACAGTGACGAAGGTAACAAAGGGGTAGATAAACGGTCTTTCACTACCCTGGTCTACGGTACTAGAATCAAAAAACTTAGGACTCAAAATTCGGTTGAAAAAGTGAGAGGAGAAAGTGAAAGTAGTTCTCTAAGAAATCAAGAAGAAGTGAAAGACGGTATTTCCACCACAGTAGACGTATATACTCCAATGACTATAAAGAGGGTCGTTAGAACTAAGGTCGAACATGAAGTAGGTCGGGTTGTAAAGAGTACTACATGAATGAGACGTATATTCAATTTATTCGTCCCACTGTTATATGAGTTGTAAGTCTTTTGATTCTAGTACCGTAGACCAGGGTAGTGAAGGACCGTTTATCTACCCCTTTGTTACCTTTGTCACTGATTGAAATAAAAACCCCAAAGGTTTTAGTGACGTCTACTTCTGACGTCGGTACTTTAATTTTCTGTGAACAAGGAACCTTCTTTTTAACACTGGTTGGATCTGTCGTGTAATTTTTCGTCTCTGTAATGAAACGGTTGTTTCCAGACAGGTCAGTTTTGATACCAAAAAGGTCACCAGTATATACCTACACTCTGTCCCTGATACTTCTTTCGACTCGTGACTTCTTGACTATGAAAACTTGACACAACAACCCCTTCTGAGAACTTTCAGGGAACCTGACGTTCCTCTAGGTGGGTCAGGTAGGATTTCCTTTGGTCAGGACTTACAAGTAGCCTTCCTGACTACGACTTCGACTTTCAGGTTGTGAAACCGGTGGACTACACTTCTTGACTCAGTAACCTTTTCTGGGACTACTACCCTTTCTAACTTCCACCCTCCTCTTCCCCTGCTGTCTCCTACTCTACCAACCTACCGTAGAAGTTGAGTTACCTGTACTCAAACTCATTTGAGATCCTCAATTACCTGTCCGTCCGGACCGGACGACATTAGGTACCCTACCGTTTCCCAGCCTGTGCTGACTCGTTGACTCGACTTGACTTGACTACATGAGGAAAGACCTAATCCTTCGTCAGACAAAAAGGTACAGGTTAGGATTGAGAACGAAGAACTGGATGTATGTCTAAAGAGTCCTCCGTCCAGTCCACGAGACCATAAGGGTAGAGAACTTTTTAAAAGGTGTCAAACAACACTAGAAAGTGCAATCGTAACTCGTTATCGTGGTGTCATACTTTTCGCACATTAATCATAGTAAAGGGTAGAAGTCCTGAACCTCCCGAAGGACTTCGACTTCTAGGAGAAGTAGTCAAGAGCGTTAGGGAAACCGTCTTAGAACGGGGAGGAGGTGAGAGGCGGTAACCTTGCGGAACGTCACCTAGTCCATGGGGTCTTCTCGACCTCAGTCCTACGAGTACGTTTCTAAAGCTACCCTTTGACGAGATCCCCGTCGTACCACCCCGTCCTCTCTTTGAGTCGTCGGAACACTAAGTCCGAGTTCGGAGTCGAGTCGGATTAAGGTACCCCTTGCGTCCCCCTCGACCGGAAAAGATGGTGATAGTTAGTCTGTAACCGGAAAAGCCCTCCCACAGGGGAGAACCCCCTTCCCCCACTGGAGGGTTCGTGAAGGTCCACTCCGTTGAGGAAAACGGCTTCCTGTCGTGAGACGTCCTACGTCGACCCCCGGCATTCGTCTGGTGAGCAGGTTGTCGACCCCGACCCGTACGGGCCCCGTCTCCTCTCCCCGAGTGCCGTAGTAATGTCGGGGAGAGGAGGACTTGGAGAGAAAGGTGGAGGAGAAGAACGACCGGACGAAACCCTATCGAAGGAGTCTCGACAGAAGGTCAAACGATCGCTCCAAAAGACAAAAAGATTGTACGAAAACAGAAGGGGTGACTTAAAAAATAAAATTACTGAAGTGAGACGTACAGACTTTCAAAATACACCAAGAAAGTTTTTAAGTAGCAGAACAGGAAAACAATGAATAAGTTAAGAGGGAGTTAGAGGACTCACTAGAGAGTATGCACACACAATTCGAGAGGAGGGACTCGAGTCAAGGAACCCACCTTCACACCAGGAAGACAGATAATGGAACGACTGACAACAGATACCAACTTGATGAGGGAAACCCAAGACATTAGAATCCAACACTCGAGTAAAGCTACTCCGAACCAGACCCCCAACGTCACAAAGGGACCGATCTCGACAGTGAGGACTCTCATGGGGTAGGGACCTGATCAAAAATACACTGGAAAACCCGGACTCAAAGGTCTAGGACTTCCACCACACTTAAGTTTGGGCTCTCCCCTTCGGGACACGGTTCAAGGGTCCCCTCGGGAAAGGGATGACTCTCAGTTCCACTTTTCTCTATGAGAAGGACCAGACAAGGTCACCCGTCTAAAGAAGGCTCAGACAGGAAAGTGCGTCCTACGTCTCGAACTTTTGGGGTCGAAGCATGTTCCTGGAGTGTGAGTTGAGGTGTCGACCCGTAGTTTTGGGTTCGGGACCAATCTCGTGGGTCGTTTCCTAGGAGGACTGCTTTTGTAGCGACTCCTCTGACGAGTAGGTGCAAAGGAAGAAGTGTCGACGGGAGACCCCTGATGGGAATGATAGAACACGTCAACCGAGACCCAAAAATTTTCGGAATAGAAGCTCTGTCGAAAGGATCCAAAGGACGTCCTTTGAGAAAGGTCCGACAGACTCAGGACGAGAGCCGGGAAAGGAGGTGACGGTTTTAATTTGACGTTCCTTGTTTAGAAAGGGACCGGAAGGTGTAGAGGTCTAGAAAGACGGGGATTGGACTCGGACGGACAGCTACGTCGAGTGTTTTGGGGGTCAAAGAGGGGAACCGGGAAGAAGATCGTGAGGGGTGAAGGACAGGGTAGGTCGACCTGGGGTACCACTCAGTGTGGGGGTGACACCGGTCGTGGGTCCCAGAGGTAAGAAACCGAGAAGTAGGGTCGGTGGTTGGGAAGTAGACAGGTTGACATGTGGAAGAAACGTACATCGAAGACTCAATTGTCTTTTTTGTTTCCCGGACCACGGTAGTTTGTGTGTGATGGACTCCGAAGTCGGTCCGGGAACCGTGGTGAACCATACGGAAGGTCGGGGGAAAGGTTGTGGGTGAGTTCGACGAAGCCTGTGTGATCCGAGTCGTCCGTGTGCCCATGACGACCTACGGCGGTGATAATGGTCGGACGTGACCAAGGACACAGAGTCGACACTGGAATAGAGAATGTGTCAGTTCTACGGTAGGGGTCGGAGGGTGGGGGTGTCGATCTTTGTGCAGAGAGAGATAGGAACACGGCATTTCTTCCGACCCATGGCTTCTTGACTACGAAACCTTAACACCACGACCTCTTCTGAGAGCTCACAGGGAACTTGTCGTTCCTCTAGTTTGGTCACTTAAGATTCCCTTTAGTTGGGACTTATCAGTAACTTTCCTGACTACGACTTCAACTTTGAGATCATGAAACCGGTGGACTACGCTTCTCGACTGAGTAACCTTTTCTGGGACTACGACCCTTTCTAACTTCCGTCCTCCTCTTCCCCTGCTGTCTCCTACTCTACCAACCTACCGTAGGGACTGAGTTACCTGTGCTCAGACTCTTTCGAGGCCCTCTGTCACCTCCTGTCTCCTCGGACCGCACGACGCCCGGTGTCCCAGCGTCTCAGTCTGTACTGACTCGTTGACTCGGTGTCGTTTGGGAGAGTGTGGGAAAGGAGAAACAGAAACCTCAGAGGAAGGACAGTTCCGAAAAGGACGGACCCGAAAGGCCAGGAAGAGAAACTGGTCTCTTCTCCCAGGGGACTGGACCTGAGTGCGAGAGGTCCCGGGGGAGACGGAGAGGAGGTCGTCCAGAAAGGGGGTCTCACCCTTCACACACCCCGCCCCACGACCAAGGGTGGACCCCGGGTCCGAGGGGCAAGGTCCAGACTAAGATCATTGACCTCGGAGTCTAAGGGTCAGGTTTACCGTCTTGGGTAAAGGACGTCGGTACGTCCCCGGAGAAGACGTTCCCTCGTGAGCGGGGACAGGACGGGAGTCACCTGTCAAGACCGGTCACCCTGTTGTTGTCGGACCGCAGCTGGGAGGGATGAAGGGTCGGGGAACAGGGGTCGGGGGGAAAGGCAGTGGGGTCCGGGACCCTAGTACCGAGGCTCGTCGCCGACCCCGAGCTCGGGACACAGTCCGAGACGAGACCCCCTGGATCCTATTCTGGAAGCCGTCAATTTGGGGAGGTTTATGGCAGTACGAGTTTACCTAAAAGAGTAGGGGGTAAGTCAGTGGAGAGACGAATTTTGTCGTTACCGGAGAGTGTTCTTGGAGAAGGTCCGCGGGGACGGAGGTCGGAGACCCAGGGGAAGAAGGAGGACGACAAATGTACGTTGGGAGGACGGGTGGGGGAGGACTCGGAGGGAGGAGGGTACTGACGTGGACGCCGGTGTGTGACGGCTGGAGGTCTAACATAGAGTTTTGGACTCTGCTGACTCTTGTTTGTCTCTTCTACCCTATCGGGAGAGACCGTCCAAAGCTACCCTCCCTGGGTCAGCTCCAGAGGAGGTGGGTTGTTACTAACCTCGGGCTGCGGACCGACCCTCCTCGGGTCACCCCGTCCCGAGCCCCTACGCCTCTGGCAGTCCGGAGTCTCTTTCCCGGACCTTCTCTGCCTTAAGAGTCCCGACCCCCTGCTTTGAACTCGGGTGGGGGATCTTGGGGGGCGTGTGGCGGGAGAGGTTGAACCGTCGGAGAGGGTGGACGGGACGGCAGGACGCGTAGTGACTGCCCGAACTGTTCAGAGGGTCGATGAACGGGGTGTACAAAGACCCAGTTGAAGTACAGGAAAGCCTCTGAGAAAAAAAAAAAAANCCTCTGAAAAAAAAAAAAAAAAAAAGTGCACCTTCATTAGGCACAAGTGACCTCTTAAGTCTTTCGATCCTACGTGTCTACCTCTCGTCGTGGAACATCCTTCGTTCGGGACCTTGAGACTACCCACAGAAGGACGGAGGAGGCACAGCCGTGTACGAGCGCAAATATTTGGGACATGGCTCGACACTGTTACAAATTTCGAGAAGAAACAGTGAATCTTGATAGTACACTTAAAGAAAGGTACCATAGTTCAGGGGACAGTCCTTCGTAAATTGTCCTCCGAAGGACACACGACAAAACCTACAGTCCTTAGGAGACAAGGAATAATTACGGACTTGTAAGTCCCTAATTCTCCTCCGTTCGGAGAGGGCCCCCGACTCCCTAGGTCCGTAAAGGAACCTATCAAAAAGACATACCACTATTCATGGAAGAAGGAAGAACACTCGGTATGCCATTTTCACTGACAAATGTTGAGAGAGAGAGAGAAATTATCCCTAGCGGATACAAAACATTCAGACCTTAAATTTAGAAATAGAAAGCACTCTTATTGATGGAACAAGTCAAGTCAAGTCAGTGAGTCAGCACAGGTTGCGAAACCTGGGGTACTTAGCGTCGTGCGGTCCGAAGGGACAGGTAGTGGTTGGGGGCCTCAAGTGAGTCTGAGTACAGGTAGCTCAGGCACTACGGTAGGTCGGTAGAGTAGGGGACAGCAGGGGAAGAGGAGGACGGGAGTTAGGGAGGGTCGTAGTCTCAGAAAAGGTTACTCAGTTGAGAAGCGTACTCCACCGGTTTCATAACCTCAAAGTCGAAATCGTAGTAAGGAAGGTTTCTTTAGGGTCCCGACTAGAGGAAGTCTTACCTGACCANAGTTCTCAGAAGAGGTTGTGGTGTCAAGTTTTCGTAGTTAAGAAGCCACGAGTCGGAAGAAGTGTCAGGTTGAGAGTGTAGGTTTGTACTGGTGACCTTTTTGGTATCGGAACTGATCTGTCTGGAATCAGTCGTTTCATTACAGAGACGAAAACTTATACGACAGATCCAACCAGTATTGAAAAGAAGGTTCCTCATTCGCAGAAAATTAAAGTACCGACGTCAGTGGTAGACGTCACTAAAACCTCGGGTTTTTTTATTTCAGACTGTGACAAAGGTGACAGAGGGGTAGATAAAGGGTACTTCACTACCCTGACCTACGGTACTAGAAGTAAAAGACTTACAACTCGAAATCCGGTTGACAAAGTGAGGGGAGAAAGTGAAAGTAGTTCTCCGAAAAATCGAGGAGAAGCGAAAGACGGTATTCCCACCACAGTAGACGTATAGACTCCAATAAGTATAAAGAGGGCTGTTAGAACTAAGGTCGAATACAAAGAACACAGGTCGCAAAGAGTACTACATGAGACGTATATTCAATTTGTTCGTCCCACTGTTATATGTCGGAACTGCATGAGGAAAAGGGTTAAACCTTGGTCAGACAACAAGGTACAGGTCAAGACTGACAACGAAGGACTGGACGTATGTCTAAAGAGTTCTCCGTCCAATCCACCAAACCATAAGGGTAGAGAAAGTCTTGAAAGGTGTCAAATAACACTAGGTGTGTCAGTTTCCGATACCGTATCAGTTATTTCGTCTTTATCTACAAAAAGACCTTGAGAGAACGAGAAAGTGTCATATATACGGGTGTGGTACAACTAATTTTGTGGAAACGAGGTAGTCTCGAGACCAGGGGCACAGAAAGGGAGAGTGTGTGAAAAAGTCCGACTAGGGGACCTTACGTCTCCGGGAGACTCAAGTGAAAGGATGGGCCCGAAGATTCTGGGAGAGCTCTTCCGCGAGACGCGGAAGTGGGGTAACTCTCCCACGGACTCCGGGAGCACTTGTCTCGTTCGGGGCACATCCCCGAAATAACCGAAAGACGTATTTGGTTCCATCTAGTCGGAGAAAGAGAGAGGAAATGAAAGAATAGCCAGCTGAGGTCTGGTGGTCCAAGGTCAAGTAATTTCCTGGAGTTGTCAGGGGATGAAAACATTTGAACCTCTATATGTCTAAAGGTATATAGAAGGTTAGTGACAACCTATGAAAATCGATTTATACACAGTTGTAGGTGTAAATAAAAGAATCTTACTTCGAGGTCTCCACCCCCAGTGTTCTGCTTTTGTGCGTGTGCGAGTCCGCTTTACTGATCATACACAGACCAATTCGTGGGCAGACTTCCAAAGACGGACAACTGCGGCGACAATTCCACACTCAAGAGTGAAGCGTAGACGACAATATTTTACCCACCTATTCCGTAGTCTGAAGAGAAAACCAATCCCTCGCCCCACAACGCAGTACAAGTGTCCCGTAAAGAGGGAGACACGAGGGAGAAGTACAGGGTCGGGCGGGGCGAGAACCTTACAAGTAGAAACAGAGAGAAGAACTTTCGTCGTATGGACACTTCCTCTGGGTCTAAAGGACTCTACGTCACTGGAAGGGGTCGGTAAGTTGAGTTAACAGAAAAATGCGTGGTCCTCCGGGGTGAGGAGGGGAATGAGGATGGGGCATAGCCCCGGCATGACGGAAGTTGTGAGAAGGAAACCTCCAATTCTAGAGAGACACTGCCCGTGTCGAGAATTTAGAGTTCTCTAAACGAGTCACAAATGGGGCACACTGAGGTCGGGTCATTACACAGAGGTGGCGAAGTCTCCCACGAGAATAGGAACCAAGAGTCAACCAGGGCAGACGGGGTGGTGTCTTGGTCCAACGACTGACGGTAGGAGTATTGGTTCCTCACCAAGGGCTTCAAGTACAGTCACCTCAGTACATCATAGATTAGAAGGCCTAGTCTACAAAAAAATTGGTGTAAAACTGCAGGTAGATAGACACTAGACACAGTCGTCAAGTAAGAAATATAATGACTCGGCAGATCAGTTCCGACACCAAAAGGGTCACGGGTACATACCCACACTCTCAACCTGACACTTCTTCCGACTCGTGGCTTCTTAACGACGAAAACTTCACAGCACAACCTCTTCTGAGAACTCTCAGGGAACCTGACGTTCCTCTAGGTTGGTCAGGTAAGACTTCCTCTAGCCAGGACCCACAAGAAACCTTCCTTACTACGATTTCGACTTTGAGGTTATGAAACCGGTGGAGTACGCTTCTCAACTGAGTAACCTTTTCTGAGACTACGACCCTCCCTAACCCCCGTCCTCCTCTTCCCCTGCTGTCTCCTACTCTACCGACCTACCGTAGTGGTCGAGCTACCTGTGCTCACACTCACTTGAGGCCCCCAACCACTACCTGTCCCTTCGGACCGCACGACGCTAAGTACCCCAGGTTTCTCAACCTGTGCTGACTCACTGACNCTCAACCTGTGCTGACTCGCTGACTTGACTTGACTTGTAAGGGAACGTCCTATACAGGGTTAACCCTAAATAGATCAAGGAACGGTTACTACGAGGTTTAATATTAACATTGTATCAGTTTAAATAGGTGTAAAAGGAAATACTGACAACCGTCACAGGATAAGGTATTGGATCTCTCTGTAGTTGAGTGTTGAAAAAGAATTGTGAAGATACCGGAGATAAAAAATTGTGAATTTAGAAATGAGGTAGACTACTGGATCCTTAAGTTGAAGTAAGTAAAGAGAGACTTACTAACTGTTCCCAGGATGGTGTGACAAAAGAGTGACTAAACATTTCGACGGAAATAGTATAAAATTTAGGAATGTCCTCACTACAAGTTTTATAAATCTTTCACCACGAGAGTGTCTCGTGTGTATGACCGACCTATAGACTATCTCAAGAAGGGGAACGAACGCCGACAAAGAAATGAAAGATAATAAAGGGTAGCAAGAGTCGGTTCTGGCACGTCAACAGTAATACCTCGGACCTATTATACATAACAAAAGACCCTCGTGTCAAAGAGAGACTAAAGAGAAGAAAACCTGACAAGAGTTTACAAATAGGAAGGTCGACTTAATCAGTTGGTAAGACAGTTAAGGGTACTTCAGGGTAACCTTAAAGTGCAATGTAAATCCATAACTTTTGCAAGAAAATGATTACATCTAACCCGTTGAAGGTAACACAAACAGATTACGTATATTTCACGAATTGTGTACCAACGGTGTACCGTTTTTAAGTTATGTATAATTGTATATATTAATAACAAATCTTATAGTCAAAAAAATGGGGGGACGTACCTAGTGTCGGAATAGGATCTCGTCCCCGAACGTATTGAGCTACTCAGGACGACACGTCCCAGTGGTTTCTACCTACCCAGTCACTTCTCAAGACTGTTTTGCACCGGGTGATGTCCTCCTTTACCTTTTTGGTGAGGCCATAAAAATGACTCTCTTGGGGTACTTGTCATTCTTTTCCGTTTTTCTATACTGTGGTCTACTCGGAGGACACAACCTTGCACAGGTTATATGATGACCCCTTCTAGAAATATTGACTTGTGGAACGACTTGATTAAGATCTGAAAATTAAATTAAAAAAGACTCAGAAATCACCGTAGAAATAAAAACTCGTTTCCTGAAAAAAAATAATTGTGGCCCTAAACACAAGAAGACTTTGTTTCGGGAAGCTCAACCCTGGGACAGGTTGTGGAAACATCCTTCGGAGTACTCCTGGAATGAACCAAAGGACCGGTAGGGAGGTGGAACTTAGAGTCGGGGTCGGAATCTCTGGGGGAGTATCACACGTCTGGACGCCATAACTCGAGAACGATGGACGACACTTGTCCAGAGGAAGCCGGTCTACCGCAGAGTCTCTGGACACCTGTCTGTGTCGGCGGGTCCGGGGGTGCAAGGAGAAGACGTCTTTTCCCTTGACCCGGAGTGGGAACGGTCCGGGAGTGAGTAGACCTCCTCGAGAGTCCTGAGGGTCCTCCGGATTCACAGTCTCTTTCCTCGGATGAGCAAAGACCCGACCCTAAGGTGGAAAATTACTCAGGCCGAATCTTAGGTGTAGGGTCTTGAGGAACCACTCTGAAAAGGAACACCGGGCAGAGAGAACGAGACGTGAATATGCTCAAAATGATCTGTATATCCGTCGTAAAAGGGGACTGACAACATGTGTAATTTAGTAGACACTTTACTGAAACATGGAACTAAAAATAGATTTACAAGGAGCCGGAGACCAGAACAAAGTGGAAGGTACTTTTAGACTATTCCCGTGACGAAGGTAATGACGGGTCCAGTGATCATCAGTAAAGGAAGTCGACACAGACAAAATCTAAAAACGGTAAGTGGTGAGTGAACGAAGTATCGATTCGATGGAGTCCTGTCCGTAATGATAAATGTGACGGGTTCCAAACGATCAGTAATGAACAATAAAGTTCTGTAAAAGTCAAGTCAAGTCAAGTCAACGAGTCAGCACAGGCTGAGAAACACTGGGGTACTTAGTGTCGTGTGGTCCGGAGGGACAGGTAGTGGTTGAGGACCTCAGGTGGGTTTGGGTACAGGTAACTCAGCCACTACGGTAGGTTGGTAGAGTAGGAGACAGCAGGGGAAGAGGAGGACGGGAGTTAGAAAGGGTCGTAGTCCCAGAAAAGTTTACTCAGTCGAGAAGCGTAGTCCCCCGGTTTCATAACCTCAATGCATAACGTTTTATGAAAAAGTAAAACTTTTAACACAAAATTGGGTACGTCGATGTAAAGAGGATTCTCTTAGTGGACGGTGTTTATAATTCCGTTTAGAGACGAGTAAAGACTTGCCTTTCCGGGACGACTCCGTAGTGTCCAGAGACAGCCGTAGGACCAGTAACCGAGACGGCCTATGAGGCTGTCGAAAGTCGAGACAGAGATCCCGACAAGATTCTGACTGCCGATTTGACCGGATGAGAGGTTAAATTTGAGACTTCTTAAATTGTTTTATTAATGTTTTCTATTGTGTTTCGTCACTAAAAATAATTTTGTCTTAATGAAGATGAGAAGATGAGACTTTTTCGTAGACCCGGTACTTTGAATCTTTTCGAGTTCGAAATTCGGTTAGTCACTACTTCCAATAGTCACGGATAAAAAGAACCACATTGTTACCGATACTTCTGGATGGTCTGGAAAATCTTGATTGTGGGTTTTCTCTACAGGAAAAGTAATATCCCCTGACCTTTCGTTTTCATCCTTCAGTTCTTTGTGGACCTCATTGTCCGTTTAAACCGGAACCTTACGCCTTACTTCGTCCCTTTTTGATTATCTCAAAACGGTTCTTTTACGTGACCAGTATCGTTTGTGGGAGAAGCTTGTTGTGTTCTCTTCTGAGATGTGTACCTGTAGTGGTCTACCAGTTATGACTTTAGTCTGACTAATATAAGAAACGTCGGTTTCTACCTCTTCGAGATATGTCAGTTGTCTTTGTTCTGGTCCTCGACTGACACCGAGTCTAGTACTTGAGGAATAACGGTTTAAGTCTGAGTTTAACTTCTTTCATCCCTTTTGGTGATCTGGTAAGTCCATACTGGATTTAGTTTAGGGAATACTAATATGTCACCTTCACTCTTTATCTAAATTCCCGGATCTAGACTATCTTTCTGACGGACTACTTGATACCTTACTCCAAGTACTGTAACATGTCCTCTGTCCCTAGTTCTGGTAGGGGTACCTTTTCTTTACGCTTTTTCGTTTTGCCGACAGACCCCTCCGGAATGTTTATCGACACTTTTCTTCTCTTCGTTTTTCGTTTCCTCTTTTCCTTTCTATATTCGTAGACTTACGTCTCAAGGTTTCTTATCGTTCTTCTCTATTCTTTCGGAAGAAGTGACTAGTTACGTTTCTTTATCTCCTTTTGTTGTCTTACCCTTTCTGATCTCTAGAGAAGTTCTTTTAATCTCGATGGTTCTCTTTTAAAATACGTTTCTACCCGAGCTATTTCCTGTCTTTACCATGCCTGGATTGTCCTCGTCTTCTATAATTCTTCTCCACCGTTCTTATGTGTCTTCTTGACATGTTTTTTCTAGAAGTGCTGGGTCTA
Organism: Capra ibex; assembly: GCA_006410555.1. Taxonomy (NCBI): domain Eukaryota; kingdom Metazoa; phylum Chordata; class Mammalia; order Artiodactyla; family Bovidae; genus Capra; species Capra ibex. The sequence continues at coordinate 555,052 of SJYO01054996.1, forward strand.
TTAGTGCTACCACACTAGTGTGAAGATCTCGGTCTGTAGGACCTTACACTTCAGTTCACCCGGAATCTTTCGTAGTGATGTTTGTTTCGATCACCTCCACTACCTTAAGGTCACCTCGACAAAGTTTAGGACTTTCGACTACGACGTTTTCACGACGTGAGTTATACGGTCGTTTGAGTCGTCACCGGTGTCCTGACCTTTTCCAATCAAAATTAAGGTTAAGGTTTCTTTCCTTTACGGTTTCTTAGGAGTTTGATGGCGTGTTAACGTGAGTAGAGTGTGCGATCATTTCATTACGAGTTTTAAGAAGTTCGGGTCGAAGTCGTTATATACTTGGTACTTGAAGGACTACAAGTTCGACCAAAATCTTTTCCGTCTCCTTGGTCTCTAGTTTAACGGTTGTAGACAACCTAGTACCTTTTTCGTTCTCTCAAGGTCTTTTTATAGATAAAGACGAAATAACTGATACGGTTTCGGAAACTGACACACCTAGTGTTATTTGACACCTTTTAGGACTTTTTCTACCCTTATGGTCTGGTGAACTGGACGGAGAACTCTTTAGACATACATCCAGTCCTTCGTTGTCAATCTTGACCTGTACCCTATTGTCTGACCAAGGTTTAGCCTTTTCCTCATGCAGTTCCGACATATAACAGTGGGACGAATAAATTGAAGATACGTCTCATGTAGTACTCTTTGCGACCTGACCTTCTTTGTGTTCGACCTTAGTTCTAACGACCCTCTTTATAGTTATTGGAGTCTATACGTCTACTGTGGTGGGAATACCGTCTTTCACTTCTCCTCGATTTTTCGGAGAACTACTTTCACTTTCTCCTCTCACTTTTTCAACCGAATTTCGAGTTGTAAGTCTTTTGCTTCTAGTACCGTAGGTCAGCGTAGTGAAGTACCCTTTATCTACCCTTTTGTCACCTTTGTCACAGTCTGAAATAAAAAAACCCGAGGTTTTAGTGACGTCTACCACTAACGTCGGTACTTTAATTTTCTGCGAATGAGGAACCTTCTTTTCAATACTGGTTGGATCTATTGTAAGTTTTCGTCTCTGTAATGAGACGGTTGTTTCCAGGCAGATCAGTTCCGATACCAAAAAGGACGCCAGTCATACCTACACTCTCAACCTGAGACTTCTTCCGACTCGCGGCTTCTTAACTACGAAAACTTGACACCACAACCTCTTCTGAGAACTCTCAGGGAACCTGACGTTCCCTTAGGTTGGTCAGGTAAGACTTCCGCTAGTCGGGACCCACAAGAAACCTTCCTTACTACGATTTCGACTTTGGGGACATGAAACGGGTGAAGTCCGCTTCTCAACTATGTAACTTTTTCTGATACGACCTTCCCCAACCCCCGTCTTCTACTCTACCGACCTACCGTAGTGACTGAGCTACCTGCACTCAGACTCACTTGAGGCCCTCAACCACTACCTGTCCCTCCAGACCACGACACTAAGTTCTCAGCCTGTGCTGACTCGGTGACTTGACTTGACTTGTTACCGATCTCCCACAACCGAGTCGTGGGAGGGAATTCCGTTGATAGAGTCTATTGTAGTAGTGAAAACTGTCACACAGGTGGGCTAAAAAGAAGAGTTGGTTCAAGAGGTCGATTCTTTACAAGGACAAAATAGGCTGGACGGACGTACATATAGGAGTAGACACGACGACACGAATCAGCGAGTCAGCACAGAGGGGAGAAATGCCGGGTTCCTGATATCGGCCGGTCCGAGGAGGCAGGTACCCCTAAGAGGTCCGTTCTTATAACCTCACGTAACGGTACGGGAGGAGGTACCCCAGAAGGGGTGGGTCCCTACCTTGGGTCCAGAGGGCATACCGTCCACCTAAGAAATGTTAGACTCGGTGCTCCCTCCGGGTAGGAGTGGGATGTTGAGACCAGAAGCCCAAGTGCAAGGTTTCGGACAGTGGATTCCTGTAAAATGGAAACTCCCCTTGTATTATGGGAACCTACGTCAGGAGTCCACTCGAGGGGTATAAGGCGAAAGATCCTTTCTTAGGAGAAATCAACTTTGTGTTGTGACAATAGATTGTTGTAAACCGACAAGTTAGAGTTTTCAAAAAACTCGTGCCCAGTGATACAAACCACACTGTATAGGACTTTCCAAGTTTCAGAGAACGTCCTTTAGTTCAAAGTACCTTGGCTTCAGTAAGATCTTGGTATCTCGAGGGTCCGTCGTAAAAGTGATGTCGTTCGCCAAAAAATTTTTGTTTTGTCAAGGCTTTCCCGACGTCAAACTTGCAGTGACAAGATCCACGAAAGAAGAGACCTCCGAGGTAGGAAGCGTCCTCGTGGAGGGATGCGGCCGTCCCGACAGGGGTGCGTCCACACTGTGAGCCCTACCCGACGGGTCACCCGAAGTGTCGAGGCTGGAGCGGCGTCTGGGGTAGTGCGGGGGGACCCCACTCTGGGTTCCCCTCAGAGACTTCCGGAGGCGTTCCGTGTCGTGCCTGAGACTCGTGAGCCCCACTTGCCTAACCGGGCCTGGGGGCGGGTTCCACGTACGCTCGGGCCTTGCTGGCATTTCACCCACCCTTCGGCAGAGACGCCGGAGGCGGGCCCTGGCCCCTTGAGTCTGGTCTGAGCCTCTCGCGAGCGCGTCGGGGACCGGGAGGCGGCCGCGTCCGCGTGACGCGAGCGGGGCGCGGGCGGCCCTTCCGGCCGGCCGGGCCGGGGCGCGGGGGTTCCGGCGCAAGGGCGGCGCCCCGTCCCGCCCCGGGAGGTGCGGACGCGTGAGCCGGAAGCGTGGCGGGGACGCAGCGGCCCTCGTCCGGCGTGGTGCACTAGCGACGGGCATGGGTTCTACCGCCGGCGCCGGCCCGGAGTGGCCGACGGGAGAAGTCGGGCGCGGAGTCGGAGGGGAGCGGTCCTCTCGCCGGGCAGGCCGGGAGTGCCGACCCGGGGCGCCGCGTCGAGAGACCCCCGCCGCTTGCTCCGAAAGGCCCCGGTGCCGGGCACAACTGTCAGTGGTGGGCGGACCTGAGGGTTGTGAAAGGGTTGGTAGTCCGCAGGTGGCCGACCGCGGACATCGCAGGAGACTATCGGGGCGGGGGCCCTAACCGTCGAAGCCGTCGGTTACCCCTGGTCCTCCGCCCGCCCCCGCCTCGTAGGGACCGCAAGCCTCCCGCAACCCGGACCGCTCAACCTGCGGCGCCCCGGCTACCCGCCCTGGTTCGCCCCGACAAGGGCGCTGGGGGGTCACCCGGTTACCCTCCCGGCGGCCCGCGGGCCCCTCCCGCCCGTCTCCCGCCCCGGCTCGGCATTAACTGCTCGAGAAGTAATCTTTGGCCCGCCCTCCCTCCCTGGGCGCTCCCCTCCACTACGTTCCGACCACGTCGGTTATCGGCGTCCCGGCTGCCGCCCTCCCGCCCCGGCCCCGGCGACTGTCCGCAGCCCCGACCGGATAGTCGCGAGCGGAGCCACGGCCTCCCCCCCTCGTCGTAGTACCAAGTTGCACCCAGTTAAAAAACACTTACTCCTCCCCTCCAACACCCCGGCGGCGAACGCCTCGTGGCAGGGGCGGCGGCGGCGGCGGCGGCGCGGGCTCGGGCGCGCGGGCGGGCGGGCGGGCGCGGCGGCGGAGTCGGCGGACCCGGGCCGCGCGGCGCCGGCGCAGGGGCGGCAGCGGCGGCGGGCTCGAGGGAGGGCGGGCGGGCGGGCGGCGGCCGCCACCACCACCACCACCACCACCGCCGCGTCCGACTCTTCTACGCCGAGCCTCGCGGGCGGCGGCGGCGGCGGCGCCATTCGCGACGGGGCCGGGCCGGGCGCCCGGTAACAGGCGGGGGGCGGGCGGGCGTCCGGCGGGCGGGCGGGCGGAGGTGCGGGGGCGGCGGGCCGGGCCGTCCACCTGCGGCCCCCAGGCGGGCGGGCGGCCGGACCGGGGCCGGGCCGGGGCGCGCGGGTCCGGCGCGCCGGGGCGCCCGCAGGCCTCGCCTCGGCCTCGGGCAGGGCCTGGAAGGGGCGACGTCGGGGGGCCGGGCCGCCCCCGGCGGGCGCCCCGCCCCCGCGTCCTGCCGGCCGCCCGGAGGGGCCCCGCGGGCCAGGGCAGGTCCGGCTCGGGAGCCGTCCACCCGGCCCCCCGAGGGCTCGGGGCCGCCCGCGGCAAATACATTGAAACAGCTCCGACACTCAAACGTCTTTTTGCAGGGAGGGCCCCGACCGCCCGCCCGCCCGCCCGCCCCCACGCGGCAGCGGCCCACACACACGGGGCCTGGCCTTGCCGTCCCCACCCCGCGGGCGCTGGGCTCCCCACGCCCGTCCGGCTCGGGACCCGGGGCAGGACGGGTCCACTGCCCTCGGCGCGAACCGCCGTAGCGTTCGAGTGTGGCACCGTAGGCTTCGTTTAATAGAGCATAAATGTAACTCGCAACTTAATAAACTGTGACAATATCGTCCTCTAGCACGCATAGTCAGCCTTTCCGGCCCCCACCTTGGGTCACATGAGTAAATTACGTGTAGTCTTTAAACATTATTGAACGTCGTCGACTATGCGCACAAAAGAAATAACGTACAACATTTAACTGGACGACACTGTGTTAAAAGTTTATTTCACAACGTCTTTAATTCGAGTTCAATAAAATTTTGATTACTGAAAGAATTGATTTAGGATTAACGTAATGACATCTCTGGATGGATTAACGAACGTCGTCGAGAGACGGACGGGACCCGCTCCCTCCCTTCCCCGGACACCTCAATGAAAGGAAGGGGAAAAGGGAGGCGAGTCCGAAAAGACAAATAAGGGTGTTTGGTGGATTCGGCCCCTCCGGACCCTCATTTGTACATTTGTCGGGAGCGGGTCGCGGTCGGATCGTTCTGACCCCATTATGACCACCCAGACGTGGAACCGGACCAAAGTGAAAAAGAAAACATGACACTAGGAGGCACCGGACCTCAAAATCAACGAAAACTATTAAAAGAAACCCAACTCGGTCCTTTCCACCACCACCACTGACCGCCTCCCCCTGTCCGTCCCCCTCCCTCTCCCTAACTTAATTCTTTTGAGTCGACGAACATGTGTTTATATGTGATGTCGTTAATGTTTCGTTGTTTTCAATAACGTCTTAAAACGCCAGTGATACCGTTGTGTTAATGAGATAATATTAACCTTTACGTTTTACGGTGGGAGAATCTTCAAAGTAGTCTTACCTCAAACCTATAGTTTTTATACACTCTAAATTAAAAGAAAAAGTCCATCGAGGACTCGTAAGAGTTTAGACACAAGTTAGTAGATAAAAATTCTGGGTCGTTCGAAAGGGTCTATAAGACAAGGGACCCGAGGCACCGTAGAGGGGGTCTTGAGTGTAAACACACCCTCCCTTCATAAAAGGACGGAATTTTTGTGTGTGGGACTGTGTAACAATCTGAACATATCGAAAGACACAAGACCCGAAAATAAAATTTCTAGTTTATGGAAGGATTTCTCTCGTCATTAGTTAGTCTTTTCTTCGTGCCAAATACGCCGTCCGTCTACATTGTGACGGGAGAAATCCCAATCAAGAGAGAGGACACTAGCCTTGACCGTCGTCCTCGCGGGGACCCTCTCGGGACCCGACCCCCACACACACCCCCGCCTCCGGGCGCCCCGGACCCCTGGTTCCTGTCTACACCGGAGTCGTCGGGACTCGGTTCTCTCTTACAAGACACCAGTCGTCGAAGTGTCGGTACTCTTTCTTTTTAGAGATTTACGGTACAAGAGCCTCCGGAACCCCCGGCAATGACATCGTTCTACCCGTCTTGTTGTACCGGGGACCCGGTGCACCCACGTCTCGTGGCTCGAACCGAGTCACCGGTCTTCACACGAAAGATTCCTACGGGGAGCACAAATGGTCCTCCTGAGGTCAAGACCTTCAAAGGCGTGCAGAAACCCAACGACGTCAACTTAAAGCAAGATTGAGAAACGAAAATTGATGACGTATAAATACAGGTCATTAGCTGAAGGTAAAAGGTCGACGTAACACTCCAAAGTTACGTCGTACTTTCCGAAACTTAAGAGTAGGAAACTACAACCCCCACCGTGGCCTCCTTTCCGCTGAAACACGGCAGAATTAACGGTCTCGTCTTCTTTGTAAAGTAGTGAAGACCTCTTAGGCAGGGATGGCAAGAGATAACTTTTGCCGACCCGAAAGTAACGAGTCTTCGACGGACTCGATATCTAACCATGGACTACCTCCCTCATCCCCTCTACGTCTCTCGCCCCATGCCGAGACGACCCCACCGCCCTACCGCCGGGGACCTGGGCTTTAGGGACGACCCTTAGTCGACGGCTTGGCGCAATCGGGGCGGAGGCGCCTTCGAGGGAGCGAGACACCGGACGCTTCGAGTCGGGCTCAGGGGCGACAAGATCGGCCTCCCGTCCAAGACGGGGTCGCCAACGCCGGGAACGACCAAGACCCCACCCCTGACCCCTCGGTCAGACCTCCCCCGAACCAAACTCAGAGTCTGCCAGTCAGCCCTATGCAACGTCACACGTCACCCAACACCAGAAAACCGGAACTCAATCTCTTTTCGTTTCCCAGAGACCAAGTTCAGTCTACTGCCCGGGACACAGTCTTCACTGCAACGCAGAAGTGTGCGGAGTCGTTGCACACAAGTGTCCGGCAAAGAAACCCCTCTGCGCAGTGGCTCGAGTCTAGTCGCTCAAGACAATCCTCCAGTAAAAGCAGAGAACCCGAGCACACCGACTCCTCTACCTCATCCACCGAGACAAAGCCCTCGCCCCACCCGAGAGCCGGCGGAAAAGACTGGCTGCCTGGAAGACCTAAGGGAGGTCACTTCCCGGTCCCGGGGTGTGTCCAACGGAGGGCAGTGCCGCCCCGGTCTGGCCGGGCCATAGTCGTCTCCACCTCGGACGGACTAAGAGAAAGGATCACTCCTCTACTAACGTGAGCAGGTCAACTGGGAACTTGTCGCACTCGAACTTCGTGCACCCAGGTGAATAGGCACCCAAAAGGTCACCTATGATGGGGTAGACGACAACAGACTTAGACTCGACACCTCGGAGCCTACGCATCCCGACTGATATTGCAATAGGAACCCAAGAGGTGGCACACGCACCGACCGCGGGGAGAGGGGGTGCCACAAGTTCCTCGTCGACACTCACATCGAATCGGGTCATCGATGGCACATTACTCGTCGATGAACCCCGGTACACGACAGCATTCATCAGTGGTACCCATGGGGTAAAGAGAGAGGGGTGCCGGAATCCTCCACCGAGGAGAATGGCCAAAACGTCTCCTCCTCGGACTCTACCTGGACTTCGCGGACCACGCGAACAAACACAATTCGGAGGCTTCGCCTGAGGAGGAGAAGGTACGGAGACGAGACCCGGGGACTACCAGAACTTCGACTGCGAGTCGTAACAGGCACGTCCACAAACCCTCTCGTGTCGGAGAAACTCTTCTCCCGGCAAACCTCGTGGAAAATCCACATCCCACCACAGCGCGACAGCATCCGCGCAGACACAAAGGATCCCAAAGAACGACACAAGACACGACCCTTCCGAGGCCTGCCAGGGCAGCTGGTCGCCACCAACCGGGGTGCGAACCGAGAAGACCCCGGCGGACGCCCGCCCACTCCCACCCCCCCGTGGGTCGCGGGAGGCGGGTGACGTCGGCCTCACGTCACCGGAGGTGGCAAGACAGACACCCCAACGGAACCTTCTCTCGTAGGGCTTCTGGTCTTTGAAACTTTTGGTGACTGAATTAGGCAAGTATAACATACTCACTCGGTCTTTGAAATTTCTTTTGTAGCTGTCTAAATTGTGAGAATTCTCAATTTCTTTAAGAGGTACAGTTTTCTAAGGTATTCACTCCAATTCCGCATCACTCTCTTTTTTTCTTCCAATTATCAGTTATACATTTCTCGAGATTGTTTGGTTATTCTTTCGTCACTGGTAAGGATAACATGCTACTCGTCTCGTGTACTTAGACGCTTAGTGTCACCGACTGTTATTTTTCTGGGTCGAAAGGACTATTTCTTGAAGTCGGCCTTCGTAAACAAATACGGGGGCGTCGTCGTGTCCGACAAACAGTCGTCGACAACCACCACTATTGTCATTAAGAGAAGGTACCCAAAACACTTTAAATTTATTCGATTATATACTCTTCACGAATCTCATCAGACCGTGTGCATTCGTGCACATTCGAAACCGGAAATAGTCAACAATTAATGAACCAATGAGAGTCCTTTTCAAAGACACAGTTTAAAAATTTACCGATAAGGAAAAGAAGGTTGATAAGATAAATAACCTTAAGTAAGGATCCTCCTTACACTATTTGTGTACCCATAGGTCTATACATGTCTTACAATAACGACGTAACAAGTATCTCCACCTTGAATGATTTATGTAAAACCGTAAAAACAGGACACCTTTAGAGACACGTCCGAACGACCCGTCGTCTTCGCAAGCCGCACAATTCACTTTCCTTTTTCCCCCAGACCCTGTCATAGGTCCCCTGGGCAGGAAAGACGAAAAGTTCAAGTGCCCAGAGGTCTCACTGTCGTCACCCGAAGACCCCACGGTCCTTTTACCCTACACTCGTTGAAAGTAACAGAGACATACAAACACTTCACTTCATTCACCGTCAGTGAGTCAGCTCAGGCTGAGAAACGACGGGATCCCTGATGTGTCAGGTACCTTAAGACGTCCGGTCTTATGACCTCACCCATCGGATAGGGAAGAGGTCCCACAGAAGGGCTGGGTCCTTAACTTGACCCCAGAAGAGGTAACGTCTGTCTAAGAAATGGTTGACTCGATAGTCCCTTCGGGGAAAATACAAACCACTATAACAAATTTAAAATGTGTTATATATTTTTACCAAAGACATTCGTACATACCGAAAAATTATCATTATGAAAGAGAATTTCTCAGACTATAAAGGCACCCCCGCCCCGCTTATGAGAAGTTGGAGCAATAACATTCCCTCCTTTTGGTCTAGGAACCATCCAACTGTGTACACGAACCGTAACTTCTTAGCTCCCCTAGACAAAGAGACCCAGAGCATTCGAGAGGCTCCGTCACGACCGGAGGACGCAGACCGTCCGAGACCGGGCCCGACGCGACACGTCTACCATGGACCCACCGGCACTGGTCCCGTCTGGGAAAGGCGGTAAGGGCACGAGTGCGGGACGGCACGCCATCCTAGGACCTTCCGGACACTAGGACGGGAGACAAGACGGAGGAGTGGGGCATCGGGGACAGGACGAGCAGACGAACGAAGGGACGACGGACGTTCGGGAGACCCGGGGACCCGGAAACGTGTGTGACAAGGGTCAAGAACCTTGACCGACAGAAATAGACCACAGAAGAGACCGGGGAGTCAGGTTCGTCACGGAAGTCAGGGGCAACTCGTACCAGAGTGTGGGAGAGGGAGGAGGGATCGCCCTAGACGACACATTAAAGTCACCGAACAACGCTGTAGTCGCCAACTGACAGTGGAAAGAATGACCGTCCCCGGAGGCACGCCACCTCCCCGGGGCTCCCGGAGGACGGCCGAACCACGAGCCGCGGACCGTCACAGGCGCACTCGCCGACCCTCCGACCGACGTCTCATGGCGCGCCCTGGTCCTCCTCTCGGACCACGCCCGACCGGGGGACTGAGGTTCCTCGACGGGCGATAGACGGGCTCACGACCCTAACGGACGAAAGAGGGTGGAGTCAGACCCCTGAGGACTAAGGGCTCTAGTATACGAGAATTCATCTACGGTATTTATGTTCCCTTCACCCAAATACTACGTCTCTCCTAGCTCCCCTCCTTGTCGAAATTTGAGCGTCGACAGTTCACCGGTCGCGCCGGGAGTACGTGTCGGGTGTCGCGTCACGCTGGAGCCGGCCTCCGGGCCCCGGGCACGAGGGTCGCCGGTCGGCGACGGAGGCGGTGTCCGAGAAAGGGGACGACCAAGGTCTAGTGTCAATCACTGTTATAAATCAGAAAAGAACAAATTGGAGTAGTAAAATTGTACCATGGAAGTGTACCCGTACAAAAACTCGTAAAACTTCAGACGAGGGAAATTTTTGTGCTGACAAGCCGACAAACAAGTGGTAACAAATACTTCATAAGACAGACACACCCAGTTCACGAAGGCGACCTAACGACAAACTCGAACTTTGTCAGTCAGTCAAGAATCCCGGATTTTCGGACTCGACCGGAAGGTTCACCCTCCCACCAACACGGACACCAACCACCTCGACGTACTAGAAAACCCTCGCTGGCAGTCGACCGACCGTACCACGAGAACCGACGTCACCCAGAAAAAGTTTGAGCCCCTCTCGTCAAAACCACTGAGACACGGGGCGGCGATGGGGCAAGGGGGCAAGAGGTCGGGGCTGAAACTGTCCCCTCCCACTTCCCACCACCACCACTCTTCCTCGGACAAAGATCTTTCAAAGATTAACTAGTCAACGAGTCACCATTTCTTAGGCGGACGGTAACGTCCTCTACGTCCAAGGTAGGGACCCAGCCCTTCTAGGGGACCTCCTTCTTAACCGTTGGGTGAGGTCATAAGAACGGACCTCTTAAGGGACCTGTCTCCTCGGACCGCCCATGTCAGGTACCCCAGGGTTTCTCGGTTCGTACTGACTCGCTGACTTGTCGTTGTCCTTAAAACGTTCGTCAGACGCGGAGCGGGTGCGTCCTACGAAAGGTGCTCGCTCCTCCCTCAGCTCGTCTACGAGACCATAGCTCCCCGGGTGTCCGCCAAGGGCACCGAGGCAGAACCAGTCCGGGGTCGGCGTCCCTCGACTCAGCAACCACCCCTGCCCGATCCCCACCCCATTGGGGTGCGTCCACGCGGTCCGACACCCTCCGACCCCACCCGCCCGACGAGTCGACCCCGCCGGGTATGACTCCCCGTCCCCAGGACCAGGGTGTGGGAGGTCACCCCTCCGGGAAGGAGAGAGGGGCGGTGGACACACTGGACCTCGGGAGAGGGTCCGGGTCCTGAGGATTCTCATCGGCAGACCTGGGTTCGGAACCGTCAGTCGTAGTCCTTGTAAGACCTTCCCCGGACTCGGTCGCAGAGTAGGTCGACAACCAGAATTTGTAGCCCTCCCTCGGACGAGAGTCGGGAAGACCGGGGGCTCCCCGAAGGGCCGTCTGGGAAACCTCATCCTGCGGTCGTCCAGTCGTCTCGGACCCGGAGACGACTCCTCCCACCACCCCCGAAGGTTCTGCTATGAGCCTCGGGAGGGTCTTGCCTCCAAGGTCGGAGTCCCGACTCCCCAACCCCCCGGACCACTCGGGCGGGGGGTCGAGAACCTCCACGCCTGCATCTGCTGGGGGGCCCCGTCCCCGGACAGCAACTACTGCCTTTCACGTCTCCCCTCGTGAGGCCCCCACACTGGACACTCCTCTCAGTACCTCTTCGCCGGTCCGTCACGAGGTCGCCCAGTCTTTGGAGAGACGATCCTTAAGTACGTTGTAAAACGTGACTTTTAGGTATCATCCACAAAGTCGGGGCAAGAAACCTTTCGGATGGGAACGGTCACACTCCCGACTTCGCTCCAAGGAAGGGCCGGGAGGCCCAACCTCCCTGCGCGGTGTCCCGAACAGTGTCCCGCGTATACACGGAGGAAGACAGAGGAGAGCTCCAAACACCAGGCGTAGACCGACCTAAACGTCGCCGGATTCGTACTGGAGACTGGCGAGGGGTAGGAAGGCCGACCCTCCGGGGTCCCACACGCCCCGACGACGGTAGGACGAGTTGTGGAGGGGCGGGTCCCGACCACCTCCCGACTGGAACCCCCTAACCTCAACTGTTGGGCGTCACATTTTCCGCAGGGGATTGGGGAGGGGGCCCCTTCACACAGGGACAGCCTCATCTAAGAGAAGCAGGTGTGAACCCACGCAGAACTCCCTCGAGGACAAAAGTCTTAAGGAGAGTAGTCTCTCCTGCCTCGACTTTGCGTCTCTCCGTGCGCCACCCGGAGACGAGAGCAGAGCCCCCGGAGGAGAGGAGCACCGAGGAGTCTGGAACGGGATACCCACACCCAGGGCGGGGACACTCACACCCAGGGCGGACACCTGCACGACGCACAGGTCGTCGTCCGTAAGTCCTACCACAGGCGTCGGCAGGTCCGAAGAACACCGTGCCCCCACGTCTCCTGTCTGGGACCACAATTCCGCCGACCCGGACTCCCGAGTCGAAGTACCACACGAGCGGGTCGCCCCGACGGAGAAGAGACCCTCGACCCACAGGACTCGCCCCCACCTTCTCCCGACGAGGAGTCCGCCGGCCCTCGGAGAGGGGTCCGACCCAGAGTCCACCCTACGACAGACGTTCCCCTCCCGACCGCCGGCCCGGAAACTACATGCAATGCGTGAGTGTCCGAGGGACTCCGGGGGTGCGGTCGAGGTCCGTAGAGACGGACGCAGACGACTTCAGTGCCGACCCGCTCGTGGAGGGACCTCCTGGAGTCAGTGCAAACCCTCGGTCAACAACAGACAGAAACAGGAGCGTCCGTGGGAAAGCACCGAACGTCTCTAGGACAAGAGCTTTCGAGTCGTCGTGCGGAAGTTCACAACCGAGGGTCTCGCGACGGGACGCACTCTCCGCGGGTCGCGCCCGGGTCGCGTCCGTCCCCGACGAGGCGGTGGTGCGTCCCGGAGCTGGCGACGCCCTAGACAGGGGTCGGCCGCCACGGCTCCAGGGACCAACGGTCCGCCAGGCACTCGGCCCCGCCACCTGCAGGTGCCGCGAAGGACCACAGGTGTCTCCCCGGGGAGGGACCTGCGGCGCCTACACGTAACGTCTGGGTCAACGCCCAAACGCAAAGGGGGAGAAAGGTGACAACAACTCCTCCGTGGTCGACCCTGAGGCTCCTGTCGTACGGGGAGCGGACGGCGCCGGAACCCCTTCGCCACACCGGACTCGCGGACCCGGTCCTACCTCGGCACCCCGACCGAGGACCACCGTCACAAGGCCCCTACACGAGGGTCCTACCCCCCTCCCCCCGCTAAATCTCTGTCTTTCCACCCACGAAGACCGCGGGTCCCCACGTCGGGAGACCCCCACCGAGACACCCACACGGGGGTCCCGTCCGCTGTCACGCAGCCTATTCTACCGAAAGCCGTCTACCTCCTTGTCCGGCCCCGGTCTGACAGGAGGGACTCCAACACCCTGGACGCGAACTGGTCCTCAAGAGACACTCGCCGCGAGTCGCACTCGTCCTTCCACAGACGTCCTCCAGAGCGAGTCTCCCCTGGGTAGTGCGTCCCTCCTGGAGAGGTGCCTCCCAAGGCTCGCGCGCCCCACCTGACTGCACGAAAGCCCCTTCACGTCCACGCCGTCCCGAGTCCGTCCCGAACTACGTCGGGGGGACGTCGAGTAGTTCCGGAACACAGAAGGGGGACGAAACCCGCTCAGGCGAAGGGTCACGACTCCACCGGGACGACCGACGGGAGCCCTGACGTGCGAGTGGTCAACGACAGGAGGTCCTGCCTGTCGTCTCGAAGGACCTGAGTGAACGAGTGGGACCGACTCCGGAGAGCAGGCGAGACTTGCCAACGACACCGGTCCGTCCCCACAGCCCACGGGGCACACCCAGTCGGAGAAGGTCTTCGACCGACCCCTCAGTCGACGGGAGGACCCTTACAACGACGACTACCTCTCCTCTCCCTCCCCGCCTCCGACTCCACCCGGGCGCCCGTCGCAGGGGGAGCCCGGGACGGGAGACATCGGGTCCGCCGTCAAGGTCTGACCGGACGCACACCCGTGGAACATACGTCGCTGTACGACTGGCAGAGTGTCTGGGACAGAGAGCCTCGGTGCCCGTCGAGGGTCCTCTCGTGACCGTGGGCAAGTGCTCCTCCTCCCTCCCGAGTCGCTCCAGTCTTTCGCTCCGGAACCGGTCCCGAGAGACGACCGGAGGACCCAAAACAAGGAGACGGACCAGTACACGACCCGGGACCTCCGACCCGATGACGGCTACCGTGTCACCCCTCTCCAACTCATCCTCGGACAGTCCCCAAGGGACGGGAGGAGACTTACGACTGCGCGTCCCACGCCGTCAGGGTGCCTCGCCGGGCATCTCGTCCCTGTCGCCTCGACCCTCTGCCCCCCGACCCGGAAAGGTCGGCCGGACGACGAGAACCTCCACCGGTGCGCGGCCCTACAGGACTCTGACACGGCTCGACCAGGACAAACGGGGCGGGCGGGGCAGTGGAGTCGGACACACGCCGCCCGGACTCCTGCTCTGTTTACCCGACGGTGTAACCCCACGGAGTCAGAAGAGTAGACACTTGACCCGTGCTCTCAAAGACGACACCTCCTAACAGTAGCCCGAGTCCCCGCTAGCGTTCCCCGGACCGGGTCGGGACGGTCCGACGTGGTCTCCTCCTGTGCGGGAACAACGGCCCGAGGCCAAGGGGCCTACCCTCGGAGGCGGACACAGACCACCGCAAGGAAAACGTGGTCCGAGGGACGACACCAATTTGTGCGAGACAAGCGGGACGCGGGGACACCGAACCGAGGGGAAGGACGAGGGCCGACTGGCACCCCGTCGACTGTGGTTCTGTCCCTCGGACTACCTACCCGAACGGGGACACGGCCCACCGCGTAGACTCGGGCACGGAAACACAAGTGCGTGCCCAACCCTGGGATCCAGTCTTCGCGTCCGCAACAGGACCCGACACGACGACCCACCCTTTTAGCCTCACACGTCCGGAACGACGTCTGTCCGGGTGCGGCGGGGTCCAACGGGACGGGAACAGGGACCGGAGGGGACGACGTCTCAGGCTCGTTTCTCGGGACCGAACCGACGCAACACTGTCGCCCCCCCGCGTCCGGACGAAGTGAGGTAGGGATGAGTGACACGACCCACGACCGGGGAGGGACCCCACCCTCCACGGGGGTTCCCCCTCCGTCTCTTGGAGACCGGACGTGGGAGGGACGGTCCTCGTCAAGAAAGAACTCCCCCGAGAAGGGACTCGGACCTCCACCTCTGAGAGGACCACCACACCGACCGGAACCCCAGGGACGGCCCGTCCGGGGCACCCTACCACACTCCTCCGTGTCGGGCTCGACGCCTCCCTCGACCTCCAGACGTCCCCCACGCCCCGCCCGCCCGCCCGTCCGCGGGTCACGACCGCGACCTCGGCACCCATCCGGTCGGGACGACGTCGCTGGAGGAGACCCGGGGGGAAGAAGTCGGGTGTCACTCCAAGACCCCCACGTCGGAACCGTTCCCGCCGGGAGGGAACGTGTGTGCGGGTCCATGCGTGCGTGTGTCTGCCCGTGTACGCACTTGTACACACTGGGACCAACCGGTCGAGGACAGCGACAGGACAACCCACACGTCCTCGACGACCGACCCGACTGGGGTCGGGGCGACGGCTCCTCGTCTAGGGTCCCGGTCCCGCGGNACCTCCACCTCTGAGAGGACCACCACACCGACCGGAACCCCAGGGACGGCCCGTCCGGGGCACCCTACCACACTCCTCCGTGTCGGGCTCGACGCCTCCCTCGACCTCCAGACGTCCCCCACGCCCCGCCCGCCCGCCCGTCCGCGGGTCACGACCGCGACCTCGGCACCCATCCGGTCGGGACGACGCCGCTGGAGGAGACCCGGGGGGAAGAAGTCGGGTGTCACTCCAAGACCCCCACGTCGGAACCGTTCCCGCCGGGAGGGAACGTGTGTGCGGGTCCATGCGTGCGTGTGTCTGCCCGTGTACGCACTTGTACACACTGGGACCAACCGGTCGAGGACAGCGACAGGACAGCCCACACGTCCTCGACGACCGACCCGACTGGGGTCGGGGCGACGGCTCCTCGTCTAGGGTCCCGGTCCCGCGGGTCTGCGAACCCACGACTTGGGGGAGGAGCGCCGAGTCAGGAGGGATGAAGGAGTAGCCGGCTCGCCTCCACGAGACACGAAACTAGGGACGGTCAGCCCGCAGGAGCTCGTGTTCCCAACACTCTCGACAGGGGCTTGTCCCGACCCCCGACCCACCCCGCCCTGGACGACCAAGACCGTCCGACTCGAGGACTCCGACGGCGTACCGTCCCGAAGGAGGTCGGCGCGCCGAGAACAGGACGGCGACCCGGCGGTGCAAGGTCGCGAGGCCGACCGGACCTCCGCACAGGGTCGCTCGTCCCGTCCGCGTCGCCCCCGGAGTCCGGACAGCCAGTCGCCCGGGGGACCCGGGCCGTGGGAGAAGACAAGACTCGGGTGGGCACTCTCGTGGGAAGAGGGGACGTCGGAGTCGGGCGTTCAGGCGCGCCTCCCCGGCGCCTGGACACAGCGCACCGAGGAGGACACCGACCCGCCGGCAGTGTACTCACGCCACTGGGTGAGGGCGAAGGGCAGAGACGAGAAACGAGACGGTCGCGGCTGACGGTCCCACGGGACCGGAGTCACCCCGCGGCTGCACCCGTCCCGGCACAGAACAGCGTCGAGACTTGGCGAGGGAGCAGGGCCCGAGCGTGAGGACGGGCTCAGTCCCGGCGCGCCGGCGGTGTCCTCCGAGGACCGACGGAGACTCCCCACCGCCACCGGGGGAAGTCGAAACCCTCGCTTTCTTCCACAGGAGGGAAGGACCTCGGACACTGGGACCGGGGACGAAGAGGACGGGGGGCCACGGGAGGCCCCCGACAGTGCTCCTCACCCGCTTGGAGCCACCCCGGAGGCGCAGGACGACAGCGTGCCAGGAAGTCTGCGTGGGTCCCGCCCTCGGCAGAGGACTCGGAGCCGGGAAGGGACACCGGGGAGTAGTCTCTTGTCCGCGGTAGGCGCGAAGGGGTCCTGGCTGGGACGAGGTCGAGCCCTGAGTCCTGCCGGCGGACCGC
Source organism: Capra ibex (assembly GCA_006410555.1). Taxonomy (NCBI): domain Eukaryota; kingdom Metazoa; phylum Chordata; class Mammalia; order Artiodactyla; family Bovidae; genus Capra; species Capra ibex. Next base: position 571,864 of record SJYO01054996.1, read on the forward strand.
GGCTCGGCGTCGACCCGGACGGAGGAGGTCGGGACCGGGGCGGCAGCGGACCCGGCCGAGGGGTTGACGAGTCGCCTCCACGACTCGCACCCGTGAAAAGAAACGGGTGGTGCTACACTTCTCCAAACCCCCGGAAACTTGATCCCCGCGGCTCCCAGTTCTAAAGAGGCATTCCGGACCTCAACCCGACAATGGACCCCCCGACCCCCTCCCTAACGAGGGTGTCGTCCTCCCCGGGACCCGGACCCTGGTGCGGTCAGGGTGCCCCCCGACGCACGTCACGGCTCCCCGGACCCGACCACTCTCCTAGTCCTTGCCCCCTGCCCCAGGGGCGTCCGTGGGGAGACGGGTCCGGGAACGGCAGAGGGCGGGGACCCAAGTGGAACAGGGCACGACCGGACACGAGGTCCCCATGCCCCCCTCGACCCGCAGCGGTCCGGAAGGACGGGGTCCCTGACGGAATGAGCCCCCAAAGAAATTCGACAACACTTCTGTGATAGACCCACACAAGAAATAACCAGTCTCCACCCCGCCCCGGGAACCCTAACTGCCATCACGTCGGACAGAGACTCTGTCGACTGGGTGGAAACCCCAGGATTGCTACGTCTCAATAAAAGACAAAATAATTACAAAGGGACACTCTCTCTCTGTGAGTTTTTACGGTAGAGCGTACGGTGAAATCCCTGAAGGACCTGGAAAAGTCGGGTAGTTCCGGGTCCGATTCGAAGGACTATTTCCCCTCTACCCCACACTCGTCGGGGGCGTCGACGACTCCAGGCCTCTCGGGGTCGAAGGGCCGGAACGGACCCCCGTGCCCCACGGACCCGGTGAGAACAGGGTCCCACAAGCACCGAAGGGCAGAACTCTCCACGTGAATCCAGAGTAGACAGTCAGCGACTGTGCGAGTCCTACCGGCAGGAACGGGAGCGAAGCAGACGGGGCAAAGACGGAGCGCCGGCCGAAAGAGCCCGAGGTCACAGGCCCGTGCAGGGGCGACTCGCGAGGCTCGAACCAGTCCCGTGGCCCCGCGTGTGGACGGAAGGTCGACGTCGTGACCGCCGGAACTCCATGTGTACCCCGTCTTTCCTCAGTCAGCAGTAACCAATAGGCCGGCCGGAAAGTCACCAACCTGACCTTTCGCTCGTAAAGAGACACCGCAGTGGCACCTGACACACACACAACTCCTGAAACGACACTAAAAGCCCCTTCAATCCGTGACTCCGGGGACTAGACCGGCCCACCAATTCTTTGGCCCGGGACAGAGACGGGACGGACGCAGGGGCACGGCCGGGGACCGGGACTCGACCGGGGACCGGAATGGAGGCGGTGTACAAGGGGGAGACCGAGGTAGAGGGTTGTCGGTCAGAGTAAGAAAACCTTAGGGTCGAGTCCTGTCCCCTCAAACGAGTACTTGTCCGTTCCGACTCAACGTCACACTCACTGCCCAGACGAATCGCTCCGAGTCGTCACGTCCTAGAGTCCTTCCACCCGGGGTCCTCCGACGACCCCCTCGTCCACCCCCACCACCCGTGGTCTTCATCCACACAGAAGGACCCGTAACCGTCGGGCCGGTCTTCGACCACTTTAGTCACCCACTCTGTGGAATTACACTTGTGTCTGTACGCACATTGCACCCACACAAAACTTCGTCCTACGTACGAAATGGACTAAAGAATCCATTTTATCTTCGACAATGGACTTCGAGGGTGGACCCCACCCGACCGAAGAGGACCGGAGGGTAACGGTCCTCGAGTCGTTTCCTCGGTTCCTCTGGGAGACGGGCACCGGGAGACACGGGCTCCAGGACGCCCGGGCGGCACGCCTCACGGGACACCGCCACCCCGACAGGTCAGGGACCCCTCGGCAGAACCAGTGGTGACCCACCCGGACGTCGAGACCCCAGTCTCTCCGCCCCTCATCTCTCCTAAAGAACATCCCGGAGCCTCACAAAGTGACTTCGCAGAGGTCGTAGTAATTATGACCCGAAGGACCACCGAGTCAGTCATTTCTTGGGCGGACGTCACGTCCTCTGGACCCAAGTCAGGGACGCAGTCCTTCTCGGGGGTGAGGTCCTAACGACGGACCTCTCAGGGGACGGGTCTTTTCGGACCACCCGGTCGCAGGTACCCCGGTGTTTGTCAGCCCACACTGCCTCGTCGGTCACCATTTCCTTGTTTTGCCCCTCTGCTCTAGTCGTCATCTTAGTTCGTCAGTGCATCGACCCTTCTATGATCACTAAATTAAACGTATGTACCGGCTTCGTAAAAAAATACTGACGGAGCTATTATTTTCCGTCCGACTGCTAGTGTAACTTCGTTTATTTCTTTAGGTAATTAAGCGGATAAGTAAAAGATTTTTTTTTTTTCCATGAGGGCCGAGAGTGTCACTGTCAAATTACTAATCCCACGGATTAAAATTAGGCAATGCACCCACGCACGGGGCGGCTCGAACCCTTGGGTCGAGGGCAACCACACGAACACACGCCACTCCTCATGTCTCTAGGCCCCCTGGAGCCCACTCTAGTCTCGGACCGTCGGGAGACAGGGGAGGAGCGGGACGCCCTCGCGGCCGGAGCCACCCGTCTCGGGCACACGTGCTACAGGACCCACCACCGGAGTCCCTCCGCCAAAGAACGGGGTTCTACTAAACCTCCAGCGGTCTCGGTTCCAACTCTTCGGAAGGGCAACTTACGTCTTATATGGTAAAGGAATTCGCACTTCCGTTTGCCGTGACGTAAACCAAGTTCCACCTAAACCAAGATGGCGTGTCAGTACATTGAACTTTGTCATTAGAACTTAGGTGAACCCCTGTTCAATGCATACAGTAAATGGTCGAACCCCACTCCTGGACTCCAGTCGAACGTCAATGTAAAAAAACGTACACTTATTTTACGTGGAAATAAGAGAGGAAAAGTAAAGAAAACTTAAACTCTTTACCCAAAGTCAAGGGGTCTGGAATGTCAAAGGATCGATTTCGCTCAAAGCGTACGTCTACATCAATCTATTGTTTCTCCGTACAAACACAACATCACTGATGTAATTTTTTTTTTCTACAACGACTTAACATTTAACGTAAAAATCTTGTGCGATTTGACTTCACGCTCCCAGTAAACAGACGGCGGCGTTGAGTCGACCGAAGGACAAAGGGAACATTACTAACTCTTGCCGGCAAGTCCCTCCGGTGCGGGGATGAGAATTAAGAATCCCGGACGACGAAGGTAGTGCTCACGCGCACGAACAGTGGGTGAGGCCACCGTCGAGTCAACGGTGTGCACAAAAAATGCTGTACAAACGACCCACTCCCACAAAATGAGTTCAAACCAGTAAAACAGTCCAATGGTCCTGTGTCCGTAAACAAGTGGGACAGTGTAGGACCTCCAATACGTCGTCTCCCCGGAGACTACTCATCAGTCATAGTGACACACGACCCTTCAAGTCTAAGGCGCACAAAGGAATCAAAGACTTTGCCCTAACGTTCCGATCCACCTCTCACTGCGAGTCGTCCGTAGGCACTTCAACCCCTGGTTCTTCCCTTTCTCAGGTACAACATTTCTTCGACCCGTCACGTGTCCCACACACACAGAGACTCCTCTCTTCCCTCGTCCCGTGTCGGCAATTGTCGTCCTCTGCTCTCGTCTCTCGTCGGTGGCCCGGGCTCACGGCCTTCCCGGACCGAGGGTCCTCTGGGGCCCGGAGCGATGCGTACGACGTTACACACACACATCTCCCCCGAGTAACATTATCTAAGTGTAGATTTACTGTGTGGGTGGCCTTGGAGCTGGTATTTTCCGGTCTTCCACCCGCCACGGGGTCAAGGACCTTTACGGGTGGGAAGAACTTCTGTCTTATAAGGAGGGTGAACAGTAGGACACTGCACCGGGACGGGTATTTGAGGTCGGGGGGACGTGATCCCCGGGAGAGTGTGAAAGGTTCTACTGGGGTACGGGAGCCCGACGGAGACCTGAAGACCCTTCCAGACGCGACAGACACGTCGCACGCAGAGAAATTTGTTCGGAGAAAGGAGTGAGAACTCAAGAAAGGACGTACTCGGTTCCTGGGAGTGAGCCGTCGGGCAGGGTCCTTGAGTGAGTCATGGACCCTGTGCTGGCAGGAGAACGCGGGGTAAAAGGGGGACGCCACAGAAAAGACCGCTGGTATTTCCCTGGGGTTTCCCGTATTAGGGCTAGAGGACAACCCGATCCCGAGGGGAGTGGAGTCCCGCCGACCCCGAACATGACTCGACACAGTAGACAAACTGAGTCCCAGATCGAGAGGGAAGGAGACAGAGACTTCCCGAGGCCGGGACCCTGAGACCAACGGAAAGGAGGTGACTGACAACAACAACGAAAGGAACTGATTAGGTTCCCCGGAGGAGTCCGAGTGGTTTGTCCGTCCAAAAACCCACGGGTGTTCCTGGGGTGACAACGAAAAGGGTCACAACGAACGAATTAATTTATGAAAAAGACGACTTAAGGTCCTCAGTCCCAAAAATGTCTAGTCAGGTTAATAAGGTAGAGGACTTAACGGCAACTTGAAAAGAGGTACCGTGAGGGAATTCCCCCAGGTGGGTACTTCCAGGGACGTCGTGTGAGGGAACCTGAGAAACTTATAATCCCTCTCGTGCTCCTGTTTACCGGTGATAGACGGGTCCTAGGTAGTCTGGGTACAGGACACCGCAGAATTGGTTTTACATACCCTTCTGGGTATGTAGGTTTTTAAGTGTTTGGATAGGGTGTCAGGTCCAGATTTCTGGAGGATGACCCACACGGACCGAGTGTGGGGGAATTTCCGAGGAAGGAGGGGTCGTCCTCGGACCACAAAATCTGTCAGGGAAATACTCTGGTGGAGGGGCTCCGGGCGGTGACCCCTGACTACGGTCGACGTCAAGACTCTCCGACTGTCAGACGACTTGGTAGATGGCGGTCACAGTGCTGACCCCTCGACCTCTAGGGTCTGGGGACTCTCAGTCGAGTACCTGAACCGGAAACCTCGTGAGTTGCCATCTCTATTCCACTTCTTCTTCTGCTAAGTTCCTGTCGTCGTTCTCAGTGGTAATGACCACCGTCGGGGTTGCGGACATGGTGCAGTCCGAACGTAGGGACGTCTTCGGGTACCACCCCTGTCCCAGGTCCTGCGGACCCAGTCTCGGTGACGGAAAGGTCCTTTCCCAGCTAGACAAAATTCACGCCGGTTCTCCTGGTGACCTTTCTGCTCACGGGGGACGCACCCCTTTCAGGCAGCCCTGGGACGGGTCGTGTGTCTACTGTCCTACTACCGTTTTTGAGTCGGGGGCACATGGTCTCGGCTTGGCTTAAAACCTCTGTCACAAAACCTACTTTATCTTTTCTGCTCGAAATAACGAAACGGTCCGTCTCCCCTGTCGTCCGAGGGACACACGGGGTTGGACCCTCCTAAACCACTCCTCAAAGATCGTCGCCGAGCTCCCGTCCCGACCACCCTTTCCATTCCTACTCACGTCCCGGACGTGGGGAAAGTAGACCGGAGTTCCCCGGGACTACTCGACGAGTCCCTATAGTTTGACACCAAAAAAAGAGACCTTCCTTCTTATGATTACAGAAGGTGAACAGCCCCAAAAATCAAGACATTTTCGAGTTTCTGTGACAATGCACATAAGGCACTCCGTCTCAGTCCTGGAGCGGGGTCCGACGTGCGTAGGAGAGGACAGGGACTACTCGTCGCCAAACTTAGACGGGAAACCTTGAGTCCCTTCCAGTCTCTGCTCAGACAAGGGATGTTTGCTCTCTGCCCTCTGTACCCTTCGGGCGTCCCAAGACGAACCAAAGACCCCGAGGACTTCCTCCCGTAAGGGGTCAGGGTTCCCCCTGAGTCCCGAGGGTTCGGTCACTACCGGCTCTCCTAGTCTCGGACTGCCCGGGTCCTGGAAGGGACCGAGGGTCTGCTGTGGACCAGCAAAGAGGTCGCCTCGGAGCCCACTGGGAGCTGTCTGTCGACCCTGTCAACAAAGGAATGATCTATTGTGCCAACGGGCGAGGAGTGACCGACCATAGGCCCCGGGGAACAAGGAGGTCAGGACACATTATTACCTTCACCTCCCTTCTGGGGTTCGGTTCACTACCTGGGACGGGACGGGGGTGGGGGGTGGGGGCCGAGGAAAACCCTCTGAAACGGTTCCTCTTATCAACGGGAACCGGTCCCCTCGGAGGACCAGGATTCGGTCTCCTCCAGAGGTAAGATGGGGTAGACGTAAAAATTTGACAAAGTGTCTCGACCTTGCTTTCCATTCAAAGAAGACGAAAGGGGGACGTGGGTCTGAGGATCTTAGAGAAACGGAAACTCACCTACTTAGGTCTGTCAGTACCTGTCGTCCTTGCGGGTGTGTGGCACACGAGCATTTGAACTCCAACTCTACCTTTACCCTACCTGTCTTTTCAACCCAATTTTGACAGTCCGATGGAAATCTCTACCCTGGCAGACTCCGACATTCCGTTCGGAGAATCTAGTTTCCGGTGTGACGAATTTAAGTCTCTCCTAGGAGCCTTCACAAATACTTACCTAATGACTTCACCCTCCGGTGACAGACTGTTTTGACTGGTCTCAACTCTAAGTCTCGGACCATCCCTAAAACCCCCTCCGGAAGAGGGACTCGAGTTACTGCCAGTCACTCTAAACGGCTGTCTCGACGTACCGGGGTAGACAGGAAACTATTAGTAACTCCATTTGGTGGGTCAAAGGAAACTCCTTTGTTTGCTAGGAACAAAATTTTTAGATCCGAGATGGTCTGTCTACCCACCGAGGGCTTTATTAGGTTTCGGGTGGTTAAGAAAATGGTGAGGATTCTGGAGGGGATAAATAAAAGTCTCTGGTCATTCATGATTTTTTTTTTTGGTTTCAGACCGAAATCTCCTCCTTCACTAGGTTCCTCCTCGACCATAAAGAGGATGCGGAAACTCTGCTGTCATGAGCTTGGTGAAAGGAGGTCCTCGGGAATAAAGGGGATCGGAAAATTTCGAGTGCACAGTCCTTTCTCCCATCCACTAAACCTTGAACTGAACAAGTTCTTCTTATCCTTGGAGTTCACAGAGAAGGTATTCATCATCATTTTTCTCGAATCAGCAGATCTGTCCACTCGTACGAAACAAAGTGGACGGACTTCAGGTTAAACTTAGGTTGAGGAACATTGACTATCTGAAATGTAACAACATGGACTTAGTGCTGTTTTGCACTAGTGACCTCCTCCTTTACCCTTTGGTAGGGTCATGTGAACGGCACTCTTGGAGTACTTGACATATTTTCCCGTTTTTCTATACTGCGGTTTTCTACTCAGGGGGTCCGGACTTCGACGGGTCGTACGGGGACCCCCCCTCGTCTCCTCGGACTTCCACAGGCGTACGGGGACCCCTCCTCGTCTCCCCTTCATGGTCCTCGGGGTCTCACTCACTTCGTCGACCCGGTTTCGTCTATACTACGAGTCGACACCGACACAGACCGTTATTTTTATTTCAGACTACGACGTTTCTTGTCATAACAAATCCTTGGACCTTACAATCCATTTAAATGCTTAGTTCCATTTGACCTGGACCAGTTCGTCTACTATTCTTATTTGCAGCCGTAGGATCCTTAGTCACTTGGTCTTACCGGACCTTACCCGCTCAAATTGAGTCTACTGGTAACAGAGATGATGACACCCGTTCTTATGGTATCTTCTTTGCCTCACTGAGAGTATCAGTTGGTTTCTCAGGTTCTATGTCAGGAACTCACGTCGGAGTTTTTACTGTTACTGGAGAAGTAAAGGTTCCGTTCGGTAAGTTGTAGTGTCATTAGGGTCAGATACGGGGCCGGTGGTTACGACTTCTTCGACTTCAAGCAGTCAAGACACTTCTGGAACTTCTGGAGGATCTTGATTGCGGATTTTTTCTACAAATTAGTAGTGACCACTAACCTTACATTTTCATCCTTCAGTCCTAATATGGACCTCATTGTCCGTTCAAACTGGAACCTCTTGTTTCCCTTCGTCCCGGTTCCAATTGACTTAAGACGGTTCTCTTACGTGATCAGCATCGTTTCTGGGGAAAGGTTGTTGTGTTCTCTGCTGAAATGTGTCCCTGTAGTGGTTTACCAATCATGACTTTGGTCTAACTAACACAGGAAACATCAGTCTCTATCTCTTTCGTTTTTGTTCTGGACCTCGACTGAACACCGAGTCTAGTAGTCGAAGAGTATCGTTGTAAGTCCGAATTTGATTTCTTTTGGTCCTTTTTGTGATCCGGTCGGTCCATACTGAAGTCAGTTTAGGGCATACTGAAGCGTCTTCTCCTTTGCTCACCTGAGTTCCCCGATCTAGATCAATGGTCACACCGACTTCCTGCTGCCCGTCTCGAGACATTGTCACACGTCTTCCGGTGCTCGTCCTGGCAGGGCTTCCTCTCTCTCCGCTCTTTCGTCTCACGAACACTCCTCTTCTCACTTCTCGTCGCCTTTCACTCCCTCTCTCCCCTTTGCTGTAGGTCTCCAACGGTACAGGAAGAGGTCACGCACTTTCACTTCTCACTTTCACTTCAGCGAGTCAGGACAGGCTGAGAATCGCTGGGGTACCTGACACCGGGTGGTCCGAGGAGGTAGGTACCCTAAAAGATCCGTTCTCACGACCTCACCCCACGGTAACGGAAGAGGCTTAATTTGTGTCTCAAGGTTTCTTATAGATCCTCCCTGTCCTTCCGGAAGTTACTTGTCACGAATTATTATATCCTTTCATTGTTTTCCCCTTTCTGACCTCTAGAGAAGTCATTTTAAGCTTTATGGTTCCCTCGCAAGGCGGGTTTCTACCCGTGTTATTTCCTATTTTTACCATCCCTGGATCATCGACGACTTCTCTAGTTCTTCTTTACCTTTCTTATGTACCTTCTCGACATATTTTTCTAGAATTATTTGACCCAATGCTGCTGCCACACCAGTCAGTGGGTCCAGCCTGTAGGACCTCACACGTCAGTCTACCAGGAATTCTTCGTCACCTACACTACTTTAAGGTCGTCTTGATAAGTCTAGGGATTTCCTACTACGGCAGTTCCAAAACGTGAGTAAGGCAGTCGTTTAGACCTTCGGGTCGTCGCCGGTGTCCTGACCTTTTCCAGTCAGGAGGAGGGTCAAGCGTGCTTCCCATCATGGTCTCTCACACGATTGGCATCTTGTCGGCGTGAGCAGAGGGCACGACCACTCCAGTGCGAACCTTGGAACGGACGATCCGAAGTCGTAATACACTTGGTTCTTGAAGGTCTACAGGTTCGACCCAAATCTTTTCCTTCTCTTTGATCTCTAGTCTAACGGTTGAAAACGACTAATATCTCTGTCGTTCCCTTAAAGTCTTTTTGCAGATAGAGACAACGTAGTTGGTGTGATTTCGGAAACACACCCACTACTGTTTGAGACCTTTCGAGAATCTCTCTACCTTCACGGTCTGGTAGAATGGACAGAGGACTCTTTCGACATACACCCAGTTCTTCGTTGACAATCCTGGGACATGCCTTGTTGACTGACCAAGTTCTATGTCTTTCCTCAGACTATCCCGACAGACGACAGTTGGGCAAACAAATTGGATACACGACTCGTGTGGTACTCGTCACGACCCGACCTACTCAATGTCCGACCTTAGTTCTCTTCGCCCTCTTTGTAGTCGTTGGAGTCTATACGACGACTGTGGCGTCATTACCGTCTTTCGCTTCTCCTTGGTTTCTCGGAGAACTACTCCCACTTCCGCCTCGCACCTTCTCGGTCGAATTCTGGTTTATAACTTTCTTGATTCTAGCACCGTAGGCCGGGGTAATGAAGTACCGTTTGTCTTCCCCTTTGTCACCTTCGTCACTGCCTAAAGGAGGAGAACCCGAGGTCTTAGTGACCCCTGCCACCGACGTCGGCACTTCGGTCTTCTGCTAGCGAAGAACCGTCCTCTCGCCACTGTGCGTGTCACGACTCTTCGTCTCTGCAGAGAGACGGCTGGTTCCCGGCACATCAGTTCAGACACCAGAAGGTCCACCAGTGTTTACCAACACTCTCGACCTGACATTTCTTTCGACTCGCGACTTCTTGCTACGGAAGCCTGACACCACGACCTCTTCTGAGGACTTTCAGAGAGCCTACCGTTCCCCTAGGTGGGACTGACAAGGGACCTTTCTGACTACGACTTCGACTTCGAGGTCCTAAGACCAGTAGACTACTCTTGTCTGCTGAGTAACCTTTTCAGGGACTACGACCTTTCCTAATTCCCGTCTTCCTCTTCTCCCCCGGTCCCCTACTCCACCGACCGACCGTAGTGGCTCCGTCACTCGCACCTGAATCCGTTTGAGGCCCTTCACGACGCCCCGTCCCTCCCTCCGGACGACGTCAGGTACCCCAGCGATTCTCAGTCTGAGCTGACCCGTTGACTTAGGTGTCGTCGGTCGACTTAGCACCGACTCCAAGACCTTGCCCTTGACACTCCAGAGATACAAAACACACAAGTATGCTTGGATATACACAGCAGGTACACACCGTGACGGTTTTGATGAAGTATTTTCCCGAGGTCAATTAACCTTATTTCTTTGATTCTCGACTATCTTTATGAGTCTTTAATTTTTTTTTAGACCGGTCTTACGTAAAGTCCAAGTGTGCTGGACCCTTTAAGAGTCATGACTTAACTACAGACCATGACTTCCATTGAATTCGCACACCAAGCCAAGCATATCTGTACAGAAATGCTCAGTGGTCATCATTCTTCTCGTGAAGACAACACGGATCCGAACTTTTTTTCACTTTCACAACCGACGAGTCAAGACAGGCTGAGAAACGTTGGGGACCCGAGGAGACAGGTACCTAAAGAGGTCCGTTCTCATGGATCCAAATAATCTCACATCATTCCGGCAGAATATAGACAACGTTTAAACAGTCGTTCCTTTCATTCATTGAGCATTCATTTTAGTTTGTTTTTTGTAAACTTCTTTCATTTACATTTACTCTATTCTTGCAAATCCATTTGACATCTTTATTAACAAAACCCGGACAGATAGATTTTATCAGAGAGATATAAAACCATTGAATTCTGAACTGATTTAATTTACCACTCTTGAGTGACTGATAGACCCAGTAAAGTCTATCCTAAACATAATCTCATAATCAACGACCCACCCAGCCCCAACCCCCCCCGCCGCAGATTTAAATGATTGAAACGGAATCCTCTCCTTCGTATTTTGCATTCAAAAGGTCGGTCCTTCATACCTGTACTGGCAAATGTCAATGAAAGACGAGTAGTCAAAACGACCTCCATTCCAACAATTCCCAATTTTACTATATTACAATAATTCGCTTTCTTTCACCCTTTTCACTTTCAGTGAGTGAGTACGGACTGAGAAATGTTGGGACACCTGATATGTCAGGCACCTTGAGAGGTCCGGTCGTGTGACCTCACCCCTCGGAAAGGGAAGAGGTCCCCTAGAAGGGTTGGGTCCCTAACTTGGGTCCAAAGGGCGTAACGTCCGTCTAAGAAATGGTCGACTCGGTGTTCCCTTCGGGCTCTTATGACCTCACCCGTCGGATAGGGAAGAGGTGCTATAGAAGGGCTGGGTCCTTAACTTGTTCCCAGACGTAACGTCTGTCTCAAAAATGGTTGACTCGATAGTCCCTTAATTTCGATCATTTTTTCTTGGTAAAGTCACGTAGTCCTTTCATTCCACACTCAAAGTCACTTTCTTCTACTCCTTACCTTGTGTAAACAATTTCCCTTTCTTTAACGGTCAGAAAAACAGGACCTCGACCAGCAAAGTCTTACCCTTTTTCAATCCCTGTTTATTATACCTATGTCTACCAACATCTTCCAAGGACCTTCTCTCCGGGACTCTGTAACTTAACTGCTCGTAATAAATTATACAAGTTGATGTACCCTTCGTTACAGTCTCCTCACCGTTCGGAGACTAACACGGGACCCAGCTGCCATAAGTATCGCTATCTGACGACATCTTAAATACACTGCAAAGGTATTCCGACTCCCAGTGTCAGGACCACTAAGGACGGTTCAAGGACACAGTCAATGTCGCAACCAGCAGTCTGCGGATTGGACGGAAGGTTCAGAGGGCAGTAAATATCCGGACGTGACGACCCGAGACCACGACGACGTCTCCTCGGAGCACTTCTGGGGGTCCTTCCGAGACCTTCGTCAATACTCCCAAGGTGTGGTTCTACTACGGAAACTCCTGAGGTCGGACATGACGGCGGGTCTGAATTTCGGTCTACGGGAGGACGGGGACCCCGGGGGTCTCCTCCGTGAGTCTCTCACAAATGAGGCACTGTCCGTCCCAGTGTGGGGATGAGTCGGGGGTCTCTTCGTCGCCGTTTCTACCTGGGAACAGGGAGACGAAGAGTACTAGCACCCTGAGTCGGCGTCTCCGTCCTTACTCTGACCTTCCTTCCCCCGTCCTGTGCGCGAAGTGTCTTCCTGTGTCGGCTCTTCTCGTCGTCCTACGCTGTCGGCCAAGGTCGGTCGAGTCGGCTCCCAACGTCCTCCAACCCAAAGGTCATCTGGGCTTGGAGCAATGGACAAGTGACATTGTGGAATCGTAGATCTACCGCGTGGATGTCCGCGTCGACGCGACCTTCCGGTCTTGCGCCCACCGCGGGGTCAAGGTCCTTCAGAGGGGTGGAAGAAGTCCTGTCCGTCTCAGAGGGAGGGAGAACAGTAGGGCACTCTAACGGGTCGGGCACTTGGGCTTAGTAGGGCGTGAGACAGGGAAAGATTCTACTGGGTCACGGGACCCCGGCGGAGAGCGGACGACCCTGTCGAGTGTGAGACGAATACCTCGCAAGTCAAGTCAGCGAGTCAGCACAGGCTGAGAAACGCTGGGGTACTTAGCGTCGTACGGTCCGGAGGGACAGGTAGTGGTAGAGGGCCTCAAGTGAGTCTGAGCCCAGGTAGCTCAGTCACTACGGCAGGACGGTACGAGGAGGGATTTACGTGGACGAACGGGAAGTGACGGAACGAGAGCGAAAGAAAGGACACACTTCGGTTCCTGGGAGCGAACCTCCGAGAAGGGTCCCCGAGCGAACTGGGACCAGACCCTTGCTGGTGGGAAACCGTCGGGACAAAAAAGGGACGTGGTGAAGGTCGAAAAAAAAAAAAAAAATGTAACAATTAACACCATGAACCGTAAATTGTATTTTAAGTCGTAGGATTGGTAAAGATTTACATATATCCAGTGACCACAATCCACTTAAGTGTCCCAATATGTCTTCAAGGGATCTTGGAATAGAACGTTTTAACGTTGAGACATGGACAATTTGTAGTCAAGACAATCTAAAAATTTTTCTGTACAACGAGAATAAGATTGTAAACGGTCGAGATTTCCTTTTCTACCACTCTCTGCTTACATATATGTTATTGACACATATGCCTTGAGTTTGTTCTACATGTTATTTATATATGGCGAACCGTGTGAGATATACTCCAATTGTAATTCACTATGTGTTATACGTGCACACACGTGTGCATACACAAACACGTGCATGTGTCCTCGGAACAGTTTGGAGGAAATGCTCCTCGGAAACCCCTGACAGAGACACTCCCAGCGGATCGCGTAGGGGGGAATAGTGACACCAGGTAGAAGAGTCCGGACTGGGGCAGGAGAGGGAAGTCACCGGGTCGACGGTCGTGGTCGGTCCGGACACGGCCCAGGTCCCGGGGTACAGGGTGGGAGGGCGAAGTGGGACTGTCGGGTCTCTTCGTCTGTACGGGGACCGACCCCGACTTCGAGACCCAGACCGGGAGGGGACGCGGGGGTGTGGGTTACGGGGGACCGGACCGGACAGTCGGGGAACCAAGTCCTGTCTGAGGACGACAGGAGGGGGTAGGGAGTCTGTTGTGGCGACGTCTCCGAAGGTCCCAGGACCCCTCCGCCACCGGCTCTCCGGCCGTCGACCGCCCGTGGGGCTCCTTCCCACCACGGGACGGCCCCAAGTCGGCCCGCGAACCCACCCGGAGCGCCAGGGACTCGAAAGAGGGTCCCTACGTCTCACCTCCCCACACCCACCGACCCTGGCCTCAAGCCCCGACGCCCCTCCGGACCTCCACTCGTCCCGGGACGCCTGTGTACCGTAGTTAAGGGCCGAGCTACCAGTGGTTGTCCCGTCTACAGTGCCACGAAAGAGGAGAGTGGCAACGTCGGACGAACAGACGGCCGCGAGTGCGTGGAGGTCGCTCCGGGGTCCCGACGTCCTCCGGGGGCACCGACCGACCGGGGGCCGGGGGTGACGACTGGAGGGGTGGGTGCGGGGGTCGTGAACACGCCGGGGAAAGGAGTTCGCCCCACCGGGGGGAAGGAAGGGCTCCGGGTCGGAAGGAGACCCGAGTGGAGAGGGGAGACGAGTCGGGAGGGGTCCCCGGGGGGCGGGCCTACCGCTGCGAAGGAGGAGTGCCACGACAGGTGGGGATCCGGGCGCCCCGGACGAGGCTCGACGGGAGGGCGGGACGGCGAGACCCAGGGTGCTGTGTGGAAGGGAATTGGACGGTTCCCTCACCGGTCTCGCTTACACCCGAGCAAAAGGAAGCCCTACTCCCTCCTCTTTTCTACCAGGACCCTACGACCTGTCTGCGGCCTTCGGACGTCTCTCCGGACAGACGAAAGACAAGCAAAGACCTTCCGTCAAAGTGGGTTCCTCCGGTTCCTCTCCCACCCGGTGTCGACTCGGAAGCCCACCTTTCGCCCCAGACCCCTGTTCCACCCCATCGACTCTCGTCGGGTCCGTCGCAGGGCGACACTCGCCGGGGAGCGGGGTCCGAGGGTCCCGGGGGAGCCGGGGGTCGTAGGGGCCGACGGGGGGTGGCGCAGGACTGACGGGACCGGCGGAGGGTCGGAAGTCGTGGGGTTTTACAGCACGGACGAACAGGTAGAAGGTTCCGGGTCACGCGGCGAATGGGGCCCGCGGAAGGGAAGCGACCTACCGGACCGACCCGACACTCGACGAGCATAGACACGAGGTCCCTGGGGCACGCGGGACCCACGCCCCGCCCGACCCGGCCCCGTAGTCCTCGACCCTCAGCAAGTCAAAGGGGACGCCGGCGGAGACACAGAGTGACGGAGGAGGGACGGAAAGAACTTTAAGTTCCTCTCAAACTTGTGGTCAAACTAAAGACGGGTCCAAGTCGCAGACCTCCTTCCACCTACAGGACCTCTCCCCGTCGCAACCCGGTCACACCCCTTGTCGTAGGTGAAGGCCCGAATCGTCCCTGCCGTCCCCCACACGGTCCCGGAGGGAGAGCCCCGCGTCTGGACGGTCGGACGCACACCCAGTATAGTCACTCCACACGGGCTCCGACGACCCACCAGAACAACGAGGCCGGCGACACGACTCCTGACCACAGTCTTCGACCTGCACGACGGACGGGACACGGAGGGGCCCCTCGTCCCGAGACCCGAGGGACGGACGAGTGGAGACCCGGTTGCCCCCCAAACGGAGGAGACCCAGTGTGACCCCTACGGACCCCAACGACTCCCGTCCTGGGGACCCCGGGTGGAAGGAACGACCTCCACTGTCTCTACACATCCGGGACGGTCACTGACCCTCCCGGAACCCCGACCCACGTCGGTCGACCTGTCCCCACGACACAAACCCCGCCTGCCACGAACACCTTGGCTACCGTGTACCTGAGTGCGCTACCCCTCCCGGGGCCTGTGGACCTGTGTCCGTCTCCGTCACCCGTGTCGACCCGCCCAGACAGACCACTGCAAAAGGACCCGAGCGCAGCTACTACGAAAGTCTCCGCTGAGTCCAGTCACTGTTCCAGTGCCTGTCTCGGTCTCTCCCACAACAAACCTCCGTGGCGGCCGGGACTTTGTCGACAGTGACACCGGCACCCGCCGGTCCCGCAGACCCCTCCTCCACACCGGGACAGGACCTCGGGACGCCACAGGTAGGCGCGCAGAACCACAGGTCCAGGTCGCCGACTTACCGCCCCCGCCGTCCTCCGCCGGAGACAGGTCTCACCCGACTGAGTCTCGGTGGAGGGGGACAGTCATCTGGATGGAGGAGACTTTTCGGTGCACCCACGGTACGTCCGCGAAAGAGAGACAGCAGGGCGTCGAGGGAGCTACCGGTCCTCACAGAAACGACGACGACGACTCAACGAAGTCAGCACAGGCTGAGACACACTGGGGTATCTGTCGTCGGGTGGTCCGAGGGGGCAGGGACCCTAAGAGGTCCGTTCTTGTGACTTCACCCAACGGTAAAGGAAGAGGTCACGTACTTTCACTTTTCACTTTCTCCTCAGCGAGTCAGCACAGGCTGAGAAGCGCTGGGGTGCCCGACGTCGGGTGGTCCGAGGAGGCAGGCACCCTAGACGGTCCGTTCTCGTGACCTCGCCCGCGGCAGCGGAAGAGTCTCCTCACAGAGACGGACCCCGAACAAGTACTAACACTCAGGACTAAAACGTCGCCGGATCCCGAAGAACCGGGAGACGACCCCGAAGTGAGACGAAGGGACACATCGACTACTTCAAAACACGCACATTGGACACACGCAACACTTTACTAAGGGTACTAGTCCAACTGATTGCGCGTAGGGGACTACGAGCGGAAGAGTGGCTCAGCGGAAGAAGGGCACACCCCCGGCGAGTGTCAATTAGAGTCGTGTGACGGCCACGCGTCGCGTCCACTGACTGGCTCCAGCGGTGGGCCGTGTACCCTGGGCGCGAGTAGGCAGAGTCCTGAACCCCACAGTGGTGGGTCGGGGAACGACGACGACGACGACTAAGAAGCGACAGGGCCCAGAAACAGCGAAGCGTGTCCGAAAGACACCCGCTCGTCCCGACACGCCACACGTCCGAAGAGAACCGCCGCCCAGAGAACGCCACGGGTCCGAGACCTCGTGTCAACGTCGTCGACCCCGTGTGCCCGAATCGACGAAACACCGTGCAGCTTAGAAAAACCTCGTTCCTAGTTTGGGCACAGGGGGTGGAACCGTCCACCTGAGAATTGCTGACGTGGTAGTCCCTTCAGGAAGGGACGAGAAAAGAATTGATTGGTAGTGAGTCCAGACCGGTGAGTCCGACACAGGCCCCTGTGTGCCTCGACTCTTCGTAGTCCCAGACTCCGTTCGCTCCAGTAGTCCTCCCGAGACCTGACCTGGACAGGCGAAAGACAACCCAGACACTGACTACCCGCAATTAGTGGAGACCGACCGGTGGTTCGTGTCACCGGTCCTCCAGTGTCTAGACCCGGACCGGCCCCTCCGGGCGCAGTGAATGGCGTTGTCTGCGTGTGGAATCCCGGTCGTAGAGGACTGACAGCGTCGCTGTCCGGGACAGATGTTCCAAGCGGCTCCCCCGGTACTGGTCTACACGGAACAAACCCGACTTCCTCCTAAACCTCGAGCCCTCGGTCGCGTTGTCCGTGGACCGGGGGACGACGACTACTCTTCGCGTCTCGGCGGGTCAAGAGTGCAAGAGCCCGAGAGCACACTTCACGAAGGGAGACTTCGACGTCCTCGAAGAGAAGTGTGACGACAAGACTGTAAAATATTGCACCCTGAATCTAAATAGGACCACCCACGTGTCCCTTGAGGAAGAACATTCCCGAATAACACCCGAGTAAATCTCCCCTCAAGGGAAAAGGAAGGGAGTAGTGGTAGTAGCAAGTGGTGGTAGGGGTGGTAATAGAGTGGTAGTGGTCATAAGTGTGGTGGTGGTGGTAGTGGTAGTAGTGGTGGTAGAGGTGGTAATAGAGTAGTGGTCGTAGTGGTGGTAGTGGTAGTCGTCGTCGTCGTAAGTGTGGTGGTGGTGGTAGTGGTAGTGGTAGTGGTCGTAGGGTGGTAATAGAGTAATAATCGTAGTAGTGGTGGTAGTGGTCGTAGTCGTCGTTGTAAGTGTGGTAGTGGTAGTGGTCGTAGGGGTGGTAATAGAGTAATAGTGGTAGTAGTGGTGGTAGTGGTCGTAGTCGTAGGGGTGGTAATAGAGTAGTAGTGGTCATAAGTGTGGTGGTGGTGGTAGTGGTAGTAGTGGTGGTAGGGGTGGTAATAGAGTAGTGGTCGTAGTGGTGGTAGTGGTAGTCGTCGTCGTCGTAAGTGTGGTGGTGGTGGTAGTGGTAGTGGTAGTGGTCGTAGGGTGGTAATAGAGTAATAATCGTAGTAGTGGTGGTAGTGGTCGTAGTCGTCGTTGTAAGTGTGGTAGTGGTAGTGGTCGTAGGGGTGGTAATAGAGTAATAGTGGTAGTAGTGGTGGTAGTGGTCGTAGTCGTAGGGGTGGTAATAGAGTAGTAGTGGTCATAAGTGTGGTGGTGGAGGTAGTGGTAGTAGTGGTGGTAGGGGTGGTAAGAGAGTAGTAGTGGTCGTAGTGGTGGTAGTGGTCGTAGTAGTGGTCGTAGGGGTGGTAATAAAGTAATAATCGTAGTAGTGGTGGTAGTGGTCGTAGTCGTCGTTGTAAGTGTGGTAGTGGTAGTGGTCGTAGGGGTGGTAATAGAGTAGTAGTGGTCATAAGTGGTGGTGGAGGTAGTGGTCGTAGTGGTGGTAGTGGTCGTAATAGAGTAGTGGTAGTGGTGGTGGTAGTGGTAGCAGTCGTCGTCGTAAGTGTGGTGGTGGAGGTAGTGGTCGTAGGGGTGGTAATAGAGTAATAGTGGTAGTGGTGGTAGTGGTCGTAGTCGTCGTCGTAAGTGTGGTGGTGGTGGTAGCGGTCGTAGGGTGGTAATAGAGTAATGGCGGTAGTGGTGGTAGCGGTCGTCGTACTGGTAGTGCTGGTGGTAGTGGTAGTGGTGGTGGTAGCCGTCGTGAGTGTGGTCGTGGTGGTCGTGGTCGTGGTCGTGGTGGTGGCAGCAGTGGCAGCAGTAAAGGAACGAGAGGAGACAGAGACGACGGACAACCACCTCAAGGGCACCTAGGTAGGTCCCGTGGTCGAAACAGGAGTCCAAATGAGCCGACCCTTGGCGGAGGGCCGGGGCGGGGCAAGGAGACACCCAAAGAAGGGAGCCTCGAACGGACGAACTCAAGAGTCGTAAGAGGGACACCGGCCGGCGGGGACGACCGTAAAGGTCCCGACACAAAGCGGGAACCACAGCGTAAGAGACACAGTGAACAATGTCCCCGAGGTTAATGACACCACAGAAGACTCCGGTCAAAAAGATAAATAGAACCAGAATAAAAAAAGAACAACCGTTTCATTACAGAGTTTTATACGATAGATCCAACCAGTATTGAAAGGAAGGTCTCTCATTCGTAGAAAATTAAAGTACCGACGTTAGTGGTAGACATCACTAAAACCTCGGGGTTTTTATTTCAGACTATGACAAAGGTCACCAGTACATACCTACACTCTCAACCTGACACTTCTTTCGACTCGCGGTTTCTTAACTACGAAAACTTGACACCACAGCCTCTTCTGAGAACTCTCAGGGAACCTGACGTTCCTCTAGGTCGGTCAGGTAAAACTTCCTCTAGTCAGAACCCACAAGAAACCTTCCTGACTACGATTTCGACTTTGAGGTTATGAAGCCGGGGGAGTACACTTCTCAACTGAGTAACCTTTTCTGAGACTACGACCCTCCCTAACCCCCGTACTCCTCTTCCCCTGCTGTCTCCTACTCTACCGACCTACCGTAGTGGCTGAACTACCTGCACTCAAACCCCCTTGAGGCCCTCAACCACTACCTGTCCCTCCGGACCGCACGACGCTGAGTACCCCAGCGTTTCTCAGCCTGTGCTGACTCGCTGACTTGACTTGACTTGATAAAAAAAGAATAAAGTTGAAAAGGAATTTACCGGTCACTTAACGGACAAGTACAAATTTCTTCTACTTCCCTTCCACTTAAGGTCGTCCTAAGTCGCACAGTTATCTTTTTCGTCTCGGCATCCTTAGACGTCACTGTCAGTGGGGCAGCGACCCGGGTCCCAAGGGTCTTCGAAGTCTCCTATGGAGACTGTCAAATTTTAAATCCTGAAAACTAGCCTATTCCTATGGTAGTTGTTTCAGGTCCTCAGTTACTCTCCAAACCCATTTTGCACACACTGTAAACTGTCGATTCCTTCTTACAAAGACAAGAGGTCTCCGGAGAAGCTCTGACCTCAAATCCTTGGTTTGTACCCCGAAGGGACGACCGAGTGACCGTTTCTTGGGCGGGCGGACACGTCGTCCGCGCCCGACCTCCGGACCAGACCCTTCTAGGCGTCCGACACCTCGTCGGTTCGGGCACGTGGCGTGAAGGACTCAGACGTGAGGTCTCGGGCCCGCGGCGCTGCTGACTTCGGGCCCGCGCCGCGCCGACTCTCGGGCGAGAGGCGTCAACCTCTTTGTGGACTCGTCGTCGCTTCTGGGTCGTGTCGGTTCTCATTTATGTCTTTTAATGTGTATTTATATTTTAATTTTTTTTTGCGCACTTGTCTCTGACCCGCCGTGTCTCTCGCGTAGCGTCCCGTCTCTACGAGTCTGCGGGGCAGCCGCCGCACTCCTCTGCGTCTAGGTCGACCGCCCCTGAGACGCAGAGCCGGCCTCGGCGCCCTCTCTCTGCACTGCAGGCGACGTCCGCCCTGACACCCCGGCGCCACTGGAGCCCACCCCGACCTCGTCCACACTCGCCACCGGGCCGAGACTTTCTGCAGGGCGTCGACACAGGACTCTGCCCTCTGTGCACCAGGGGCTGAGTCGCGGGAGGGGGTCCCTCGGGCCCGTGGGCGTCCATTCCCACACACATGACTCGGCAGGCCGTCACTGCGGCGCCTTCCTTCGGGCGTCGGGACTCATCCCGCCACTGCCCGACCTAAAACCACGTGGGCGTGCTACCCACCCTGCAGGGCCCTTCATGACACCTCCGTCTCTCCGGTCTGCGACTCCTCCGACAACCATTTTAGAGCGAACACATTCCGTCTCACACTTGTGGACCCCACTCACACACGGCGAGACACACACTTATACAGACTCTCTTCTGCCTCTCGTCATACCTGGCATGGGTGTGTCTCCACGGGACGACACCGACCACCACCTCTCCCCTCCTTTTTCTTCCTTTTTTCCGTTCCTGAGATTTCTGCCTCGCCACGCCTACGGGACGCGAATGCGCGTGGCTCACGCACGCAATTGCCCATTTGCGGCTCCTCCCCTCTGCGTCGCGTCGAGGACCGTCTGTCCCGTCCGGGACTCCGGCGTCTCACTACCCCACTCCCCCTCGGGTGCCCGTCAGACGTCCGGGCAGACGGCCACCCCCGGCACCGGTCGTGTCACCTTCAGGAACGTGCAGAGGCGACGCAGCTACGCGAACCATTTGCCTTCCTGCTCCTACTTCCCACCGAAGGACCCCCAACTCCCCGGGGCCCCCACCCCCATCTGGGAACTCAGGGACGAGCGAGGGTCAGAGACCCTAGACAGGAGTCCGGAGATCACCTTGTGACCCCTGTAGCTTGGCGGCCATGGAGGGGTGGGGACCCCTAAGAAGTGTTAGGACCCAAACGTGACCAAAAGAGGGAACTGGGGGTGAATCACTCTGGTCCACCCCTTGGTGTACCCCAGAATCGTGGGGTAGAACTACACCTCACGGGACCCACGAGGCCGGCAACCGCACAGGCCGGACACGGACGGACGGGGGGTGGGGGGTAGACTGAGGAGACGAGGGTTCAGTCTAAAGGTCGGGGACGGACGGACGACCTTGGAAAAGGAGATTTTAATAAAATAAATCGTCGAGTCCTTTGTTCGCAACAAAATAGACCTACGATATAGATAAACCTGAGAATTAATTAGATTTCAAACAAATACACCGATTAATAGTTAGTTGTCTGTACCGGCACACCTCTTCGCTAGGTCTCACGACCCTCCGACGAATGAAGCCCTCTCTCCCATCTAAGACAGTACGACGCCTACCGCACACGTGTGCACACACGCTTCCTACTGTGTCACGGGCAAGGGAAAGAGGAGAGTCCCAATCTGGAAGACCGGAGAGGTCTCGTCCGTCTCCCTCAGTCCTGACTACCTTAGGATAGGGAGACGAGTGGTGTCTCGGATTAAAGTCTCAATCACTTCAAGGACAACCTTGTGTCTTTACTTCAGAATAATAAAAGTTCACATCTCGGATAGCCCGAAAAGGTCCACCGCGATCACCATTTCCTGGACGGACGGTTACGTCCTCCGTATTCTATCCGCCCATACCACGGACCCAGCCCTTCTAGGGGACGTCTTCTCGTACTGTCGGGTGCGGTCATAAGAACGTGTCTCTTAGGGTACCTGTCTCCTCGGGTCGCCCGGTGCCAGGTATCCCAACGTTTCTCACCCTGGACTGGCTTCGTCACGAAATGTGCATCTCGGACGACACGTTGACTTTATATTTTGACAGGCGTGTCTGGTACCCCTTTTGCAGAACAGAAGCTGCAAACTGCCACACTGGTAGGCAGTAGTTTACAGTGAGAATGTTTTGCATCAACGAGTTGGAATGCCGGGCATAAAGTACTTCCCACAGACCACTTGTTTTGCTACGAATAAATTCTTCGACCGATACCTATTTATCCCGAGTCTTTTTAGTATGTCAGTTGTCAGACAAAAAACTGACTTTGAATAAATTTGAATAATTAGAATTAAGTTTAATTTAAATGATAAATTAACTTTTTATAAACTTAATTTTAGTAAGGTGATATGCAAAGAGACAGACTGTCGGGCCGAACCCCGGAGGACCCTGAACGGAGCCTAACTTAGGTGAGGGGGGCGGGGGCAGTGACATAAACGCAATGTCTGAGCGTGAGTGCGTGGGACGCGCCGGAGCCACTCGAAAACGACAAAGGTCTGCTCCACTAGGCCATTTATAAAGGGCTCACGTGCCACCAACACTCTCGCGTCGTCGTCCTCAGACGACGCAGCACCCTCGGCCTCGGGTCTTTCGGTCACGACGACTTCGGCGCGTCCACCTCACCCGGCGGGTCGTCCGTGCTAAGACTCAGAAAGGGGACGCTCTGCTGGAGACTCACGAACCAAGGGACAGAGACAATCCGTCGGGTTTCGTAAGTCGACCCACTAAAGACGGGGACGTACCTCAAAAGTGACCCCAGTCCTTTGTCTTGGGAAGGCGTGTGGGGAACCGAGAAGGAACGTGTGGGTTCCCAGTACACACAGCCGAAGAGGGTCGCGTCCGCCAAACTGGACGAGACCGCAGAGTGTGGCCCCGGGGGCGCGACACGAGGACTCACAGACGAGACGGGGCCGGCGTCTCGCGCCGACACGAGACGAGGAGCCTGGCGGGACACACCAGAACAACGACCTGGTGCGAGAGGCGTCCTAACTTAAGACTAAGTGTCAATAAATGAGATGACGACTACTTGTGCTCCGTCCAAGGGTCAAAAGTGGCTGGCGCCTGCCACGAGGACACAGCGGACCCGCACCGAGGCCCCTCGGACGCACTCGGAGTCGCCCACACAGACGTCCCATAGTGAGCACGTACCGAGGCCCCTCGGGCGTACTCGGAGTCGCCCACACAGACCCACCATGGGAAGTACGTACCGAGGCCCCTCGGGCGCACTCGGAGACGCACACACAGACTCACCATAGGAAGCACGTACCGAGGTCCCTCGGGCGCACTCGAAGACGTCCATACAGACGCACCATGGGAAGCACTACCGATGCCCCTCGGGCGAACTCGGAGACCCCACACAGACGCACCATAGGAAGCACTACCGAGGTCCCTCGGGCGCACTCGGAGTCGCCCACACAGACCCACCATAGGAAGCACGTACCGAGGCCCCTCGGGCACACTCGGAGACGCCCACACAGACCCACCATAGGAAGTACGTACCGAGCCCCCTCGGGCGCACTCGGAGACGTCCACACAGGCGCACCATGGGAAGCACGTGCCGAGGCCCCTCGGACGCACTCGGAGACGTCCACACAGGCGCACCATGGGAAGCACGTGCCGAGGCCCCTCGGGCACACTCGGAGACGCACACACAGACCCACCATAGGAAGTACGTACCGAGCCCCCTCGGACGCACTCGGAGACGTCCACACAGGCGCACCATGGGAAGCACGTGCCGAGGCCCCTCGGGTACACTCGGAGACGCCCACACAGACCCACCATGGGAAGCACGTGCCGAGGCCCCTCGGGCACACTCGGAGACGCCCACACAGACCCACCATAGGAAGTACGTACCGAGCCCCCTCGGGCGCACTCGGAGACGCCCACACAGGCGCACCATGGGAAGCACGTGCCGAAGCCCCTCGGGCACACTCGGAGACGCCCACACAGACCCACCATGGGAAGCACGTGCCGAGGCCCCTCGGGCACACTCGGAGTGTCCGGCGAAACTCATAGGGAAAGGGTGTCAAGAAGACAGGGCGGGTGAGAGTTCCGTCGTGGACTCTCCAGACCAGCAAGGCGGGAACGACCACGGTCCAAGACGAGACGAAAATATAAAAGCTGAAAACACCCTAGGACAACACCCGAACTAAACGTAAAGAAATCATAAAGTCAACGACTCTTGGAGAAGGACACTACTAACTGGCAAACTTCAGGACAAAACATTTTTACGGACAAGTATCAAAAACGGGTAAAAAATAAACCCAACGAACGGAAAAGAAATACTAATCACTTAATGAATAAAACCTAAGACTAGGAAACAACCTACATAACCCGCCTAATAGAAGACGAGAGACCCAATGGAAAAACGAAAAGACGACCTAAAGAGCTGTCTGACTTCAAGAAGCAAGACTATGTCATATTCTACAGTAAAAGAGAGGAGGTGTCAATTACGGAGTGTGAAGATTTAATAATGTATCCAAATTCATTAGAAACAGACGGGTGTCTAGAAAAGGAATTCGAAAACAGAAGATCCACTCCGAAAGAGCAGAACGGAAATTGTAAATCCAGACAGCAGGTAGAGTGTAGTTAAACGAACAACTACACGAAGGTCCAGTATCAAGTAAAGACAAAGGTATTTCTAGGATCATTGAGTTCGTGACAAATGACTTTTCTGGGCGGACAAAGGGACACCCAAACCTTACGTCGGAAACGATATTGGTATAATGATACACACACGACCCGAGTCAGATCTTATAAGACGAGAAACAAAATAAATAGATGAGAGAGTGTTACAGAATTAAAGTATCCAAATGTTACGTACACAATGGGTGAGTCAGAACAGGTTCAGAAACGCTGATGTACCTGCTATCGGGTCGTCTTAGGAGACAGGCATCTCAAGAAGTCCGTTCTCATAACCCCACCCAGTGGTGGCGGAAGAGGATATGTCCCATATACGGAGGTAAACAAATCTGGACACTGAACATTAAACAAAGTACCTGAAGGGAACATCGAGTCTACCATTTCTTAGACGGACGTTACGTCTTCTGGACCCAAACTAGGGACCCAACCCTTCTAGGAGACCTCTTCCCTTACTGTTGGGTGAGGTCATAAGAACGGATCTCTTAGGGTGCCTGTCTCCTGAAACCGTCCGATGTCACACGCCCCAGTGTCTCTCAACCCGTGCTGACTCACTGATTGTGGCGATGACATCACAAAGTACCGAATTAATCTCAAGAATATATACATAGAAAACCACCTGAATCGGGACCCATAGACGCTAAAATCTACAGTAACAGTCGCCGTAGGAAGAATTTCTACCATAGAAGAATAAAAGATCCACGAATGACGACCGTACACCTTTTTGTCACCGCAAACGTACAGTCGGAACATGGGACAGGAGGCCAATTCCAGTAAGTCCTCAAAACTGCCAACAATCACTTAGCAAAACCCGAAAGGCACACACGTCGTACAGCAGGTACTCGTCACGTCACAGAACGGAAAGGGGAGGAACCCGGAAAGCAAAGAAAAAGAACGGAACAACGCAACCGCTCGCAGTGGTCGCACCACAACTTACCCGCACCACACCCCTGTGGGACCGGAGGGCGAACGACGGCCCTTGCCGAGACGAGACAGGAGCCGACGACTGAGCGAAGGAAGTAGGACGAGACCCCGCGACGGCCGACACCGAGAACCAAGAGAAAAGCCCGAGCGACCGTCGGACGACAAAGGGGTGGTCGGACCGTCCGGCTCCGGTGCCACCCCTTCTCGCACCTCAGACCCGACGCCAGCGACGACAGGCACACTGCCCTACGTCTCCCAACGTCCCTCACCGTCTCGCACAGGAGGAACACCGACGAATTATTCTAAAAAATTTCTTGCAAGAGAATTCCTAAATATCAAAGATTCTGAAAATGGGAAACCTTGTAAATACCGAATAAAACACTTTAATCCAGTTGACTTTAAAGGTTCCCGGTGACGTCCTCCCTTCTTGACACCCACTAAGAACTCAGTCTCCCAAACCACTTCCCTTACTCTCGTGTGTGTCCGTCACCACTACGCGAACCAGAGTAGACAAAACATACCTCGTCTTTATTTATTTCTCCACAGAAGTATATTTACGTACGTATCACAGTCTCTAACGAATAAACACCTACTAGTAAGGACAGAAACATTTTCACGATGACTGAATCTTAATGTGTAAGGAACGATCACAAGTGGAAGTGTTTACACCCGAAATTAAATATACTATTTAGTCCTTTCTTACTTTAATATTCACGTCAACGAAAACATCAGTAGTGTACAAGTTGTAAACAGATCATAAATGGTCTTTATATATTAAGTCAATCTCGACATGTCTCGATATAAATTTTACAATAGGTACTTACCAAGAGTGTGTGGAAGTCAAGTCAAGTCAAGTCAGCGAGTCAGCACAGGCTGAGAAACGCTGGGGTACTTAGCGTCGTGCGGTCCGGAGGGACAGGTAGTGGTTGAGGGCCTCAAGTGAGTCTGAGTGCAGGAAGTTCAGGCACTACGGTAGGTCGGTAGAGTAGGAGACAGCAGGGGAAGAGGACGGGGGTTAGGGAGGGTCGTAGTCTCAGAAAAGGTTACTCAGTTGAGAAGCGTACTCCACCGGTTTCATAACCTCAAAGTCGAAATCGTAGTCAGGAAGGTTTTTTGTGGGTCCTGACTAAAGGAAATCTTACCTGACCAACCTAGAGGAACGTCTGGGTCCCTGAGAGTTCTCAGAAGAGGTTGTGGTATCAAGTTTTCGTAGTTAAGAAGTCGCGAGTCGAAAAAAAGTGTCAGGTTGAACGTGTAGGTATGTACTGGTGTCCTTTTTGGTATCGGAACTGATCTGTCTGGAAACAACCGTTTTATTACCGAGACGAAAACTTATACGATAGATCCAACCAGTATTGAAAGGAAGGTTCCTCATTCACAGAAAATTAAAGTACCGACGTCAGTGGTAGACGTCACTAAAACCTCGGGTCTTTTTATTTCAGACTGTGACAAAGGGGTAGATAAAGGGTACTTCACTACCCTGGTCTGTGGTACCAGAAACAAAAGACTTACAACTCGAAATTCGGTTGAAAAAGTGAGAGGAGAAGTGAAAGTAGTTCTCCGAAAAATGAAAGAGAAGTGAAAGACGGTATTCCCACCACAGTAGACGTATAGACTCCAATAACTATAAAGAGGGCCGTCAGAACTAAGGTCGAACACAAAGAAGGTCAGGTCGCAAAGAGTACTACCTGAGACGTATCTTCAATTTATTCGTTCCACTGTTATATGTCGGAACTGTCTGAGGAAAAGGATAAACCTCGGTCAGACAACAAGGTACAGGTCAAGATTGACAACGAAGGACTGTGTGTTTGGAATTTGAGGAGATTACAAAGCCTAGAATTATGGTCTACAACAGATACACACACACACACACCAAAAAAAAATCTTTTTGTCATTAGACGACCAATCATTTCACAGTAGTCTGTAAATGTAGTCCTCCTTTCCCTGACAAAGTGTGAACTTAAAGTAAAACACCTCTCCAATCTCAGGATCAATTACAGATGCAACCCGACAGGTGGACTTCGCTACGACTACGTCACCCCGCCCCGTCTGCTCTCTACACCAATGCGGCCACCCAGTGCCATAACCACCCAGTAGGAGAATCCGACGTATCTTGTCGGAACGAGAGGAACACCCCAACTCACCAAACGATGGAAACAATCCTCAATTGAATCAAAGTCGACATTTTGGCAAACGAGAACAGTAAAAGAGGATACGGGACCGTAGAAGTACTGTCACTCGCCCCAGGAGTACATTGGGTCCTTGGGGCTCCCAAGTGTCCGCGGAGTCAGTGGGTGTCCCAGGAATACATTGGATCCCAGCATGGCGAGTCTCTCCCGCCCTCTGGCCAGATCCCAGTATGGCGAGCGACCCTCTACGCCCCGACCTGTCTCGAGTCGGGGGTCGAGGTCTGCCTACCCGCGACACGCCCCTGTCTGCTCACGGACGACCGAGGCGCCGTGGAGGGTACTCGCGTCCTCCGTCTGCCATTAGACTGCCCCCGCGGACGCCCCCGTGCAGCCCCTCGACCCCTCCGGGGTCGTCACGACGGAGAACCCCCTGGACGCAGTCAGGGGGACTCACATTGCGAGCCCGGGGTAGGACTGGGGAGTGTCGTTGAGTCGACCGGAGACCCCTCTCTCGGGAGGGTGACCCAAGTGAGACCCCCCGACGGTCAGCTCTACAGGCCGGGCCGGGTCGGTCCTCCGCACGTAGTCACGACTCGGGACCTCGGGAGGACCCTCAGTCAGAGTGGCCGACGACTCCCGACGGGGAACGCAGGACGGAGGTCTGGGGGGGAGGACGCAAGAGGTCTAGGAAGGCCCCCCAGAGACGGGTCTAACAAGTCCCCGGAAAAGACAGTGGACACTGAGACTTCGGGACCGCCCATGCGGAAGGAGGAGTGTCCGGACACAAGGCCTTGGGCTCAAGAACGGAACGAGACGAGAGACCTCTCTTCCCGAGTGACAGGTCCGTGGCCGTAAAGCGGAACGCCCAAACCCTTGACCGAGGAGACAGAGGACCGAGGAGCTCGTGTCAAGGTCTGAGAGAGGTCTCAGATAGGAGGTCGGGCCGAGGACGATGGAAAGAGGGTCCCCTCGGTCTCCGGGACCGCGTTCGACGAGACTCTGCCCGCACTGGTCGCGGCTCCCCCGCGGCTACCGGGGCCGCCTGAGGACCGGGCCCCTCCACGGGAGACCTCCTTCTCCGCGCAGAGGCAAGTGTGACAACGGACACGACCCGGGCCGGGGTACAGAGTCGTGACGAAGTCACGGGAGGACGAAGGGGGCTTTATCTCCCGTACCACAGTACGTCTCGCGTAGCAAACATTCTCTTGACCTAGGACTTGTGTGGTCTAGTGTCCCTTACAGAGTGCGTCGATATCCCAAGGTGCCCAGGGGGGACAGCTTTGACACGTCGGTGGAGGCCCGCAAGGCCACGCACAGCGTCCCAAACGTCCCCTTCGGCCGGACCGTCCCGCGGACGGCTGTCAGGGGCCCAGACCCACGAGTCTGAGCAATAGACTGACACAAATGGAGCACATCCAAACTTATAAGACATTCTGGTTTCGAACGAAAGAAATTCGTTCTCTTCAAGTACTAGTTTGGGACATTTTAGAATTTTGTAGTTATACTTGTACACACACCACCAAAAAAAAAATTATAAATTTTTCAAACATAAAGAATGAGAAGTATACAGGTTTTTTGTTTGTCAATTTTGGTTGGTCCTACACCCTTCTTGGTTTCACTTTGTGTGTGTGACCGTTTCCTTGGCTCGAGATCGTGTCCATGTACTCGGGGGCGTGTCTCCCCACGTCTTCTCGCCGGGCCCCGGTGGCACCCCGGACCCCTGGCACAGGGCCGGTGTGTGACGCTCCGACCTCCGTCCCTGTCCCGGACTTAAGACTCAGAACAGTGCACACACGGCGCACACACGCCCGGTCGACAAGACTTTCGTGAAATATGATCTCAACATAGGACCTCTACTTGTTCATTCGTCGACCTAACATTGGTCATTCTTGGTCCAAAGAGTGACAACCTCTTTAGTCACTTTTAACCCTTTCCTCCTCTGACTTGAGCCGGACACTACGACCCAACCTAGACTCCACAGTCACACTTGAGTACTAAATTGGTCACATGCCTTATACCTACACACTCAAACGTAGGTCGCAGGGCCCACGTCCCGACCAGGATGCCGTCACCGTGGGTCGAGAGCGACGGGTGTGCGTCAAGTGGTCTTTTCCCTCGGTCCTGGAGGGCCTCTTTACCAACTTAGGGTCCAACACCGTCCCCATAGAGCACCTTGACCTTTCATTCCGTCACGGTTTTTTTCCATTTTCAACCCCTACCCCCGAACAGTCTTTTCGTATCCTCGAGGGTCACCGGTTTCGAACTTGCTGTTTTATTTACTACCAACACTACTAGTGCGTGTCTTATTTTATTTTTAGGTATTAAAGTATTACTACGTTTGTCTACTAGTTTGTCGTTCTTTCTTCCCGTTCACTGTCCGGGAGGGGCGTCACCTTAAGGCTATTAGCTGTGCATGTCTTCCTCCCCTCCATTTGTAGTGGGAACCCGTCTAGTGGTTCTGTCCCTCTCAGCGCCTACCCTGCGCCACCCGCACCGTCGGTGCTCCTTCGGGCCCACGACTGAGCCAGAGAAAGGAACTCATCCGAAACTACCAACCCCGGAAAATCCGTAAATAAATAAAGTGGGTTTGACCGTCTAAATAAGTGTATTTCAACAAGTAGCAGAGGGGAATAGTAGGTAAATCATAGGCACACCAGACACCAATTAAGGGGGAATAAGACCTAAAGCAGCTAAACGACGAAGAAAGAGACTAAAAAAAATACTAGACAAATCGATCCGAGTCTACCATTTCTTAGACGGATATTGCGTCCTCTGGACTCAAACTAAGAACCCAGTCCTTCTAGGGCACCTCCTCCCTTACCGACGGGTGAGATCATAAGAGTGGACCTCTTAGGGTACCTATCTGCTGGGACCACCCGATGTCAGGTACCCCAGTGATTCTCAGCCTGTGCTGACTCGTTAAAATGATAACGTCTCTTAGTCGTAAATCAAAGTAACTAAAAATATAAAACAACTAAAGACGAAAAACGATAACAGAAAAAAGGACGAGTAAAACCCAGACTAACTAGGAAAAAGATCAGAGAATGTCACTTTGGACTTCAGTGACTGAACTCTGGAAGTAGAGACTGCGTCCAAAAGTCACGTTATTCACTGGGAAAGTCGTGATGCATAAAACTGTACAACACAAAGTAAAAACAAGTAAACTTTTATGAAGTATCAAGGGCAAAATGAAAAAAGCAACTGGGCACATCGCATAAGAAATCAAGACCCAAATCTACAGACCAGATAATATAAACAATAAATCTACAAACCAAAAGGTCTATAGAAAGACAATGACTAAAGATTAAATTGAAGTAAAATCCTTTACTTTAATTTAAGTAAAATAGTCTCCTGTCAGAAAGATATAGAGCTGAACTCACGAAAATTTGCATGACTCCGAACAACCTACCGGGGTTTCTACCGGACAGAACCAGTCATCACACACGTAAAATTTTCTTGCACCCCGTACACGTAAGACGACAACAGGCGTCGCAAGATATTTACAGTAAAACTAGTCCAACCCACTACCACCACCAGTGTAGAACATGCGAAAATGATTAAAAGACAGCGAACAAGATTGGTGACGGCGCTCGTCCCACAACTTCAAGTGTTGATGTCAAAACAGGTGAAGAGGAATATGTCTGAAAGAGGGAAAGGACAGAAAACGAAGTACACACTTCGAGACCATAGTCCACGTATGCACAAATCCTTACCATTCAGGAAAACCACTCAACTGGGGAACTAGCAATACTTTGCTGGAAGAAACAGGGACCATTATAAGAAACAATTGTAAATGGAACAGACTCATTCACAATCGGTAATGTCGAAAGAAAACTCCTCATAAACATACGACATAGAAAAAGGTAGATAATGAAAATTGGATGAACACAGAAATATTTATTCCGGACAACGAACAACCGTCGATATCGACCCCGGAGCGTAGAACCCCTCCTAAGCAAAATGTCACTTTACGCACGGGAGAAGAGGCGGCAAAAGTCCGGAAGGGGCGTGTTCAGGAGGAAATGAGGCCTTCGTCCCAGACCGGCAAAGTGGGCGAGACCGTCGTAGACGGGAAACTTGACCCCCACAAATCTGCCAACCGACAGCTGTGGCAAGCCGAACTTCGCCGGCGGTACGCAACACGGGAGGCAGACGGCGAAAGGACGGGAAAGGGGAAAAGGCCGAGGCAAACCCGACGCGGAAAGATGGTAACACAACATAAAGGGGACAACTGGACAGTCAGCGAACGACTGATCAATCAGTCAGTAAAAGATTCACCTCCGAATCCCAGAGACCAGACGTAAAGTCGGACAGTACCAAGATAGAAGTTCCCATTTGATGAGGGACAGAGCACATTGTTGGTCGTCATGCGGAGAGAAGAGGGGAGGACCCGAAACACAACAAAGACTGTACACAAAAGAACCACGTATACTAGATTTGAAGAATTATGTAACCATAAAAACGTAATTTGACAAGAGAAATTTTCTCTAAGTCGTAGTCTCTTCTTAGCAAATGTAAATGTGCATGTCGAGAGTAAAGACTTTGAGGAGAGGAGAGACACCTAGACACAAAGGTAGACTGGAACAAAAGGAAAACGGAAACTCTAAAGAACGTCACGTCCAGACGACCATTTGTGGAGATAAAGTGGAAACAAAAACTTTCTAAAAAAAGTACCCCACGTCGTAGGCTCCGTCTTCACACTCACACACACACACACACTCTCAAACACACACACGCACACACACACACATACTCACACATTCACACACACACACACATACACACATACGCACACACACAGACTCACACACACATACTCTCACACACACACTTACTCACTCACATACACACACATACTCTCACACACACACAGACATACTCTCACATACACACACACACGCACACACACTCACTCACCCACACACATAAACTCACACACACACTTACTCTCACTCACACTCTCACACACTCACCCACACACTCTCACACACACTCACACACACACTCTCACCCACTCACACTCACCCACACATACTCACACACACTCACACACACACTCACCCACACACATACTCTCACACACTCGCACACTCGCGCACACACATACTCACACACACACACACTCACCCACACACACACTCACCCACACACACTCACTCACATACTCTCACACACACATACACACACTCACCCACACTCACACTCACACACACTCACATACACACACACATACTCACACACACTCACCCACACACACACTCACACACATACACACACTCACCCACACTCACACTCACCCACACACTCACATACTCACACACACATACACACACACTCACCCACACACACACTCACCCACACATACACTCACACACATACACTCACACACACATACACACACTCTCACACACACAGATACACACACTCACCCACACACTCACCCACACACTCACACACACTCTCACACACAAGTGTGTGCACACGTACTCACAGGGTGCCTTTCCCCGACGGGGCAGCAGGAGACGGACCCTAAGAAGGGTGACTCTTTAGACGGAAAGGAGAACAAAAACAAAGACAGACATTACACTGAAAAGGTAGGGTTGACGGAAATTCTGTATTAGAATTTTAAC
This sequence comes from Capra ibex, assembly GCA_006410555.1. Lineage (NCBI taxonomy): Eukaryota > Metazoa > Chordata > Mammalia > Artiodactyla > Bovidae > Capra > Capra ibex. Next base: position 605,426 of record SJYO01054996.1, read on the forward strand.
CAAAATTCATTAAACTAATACGAGACCGGACCACATTGGAAGTATCGCACAAACACGAACCTCAACTAACTTGAAGAACCTAGATACCCAAATACTTTCACTTTCACAATCAACGAGTCAGTGCAGACTGAGAAACACTGAGAGACCTGACAGTGCGCGGTCCGGGACATAGGTACCCTAAAACGTCCGTTCCTGTGACCTCACCCATCAGTAGGGGAAGAGGTCCCCTAGAAAGACTGGGTCCCCAACTTGGACCCAGAGGAAGTAACGTCCGTCCAAGAAATGACAAACTCGGTAGTCCCTTCGGGACACGCAAATACCAAAAGTAGTTTAAACCCTCGAAAATTCGGCGAGAGAGAAATCCGCAACAGACACAGGTGGGACACGACGACGGACCTTCGAGAGCCAGTGGACCCGTTAAGTAGTCCACACATAGAGGAGTTCCCGGGGTGCGGACTACAGTCGCAGACCTTTGGTGTGTTTAAAACAGAAAACATCCACGAAGCACACCCCCTGATTTAGACCAGACATAATAAGAAAAAACTGATCTTCGTCTGAAGACTACAAAGGGTTCCTTCAACAGTTTTGACATAGTCTTCGAGAACCAAACCTCATTCATTGCCGGCATCGCTACCGACCACACGCCTGCAACGGCACACGGTCGGGACTGTGCCCCGAGGAGGACGCGGCCGCGGCAACAGCGGGAAAGTGTGGGGACACTACAAGGGTCACGACACACGCGGAGGGAGGGGTAGAGGCGTCCACTCGTCGACTCCGCCTCGCGCGAGTCCAGTGAACGAACTCCAGTGCAGGTATAATTTCACGACAAAGACTCGAAGTGTAGACCGTCGGAACCAGGAGGACGAGCGGGAGAGTCGACGATCGATCTGACGGTGCCTGTCACCCGACCTTCAAAGACCAATCCTGAGACTAAGGAGAGCCTCTGGGTCTCACGTCAGAGGGCTGTCCGAGCCACACCGACTCCAGTCTCGTGGGTCCGGTTTACTCCGTAGGCCTCCAAGTCGCCTCTCGTCCCTCCCTCTGGGACGGGGCGACGGAAGGGACCTGCGTGTCGTAGAGACAACCCGAGACACGGTGTGCCCCGACGAGAGGTCTGGGAGACGGAGAGACGGAGCACCACAATCCCCGTAGGTCGCCCTCGACCGGACACACCCTACACCAGACCAACATCACGTCCCCAACTCTCTACTCCTCTTGCAGTCGAAGTGTGTTCCGACCACTCCGACCGCCCCTCGGGGATCCCCTCCGGACCCGTGGGACGGAGGATCCGTAATCCCGACCGTGACACGGAGGGAAGGTTGTCGATGTAACGTCAGGATTGGGGGTCGTGGAGTCTCACACTGGGGGATACCTCTGTCCCAGGGACATCTACATTGCGTCTGCTTCAGCACGACTCCAGTCGACTCGGAGATTAAGACCCACTGGCAGGACCCTTCAACCGGTTCACTTCCGTCTGTGTGCTCTCTACTCCTTCCGTCCCAAACCTCGAGACGTCGACGACCGGGCCCCTGGGGTTTCTACGGTCGTCAGGGGTCTCCGCCCTTCTCCGGTCCCGCCCAAAGGGACGTCGAAACCTGAAATCTAAGGACCTCTGCTCTGAGGTGCCGAGGACTGGCACTTGTCACGCAAAGACGTCAAAAATGTGGCGAGTCAGACGCCGGGAAACAAGGACGCCGTCGTTCTCTACTTAGGTGGCCCCAACCCTTCCAGGAAAGTGCGTGTAGGGGGGAACCTTGTCCCGTACGAACACACTGAGTCTCACCGAGTACAGGAGGGACGTGGACCACCCCTCCACAGCCACACTACGTCTGCGGCTCGACCCAGGTGAACCGACAAGGACGAAGTCGTCACGAAGAATTGCAGTTCCTCGTCCCACACCGGTGACCCCTGGGACCTTCCGCGGAGAGGGGGGTGGGGTGGCGCCGAGGGCGGAGAACGAGCACAACCGGCACACGAGAAAGAGCTTTGGCCAATAACGGACCAAAGGAGGTAGAGACATACGAGACAGGGCGAGGCACTGGGTCTTCGAAGTCAAGAGGGAGGGTCGGAGAGGGCAGCGGGGCAGCGGGGCAGCGGGGCAGCGGGGCAGATGTCTGGAGATGGAAACGCCCTGTAGCATGTGCCCTGATCCCGAAAATGCACAGAAAAACCTTTCACTACTGAAATTCTGATCTCAATCATACCCAAACGTCGTAGGATCAGTAATTTAACGTCGAAGACTATCAGACGAGGTCGGACAAGGGGGGGCGGGGTATTTGGGACCATAAAAATACGTTCAAAAGCCTCGCACTCTAAAAGGGTCTCACGCAATGACATAATATCGTCTTCGAAGAATTATGTCTCCGCGAATACGTCCAGTTTCGACACAACGTCGTCAAGACGCAGAGCAAGACAGACGCAAACCAAACAGGGTCGGGGAGTCGGGACCCGATCGACTCTCGGACGACTGCGACTCGTGAATAGAACCCAAGACACGCACAGTCGACGGTCTCCCCGCCGAGACTCTTCGCAAATCGGTGACAACGCCACCTGTCTCCTCCCCATCCTAGTCTCCATGTGTCAGAAACCCGTTTTGACTCTAGATCCGGTGTCAATACAAGTGAACTCCTATTTGTTTGTCTTCACTTAGGGGTGGTGTCTCAGAACTTTCCATAAGACCGTGCACCACCTTTCCCTTGAGAGGACTTACCGTCTTCTTTGGTCAGTCAGCAGTCTTAGTCTTTTTTTCTTTAAAGCCTTCCGAAACCGGTCTTGATGTGTCTTGTCTCCAGCACTCCTCCCTGAGTCGGCTCTCCTCTTCCGTTGCCTCACTCAGTGCTTCCTCTACTAACTTCTGTTCCTCGAACCAAATCAATCTTGAACACGCTTTTCGGCATCCTTACTTCACCTCTAGTACCCTTAATCGTCGTCACTGGACGGCTTGTGAGCCCGTCTCCGTGGACCCCACGTCTCACCTCGTGTTCCGTGGTCACGACTCTATGCTACCCAAAGCCCAAGGTCGGTCTGCCACACCCCTCGATACTTCTGCGGTTCTGTCCACACCGTCTCGTCGGTGGTTTTGAGCTAGATTCTCGTAAAAGGACTCGTCTTCTCTCCTGGACACGCATGGTCTTCCAAGTACAAACCTCGTTCAATTTACTTTTCTCTAAGAATGGTATGCAGAAGACTGTTGTAAAAACTTAAAGTTCTAGTTTCATTGCCGTTTTAGGACCGTCTCACGTCTGCCTTCTTTCGTAGTCTTTAGTCGGGGTCTCCGAGGGACCTTTGCGTCACGACGGACCGACCGGTCTCCCTGTCGGGGATTCCGGTACTCCCTCTTTGTCAACACTCCGTTCCGAAAATATGGGTCGGTGCGACACTGAAAACCCACCTCCTAGGTCTCTAAACAACAAGTCAACGATTCAGCACAGGTCGGCAAACGCTGGGGTACCTGACGTAGTGCGGTTCGAAGGAACAGGAAGTGATAGAGGTCCTCACACGAGTTTAAGTAAAAGTAACTCAGTTACTACGGTAGGGTGGTAGAGTAGGAGACGACGGGGGAAGAGCAAAACGGAAACCAGAAAGGGTCGTAGTCCCAGAAAAGGTCACTCAACGGAAAAACGCAGTCCACCGATTTCATAACCTCGAAGTCGAAATCGTAGTCAGGAAGGTTACTTATAAGCCCTGACTAACGGACATCCTGACTGACCCAACTAGAGGAACGTCAGAGTCTAAACATTCTCGAACGTTTTATGTGGTGGCTGTAACGAAAGTTCTGACGTAACAAAGAAAGACCAGTTCTCTACTTATTTGCAAGACAAATAAAACTTCAAAAGGACTTCATGTCAATTAAATGTTGCCCACCTAAAGACGACATGTAGTCTCTCTGAGTCAACGTGTGTCTGTGCAGGGAAAAGTATGACAAAAGGTAAGACTAAACAGAGCCCCAACTTCCGTCAAGGGATACGAGGCGTCGTCCTGGAACAACGGAGGAAGGACACATATAATTACTATCAACCGTAGGCGAGTGGGTCTCGAGGGTTGAGTACCGAGGGAGTGCGGAGGAAGGGGTCAGCCGCCGGTGTCCAGACAGGAGAAACACACCGGCAAAAACAAAACGTCTATATAAATAAACACAGAACAAGATCTACCAAAAACAGAACAAGAAAGACACGATTGCAGTGAATCATATTATTAGAAATCCAAGTAGGTGCAATGACGTTCGCCGCAATAAAAAAACAGAAAATGCCGACTCATTATAAGGCAACATATACACTTGATATAGCCGAAGTAGATAAGTCCTCTTCTCATTTTTGACACTCGCACTCTATTCAGTAACACAAAGGATTCCTTCATTGGTACATGTCTTATTATTCGCATTTCTACGACCAGTCAATACCCACCTACACAATAACCCATGGTGGAGTCGTCTGTGGAAAACCCTAAATCAAGAAATGCACTATTTATCCAACCTCCAGAAACCAATATTCGTTATCCCCCTTTTAGGAACTTGTCAAATTAGTTCTTGTCCTTAAACAGTGTGACAATTTCCTCGGAATCTCCTTGGGACCGGTCCCAGTCGTACTCCTAAAAGTATTAATCGCACAAGAGTCAAATACAGATATAAGGTCGACATTATGTACGAGTAGTGTCGTTCCTTAAATCTCTCAGGATCCACCACGGCACGACGTCTCCGTGCGCGAGCCGCCCCCCGCAAACACGGGGACAAAGACACCCAAGAAGACAATCACTGACACTAGACCCCTTCTCCGACCTGAACCCTTCTCCCAACCACAGACAGTCCACAGCGGGAGGTCCCCAGACCCCTGCCCTGGACACTAGACTGCCGGTCCCGACGGTCTGGGTGGGTGCCACCCCCTCCTCCGTCCGCCGAGGGTCGTGTCGGAGTCTCGTCACAAGGGTTCTCGTCTAGGACTACGGCCCCTCAAGGGTCGGCAGTACGACCGTCTCTCCCGTCCCGCGGACCGACACCTCGGTCGGCAGACACGCCCCTTTCCACTGCCTCGGGTCTCGGTTCCTGTGCGCAGTGTTACGAGGGTCGTAGACGTGTACACAGTGACGCAGCCCTACCGAGAAATCTGTGAATGACACTCCTCGCACAACAGGAGAATTTTAGTCTCGTACCCTCACCTAGCTCCTTTACCAATAGCACTTCCACCTCTGGTCCCTTTATAAAGTCCGTGTTTACTCGACTTAAATCTCTCTGAGAGTCTAACAGCGACACATTCTATCTTTAAAACGACCCCAATAGCGCTCTTACCTTCTTACACACACACACACCCCCTTACCCTACCCGAAGTTCACTAAAGAGAAAATTTCACAAAAAGTAGTTGTCAAGGCTCGAACGTGATGTCTATGTAATAATGTGCATAGGTGTATCTATATAAATGATTGTCTTGGAGTTCATGTCCTGCAGGGGGTAGTTACTCGGAATCTTGGCACTTAGAAGTTTCCACGTTTGCACGCAAGTGTGCAGTTCAGTGTATTCAGTCGAGTGCACAGACTGCAATAGACATTCCGACCCATGCATCTACTTGAGCCAACCCGAGTACTTGTTTCGTCTGAATACCTACCCGAGAGTCCCCCTTGAGCACACATGCATTCCTGAAGACATCAGACATCCTGATCTTTGCCACTCAGGTGCGCTCACAAAATCGTGAGGTGGCTTCCCCGCCCCCCCGTGCGTGTACTGACTCAGGACCGACGTGGAGGATTGGCTTCGGCGGGGAAAGAGACGGGTGTGTCCAACAGAGGATTCTCGGGGACCTCTAGGGGTGGGAGGAGACCTAAAGACCCGGGTGCTGCACCAGTCGCTCTGGTCCCACGAAGCCACCGACACCCGGCCGGGACGGGCAACGACCTGAACATACACGGCGAGCCTGAGGCCCGAGGAACCTCGAGAGTAAATGCACCTTCAAAACTCGGTAAAACTTAGAAAACTTCCTCTTCGGCGACGAGCGTTACTCGAGCGTTTCGGTAGGTCCATTCGGCCTGGGACCCAGGAGCACCGCCAACCCAGGGCCCAGACAGAGACACAAGTACTAGTGCTCGCGTCGACCAAATCCAGTCGGGGTTCCCGGCCCGTCGGTCGAGAGGCAGAGTCGCCGTCTTTCTACTCACCCCGGAGAGCCCCCAGCCCCAGGTCCGAACCGGGACTGGGCGCACGGCTACACCCGTTGCGTGCGGCTACACCCGTCGCGCGCGGAGGGGTCGCGGAGTCCCTCCGTCACCCACGTTCCGGTACACACCAGACCTCTCGGCGAAGGAAGAGGCAGACGAAACTAAGACCCCCAGTACCCCCACCCGACGGGGACCCGACCTGTGTCAACCACGGGGAGCCACCACCCGCGGGTGCTCGTAGTCAGGACCACGGGTCCCGAAGTGGTCCGTACCGCGAGCGTAGATGTGCGTCGCTCAGAAGTGTCCGGGCCTTGCAGGGGGTGGACGACCCTTCTCCACTGACCAGGTCCCGGCGTCTCGAGCACCGGCCCACCCTAGCCCCTCGTACAAACACGCCGACAGTCCAAGTCTTCACACGTCCCTGTGTCGCGAGTCCGAAGAGGTCGGGGCAGTGGTTCAGTGGACCGGTGGGGTACCGTCGCTCAGCACCGAGCAGGTCGGAGTGGTAGGCGACGTCGCACCGGGGACCCGACGAATGTGACAGCAGGACGCAGGTGAGCCCGGAGGTAGTCACACCGACCCCAGGGGTGACCCACTCTCACCCCCCGAACCAGACGAGAGGAGGGACCCCTAGCCTGGGGACGTGCAGGAGAGGACGGGACTCGTCTCAACAGACTTCGAGGTTCGAGTCCCAAGGGCGAACATGAATCTATGCTTCCGAAATAACTAAATCTAACAAGCACATAACTCACTATGACTCACATTTTATATTAAATTGTCAGACCTAGCTTCACCCACTTGCACCTGAGGGAAGGTGGGTCTCGACCCCTCGGACGGAAGTAGGACACAGACTTCTATTCCCATACACATCTTTACAAAATTATCTCCTATTGGTAGGATAGACACCTCAAGACAAAGTAAACCGAAAAAAAAAAAAAAAAGTAAATCATGGAATACTCGTAGAAAACTACAGTCATACACGTATTTGGATTGAGTAAAAACCATCGAATGTCCATCTGTGAAGACACCGACGTCGTCGCAAATCTTGTCGGGGTCTAGTAGTAGCCTGCTACTAGTGGCATGTGCAAAACAAGCCTGCGAAGACACTGACAGAGACAACCTAGTGAAGGTCCGTCGTCTTAACGACCCACCCACCCGTGGACGTGACCTTTGAAACAAAGGAGACGGAGCCAAAGAGGGGAATAGGAGCAAATACTAGTATACGTAGAAAGATGTACAGGTGTCCGCGATCCACCTAAGTCAAATAAAACAAGAAGAGTCGTACGGTCCCCTTTAAATAACAAACTTAAACGTAATAACATATTTACTCCCACGTGTAAAATTTTTCAAAATAAAATATGACCTCACATCGACTAAATGTCACCACACAATTAAACACCACATGTCTCACTAACTCAAAATATACACTCACACACACACACACACACATGTGTATAGGTGTGTATGTAGACAAGAAACAGTGCAACAAAGGGTGACTTCAGTTATGTCTTATGACTCATCTAGAGGGACGCGACACGTCTTCCTGGAACAACAATAGACAAAATGCTTATCATCACACACAGACAATTAGGGTTTGAGAAATCGAATAGGGAGGGTGGAAAGAGGGGAGTCAATCGGTATTCACAGAAAAGATTCAAGCACTCGGACGAAGAAACATTCAAGTACACTACAGACAGAGAGAGACTGACTCGGAGTGAATCACTCTGTGGGGCGAAATGGGTGAGGAGACGACTGCCTGCGAGCCCGACGAGGGTACGGGACCGACAACTCAGCCCGACGTCACTTGTGGCCCCTCGACCATAGAACGGTTCAATGCTAAAAGAGATCTATATGCAGGCGTACAACGGCGCAGTCTGTCGTCAAGACAGTCATAAAATCAAAAATTCCTTGGAGATATAACAAGAGGCATCACTGGCGGGGTCAAATGTAAGGGTGGTTGTTTGCCACATCCTCCCAAGGGAAAAAAGTGTGGGAGAGGTCGCAAATAACAAGTATCTGAAAAACTACTACCGATAAGACTGGTCACACTCCACTATGGTCTAAAAAATACTCGACGACATCTGCATTTAGAGTATGTACGGTCATCCGTAAACTTCTCTTTTTTACGAAGGGGGGGGTGGTAAAAAAAGGAGCGAGAAAGAAATTGGATTACTGCAGATACACAGACGTAGTCCTGACACACACTTCAAAAGAGGACGTACACACAACACATGTCGACCGGGACCCGGTCGGACCCTCCGTCCCCACGGTTCGGAGGCGTGTCACCTTCTAGGTACACACCCAACATCAACCAGGCGCGTAGCCTTCAACCGACGCGACCTAGACACTTAGCTTCGGACACCTAAGTCGGTCAGTGCTACCACGCCACGACACGCACCATCATTGGTATTTTTTGGGACGACATTCGTCTGACACACCACCAAGTTAGGGTACGACAAGTTTCCAGTTCATATAAATATATATCCTCATACGCATACATAAAAAGAGAGACACAATAGGTATGTATTATTGAAGTCCATGAATTTAGTCACTAATTTCATAATGTAGTCGTATCGGAATAGAAGAAACAGAGGAACTAAAGATCTCTTTACACATGAAAGAGAATGCTAATATCAAACACCAAAAGAAAAATGTTATTCTGCGAACACCGAAACAAAAAGTCACGAATTTTAGATTGCTTGCACAGAACGACCGGGGCCAGAGAATTGTTCTACGTCACACAAAGAGAGACAAAGCACGGAGAAACGGGGTCTTAAATAGTCAGAGGATTTTCACAAAGACGGGAACCCAAGAGAACCGACTACTTGCAAAGAGGTGGGTGAATAGAGGTCACGAGAGCGGACCTTTTGGGGTACCTGTCCCCTCGGACCACCCGACGTCAGGTACCCCAGTGATCCTCAGTCTATGCTGACTCACTGAAGTGAAAGTGAAAAGTGAAAGTACGTAACGTCCTCCTTTACCGTTGGGGGAGGTCACAAGAACGGACCTCGTAGGGTCCCTACCCCCTCGGACCACCCGACAGTAGATACCCCAGCGTATCTCAACCTGTACTGACTTCACTGAGTCGTCGTCGTCGTAGAAACGCAGAGTCTGGAGGAGGAGTTCCGACCAGGGACACTCGTCGTCTCTAGATCGCCCCACAACGAAAGGGGAGGAAGGGTCTCAGGAACGCAGAACGCGTCTCAGGAACGCAGAACGCGTCTCCGGAACGGGCACCGACAATTGACTCCAGCCCAGGACAGACGACACGCACTGGGAGAACCACCTACCCGGACCGGGGGCAGGAGGAGAGACAGACTGCGGGGGAGGAGGGTCCCGTCAGGACGTCGCCGGACCCATCGACTACGGGCCGTCATCGTAGACGGCTGCGCTCCCACCCGAACGACCACCCAGAGAAGGCCGACGAGACGCCAGGTGGGGGGGGTAGGGGTGGGGCCCACCCACGTCCGACCCCCAACCCGACTCGGCACCAGCCGTGCGTGGGGGGAGGTGGCAGGCGTTCGGGGACCGGACGGTCCCACTGGTAGACGAGCGCGCACCACCAGGGGGTAGTGAACCTAGGGGGTCTACCCGTAGAGGATCCCCCGGGGAGGGACAGGGCACAGTCGACTGCGCCGACACAAGGGTGGCACGTCTGGGCGACGCTTAGGAAGCACGACACAAACACGGGACAGCAAAGTCACCAAACACCCTCCTCCTCTTGTGAAGTGTGGTTTGCACAACCCGAACGACAAGCCTCGTCCCGGGGACGACCCCACGGGACAGGGCAGAAGCCGGGGTCGGAGGGAACTCCGGGCGCAGGCAGAGACGGAGGGACCCGGCACGCCACAGGCAGACAGACCGGCGGGCGGCCGGGGCGGCGCAGCGACCGACAGGGGGTAGGGAGGGCCGGCGCCGGGGCGGTCGGGCACACCGGGAGCCCGCGGCGCCCCGGGGGCCAGTGCGGACGCCTCGGCCGGTCGAACCGGGGCCACTACTTTGCTCGAAAAGTCAACTGCCCCTCCAGAAGAGGGGCCGGGGGCGCGCCTGGGGGAGACCACGACCCACTCCGCGCGTAATACCAAAATAACGGCAAGGAAGACGCGAAACGGTCTCGGGCCGGGACCACGAGACTGCATTTTGACGACTGACCACCCCGAAAATAACGAGACTTATTGCTAACGCTTACGACACTCGCCGGGCTCGTTCGCCGGGCCGGACTGAGTCCGACTCTCTTGGGAGGAACCTCTCGTCCTCCTCGTTCGTCTCCACGGCTCTGCACTACGGAGAGGGCGGGGTCGCGGCGTGTGGAAGGTCGCGCCCACACGCCCCGCCCCCAGCGACACTCCTGCGCCCCGGAGGCGCGCCTCCCGCTCAGGGGGAGGGTGTGACTCCCCGGCCCGTGTCCGAGGGGCGGAAGGGACGGAAGTGCTCAGGGGGTGCACCTTCCGCTCAGGGGGAGGGTGTGACTCCCCGGCCCGTGTCCGAGGGGCGGAAGGGACGGAAGCACAAGGAGTCTACTGTCCGACACCGGCAGGGGCATCGGGCTCACACGACCCTCCACCCCCGGACCCAACCGAGTCTCACTCTGGTCTCCGACAGGGAACCGGTGCAACAATCGTGGGGGGGGGGGTGGGGCGGGGTGGGGCNGGGGGGGGGGGGGCGGGGTGGGGCTCGTCGAGTCGAAGGAACGTCGCTGTAAAGACGGGTCTCCCGCAGACTTCCTCGTCGACATTTGGACTCCCCCGGACCGCACGTCAGGACACCTGGCGAACACCCGTAGACTTCGGGCGAGAGCTGTCCTTCGACCGGCTCGTCCTGACCCTAGGTCAGTGAGTTCATAGGGCTGGGAGGACCCTAAAACCGTTCTCCGAACGTACACAATTTTGTGTTCTACTCGGTAAAACTCCCTTTGGACACATAAAATCTGGGCACACAATCAAACCTGGTGTGAGACTAAACAGTCGTAAGAGCAGCCGGACTTTACGGAGCAGGTGTACTTTCGTCGACTTACAGACGCAGTTGTCACTGAACCACTAACTACTCAAAGCTGTGTCAAACTAAAGAAGGCTGGAGGTACCTCAAGAGTAGGACGCCCAGGGTCCTCCTCCGAGAGTCGAGGTGGTCGGGCTCGGGCTCGGGACCAGAACGGGACAACCTAGAACTCAAAACAAAGAAAGGTGAGCCAACCGGTGGTCCCAATATAATATAAAGTCAAATCTTTACCGGAGTCTTCCTACGTAAAAAGACAGAAAATCTAACACGACACGTTCCCACCTTCCAAAATCCTCATACAAAGTTCCCCTCCTTTACTTAAAACTCCTGGATGTCCCTTGTGTTTCCCTTGTAACTAAGACTCGGTGACCACCACCCAGCACCCGGGACACACTCCGCGACCCGGTGTCCCTCTCGACTCCGGGACCCTCTCCGGCGCCTGCTCCGGGGTCCTCCGGGTCCAGTCCCGAAAGCCCCCTGTCCACATGTCGGTCGTCCCCGTCGGGACATCAGGACCCCCGAGCCCGGGCCTCTGGACACGAGTGTGGGAGTCCCTCGGCCCCCTCCGCCCTCTCGAAGAAGTCCTGCGTAGACCCTCCGCTCCACTGAGGGGTCGGCGACCACCCGTCCGGGTCCCCGAAGACCTGTTCTGGCTCCGACCCAGGGGTCACAGGACACCTTGCGTCTTTGTCTGAGCTCTCGGTTGTCTCGCTCTGGTCCCGAGACCTCTGGTCACCTTCGTCCACAGGACACCCCTCCCCGTCGGAGTAACAAAATCGGACTGGAACCCCTTCCTCCGCGAGTGCCCGGGGAGTACCGTGGACGAAGACGAAGGAGGTCCCGCCCACGTCTTTGCCGGACGGACGCTCCGAGGGTCGACGCACGCCGGGGTCCGAGGAGGCCCGCGGGCGGGCGCGTCAATGCCGAGGACTTAACAGCGCCGGGCCTAGAAGGTACGGTACTAATAGGCCCTAGAATTAGTCAGTTCCAAACAAGACCTTTAGTACCTCTGTATTGCCGAAGAAAACGTCGGAGGAAAAAAAAAAAAAAAAAGGAAAAAAAGAGATTTAGGAGTTTAACACAAAACAGAAAATTTTTAGTGCTTACAAGTCAGCAATACTTCTCGCCTCTTTTAGAGACAGTTACCGCGCGACTACCAAATAAAACCGTCGAGAGACTTTTGAGAATATGCCAAACACCTTGTAAACGTAGATACAGGGGAAAAAGTTTTGGCGGTAACATCTTTACGTTTAAGGACTTAAGGTTCTACGACTTACAACCTACTAATTACTATAACTTTGAATTCTTACTTGAGGGCCATACACAAACTGTATCTTTCGGGACTCGGCCCTAGTAATCTTAGGTGTCGCGTGTCGAACAGCCACCGTGTCTTCCCACCACTAACTCCGCGGGTCGTCTCCCCGTCCACCTGTCCACCCACGACCCGCGGGTGGGGTCTGCGACCCGACACTTCCCGGCCCCGACGACACAGACGTCCTTTGTATCTGCAAAGTCCGAAGATTATCATCGTCTGGCTGTGACCAAGGAACGAATGACGGTCGGTCTGGAACGACACGCGAATCCCCGGACCTTACTTATCGCTACACCAAGACTTGCCACGAATTACCAACGAAGTACCAGAAGGTGCTACTCGGGTCGTTCACTCTACGTACGTGCGCACGATTCAGCAAGTCAGCTCAGACTGAGAGACGATAGGGCACCTGCGGACCGAGGAGACAGGTACCCCTAAGAGGTCCGTTCTTATGACCTCACCCACCGGTGCGAGAAGGGGGTCCCCTAGAAGGACTGGGTCCCTAGTTCAGTGGGAGAGAAAGTGAAGGACTTAACCGTCCCTCAAAGATAAGGTGACCATGGTGGAGCCCTCGGGCCCTTCACTCTACCTTGTACCAGTAAGGACAAGACAGGTGCTCCTTTGGTCGTGACTGACGACAGGTCCCGAACCCGGTTCCGGTCCATAGGTGAGTCTGTGGTAGGACCTCGGTCTTACCCAGCAGACGGGAACTCCCTGCACCCGGGGAGACGGCTTGTCTGCGACCCGTGGGACCTGGTCAATCGTCACCTAGGGCTGGTAAATACACCCCACGGGCCCGGCCCGGTCCACCTCCCTTCGTACCTCGGTGCAACTGTGTCGCCCCAAGTGCCCTCTCTCCCCTACCCACCCCCCATCCCCCGTGTCACCCCAAGTGCCCCTCTCTCCCCTACCCGGCCCCCATCCCCCGTGTCGCCCCAAGTGCCCCTCTCTCCCCTACCCGGCCCCCATCCCCCGTGTCGCCCCAAGTGCCCCTCTCTCCCCTACCCGGCCCCCATCCCCCACGTCACCCCAAGTGCCCCTCTCTCCCCTACCCGGCCCCCATCCCCCACGTCACCCCAAGTGCCCCTCTCTCCCCTACCCGGCCCCCATCCCCCACGTCACCCCAAGTGCCCCTCTCTCCCCTACCCGGCCCCCATCCCCCACGTCACCCCAAGTGCCCCTCTCTCCCCTACCCGGCCCCCATCCCCCACGTCACCCCAAGTGCCCCTCTCTCCCCTACCCGGCCCCCATCCCCCACGTCACCCCAAGTGCCCCTCTCTCCCCTACCCGGCCCCCATCCCCCACGTCACCCCAAGTGCCCCTCTCTCCCCTACCCGGCCCCCATCCCCCACGTCACCCCAAGTGCCCCTCTCTCCCCTACCCGGCCCCCATCCCCCACGTCACCCCAAGTGCCCCTCTCTCCCCTACCCGGCCCCCATCCCCCACGTCACCCCAAGTGCCCCTCTCTCCCCTACCCGGCCCCCATCCCCCACGTCACCCCAAGTGCCCCTCTCTCCCCTACCCGGCCCCCATCCCCCACGTCACCCCAAGTGCCCCTCTCTCCCCTACCCGGCCCCCATCCCCCACGTCACCCCAAGTGCCCCTCTCTCCCCTACCCGCCCCTCTCTCCCCTACCCGGTCCCCATCCCCCGTGTCGTCCCAAGTGCCCCTCTCTCCCCTACCCGGCCCCCATCCCCGGGGACTTCCCTGCACACTCGTCTCCCACGTCCCGTCCTCGAGGTGACGGGGCACCCCGTATCTTCCCGGACGTCCACGTCCACCCGACCGTCTCCTCCCTCCCCCACCTCTCCGTCCGCAGCCCTTACGCAGGTTTGGTCCTCCCAGACGACGCGGGTCCAGGTGTGCCCGGGTGGGGACCGACAAGACTCTGGGACAACCGGACCTCTTCCCCGGGGTCGGGGGGAGGGTCCTGTGTTCGGACAAGAGACGACCAAACTCCGTCGTCCAGGGACGGCGCGGACTTGGAGAACCGAGGGCGTCGCAAAGGTCACACAGACTTCACACGAAGACTTGAAGAGAACTCGAAGAGAGACGGCTAGGAATCTCGACCGACCCCCAGACCGGTCCAATTGCCCTCTCTAAAACCAACTTTGGAAAACAAAGTGAAGGTGAAATAAACGAATAAAGTGCTCTGGTACTACGTTTTCATTTGTAAAAAAAACCTTTTACTAATTCTTTTTTTTAGTTTACTCCGTTTACTGACACTTGAAACAGCTTAGCAGAGAGTCAAGTCAAGTCAGCGAGTCAGTACAGGCTGGGTAACCCTGGGGTACCTGACGTCGTGCGGTCCGGAGGGACAGGTAGTGGTTGAGAACCTCAAACGAGTGTGAGTACAGGTAATTCAGCCACTACGGTAGACTAGTAGAGTAGGAGACAGAGGGGAAGAGGAGGACAGAAGTTAGAAAGGGTCGTAGTCCCAGAAAAGGTTCCTCTGTCAAAAAGTGTAGTCCACTGGTTTCGCAACCTCAAAGTCGAAGTCGTAGTCAGGAAGGTTACTTATAAATCCTGACTAGAGGAAATCCTACCTGACCAACCGAGAGGAACGACAGAGACGACGACGACGACGACGACGATTCAGCGAAGTCAGTACAGGCTGAGACACGCTGGGGCCTCTGCCGTCGGGTGGTCCGAGGGGGCAGGGGCCCTGAGAGGTCCGTTCTCGGGACCTCACCCAACGGTGAAGGAAGAGGTTACGACAGAGATCGAGACACAAAACTTTACCCAAAAGAACAGGGGTGAACCATTCTCATCCCCATAGTCGGACACTGTCCCTCACGATCCGTCCCACACTACCTCTCTCTGGAGTAACACACTAAAAACACAGGGGGGGGTGGGGGTGTTTTCTCCGTCTTTGCTCCCCCTACCTGAACCGAAGAGAATCTGCGTCTGTGACCAGGAGTCCACGAGAGCCAGGGCCGTCCGAGGGCCGTCTCGACGCAGCCCGAGAGCCGAGACCGGCAGCCGCTCCAGTCTTCGGGACGTCAGGGTGCTGCCCGAGTAGGACAACCCGAAATCCGACACACAGGGGGTCGGGAGGAGGAAGAGGAGGAACCATGTCCCAAGGACGACGACGACGAGTTTACCCCGTTAGGACTGAGCCTTGGCCTTGTAAGGTCCGACGCCGCGTGGAAGTCGCGAAAACCCTAAAATCGCACTTTTCGTCACAAGGCACAATGTCGGTAAGAGAGCGAAGATGTTTATGACCTATGAAGACTTCCCATCGTCCTCCGAACCAATTTCCACTATACTTCTTTTGATGTATATATACAATGTAGACGACGAAAAAAGAGACAAACGTTATTACAAACATTCCTGAACACACTCTACCACAGTCGTAGGGCTACCTCCGACAAGCCACGAGTGACGGACCCCCGAAGCAAGCGGACCCCGAGGGTGCCCGGGAGACTATGACATGGGAACGACCTACAAATACTTAACAATAACAATTCGGGACAGAAGTTCGGAGAAGACAACTCCCCTGAAAACACTGACTACCGCTCAATAAAGATGGAAATTTGAGGCTCCGACAGAACATCTTCTAACGAAGACTGTCACGTCAACGAGTTCCACGACTACGGTTCCCTTCTGGAACACTAGGTCCTCGATTTCTAAGACAAAACTAAACGGACGTAAGTCTCGGTTCAAAGAAAGAAGAATTCACGGCACAAAACTTAAAGGGACGCGGCAGGAAACAGCTTTGACCCACAAACAATCTCGACGTGGAGCGCGACTGGACGACTAGGTCATCCTAAACACGCCACGACGACCTCAATCTTCCCTAAGGTGCCTGAGACAAGAATCGTGCCGGAATGACCTGCATCACGACATGCTTCCCGGGAAAGACTGCACGAGGGTAAAGAACGTCATCTACATAAGTCGCTTCCAAGGAGATCACACCTTGTCGCACTAAGTCTTAAGAATTACGAGGAGTAAACGTGTACAAAATAACTAAAGTAGGTTCAGTCCCCGACTAACTGATAAAGAATGCCGGGGCGGGAGTGGTCCCAGACTGTGTGTTTTACGTTCGGACGAACGGTGAAAAACACGAACTTTTCGGCGGGTAGGGTCGCGAAACGGGTTTGTGGACGTCAGAGGTGCACCGAAAAGTAGGTCTGGGCAGTGCGGACCCGGGCCCCTCGACTGACGAAATAAAGTGAGAGTGACTTTCTTAGTCCCTCACCCTCCTTCCGCCCCATTACCTAGAGAGAGAATCCACGATTATGTGTCTTTCCCGAAAATCTTTTAAACCCTTCCGTGACCCCTCCCGCCTCTGGAACCTCCCGTCTCCAAAAGTGACCCTCCAAATCGGTTTCGACCTCTACTCCCGAAAACACAAAACGGTACGGCCTGTGAGTCTCGCACAACCTTAGCTCAGTGACTGCCACTATCCTACTTCTGGCCCGCCACCCAGTCCTAGTGTAACCGCCGACCACCCGCAGACACCAGCGGACAATCGACATTCAGGACTTGCACTCGTGTCAAGGGACTCACTGTCCCTCTTCCGCAACGACGGCCCCTCCTTGTCCAGTCTCTCCGCGAGGAGCGCCCCCCAGACTCCGAGACTCACCCCCGCCCCACGTCCGCCGACGACGGACCCCCGACACGTACACCCCAGGGGCACTGGGCCCGGGAAAACACCCTGGGACGCAGAGGCAGGAGAGTCTGTTGCGACGTGGGACCCGTCGACGACGAAACGACCTATGCCAAAACCGGCAGTCACAGGACTTTCTGAAAACCTTCCCCACCCACAACCTCGGTTCCGTCCACTCCCGACCTCCTAGCGTCCCCTCTCAGACTGGAGTCACGACGTCCTCCGGACCGGACCTTCACGACTTTGGGGTGACTCCGAAAAGACCGGGTTCCTCGGGTCGGAAGTCCTTTGTGGGACGGACCCCAGACTCGTCGGCCGTTCCGCGGATCAAGTCGGTGCGGGTGGTCCCGGCGACCCCGGAGTCTTCCCACGTCGGCAGACAGACGGGAAGGCAGGAAGACCCTAACCCGAGGAAGAGAATGCAGGGGCCGTAGCCACCGCAAACACCACCGCACCTTTCCCCCGACCCCGGTGTGATCGGCCACTCCCCGGTGGACCCGTGCGGCCCAAAGCGCCTCCCCGACCTCGCCAGGGCCTCCGCCCCCCGTCGTCCCGGACCACCCACTACTCGGCGACGCACCTCGGCCCTCTGGGGTCTGGGCCCTGTAGGCAGACAGGGACGGGGCTGTACGACGTCTTCCTCTGGGGCCGCCCCCCCGCACGAGGGGCGAGACGGGTGGAGCCGTAGGTCGGAAGGGTGGGGAAGGAGAGAGCAGAGTCGCGGAGCACGAGGTGACCGACCGGGGAGACGGGTCGCAGTCCGAGTGTGCCGACGACCGGGACCGGACCTGGCTCGGCGCCGGAAGAGCCAAGAGTCGACCCGAAAGAGACTCGAGGGGTACCCCGGTTCCTGAGCCGCGGACTCTGGGAGCCCCGCTCCCAAAGAAGCATAAATATCCGTGAGGTGAAGGATTTGGCCTTTGAGGTCGTAGGTCAGGTACAATACACCTGGGACAATACTCACCTAGCCACTGGCTAACCGTGCCTGTGCCGGAGTCGCCGACACCAAGACTTCCTCTACGACAGAGATTCCCGAAAGGGTACACACAAGGATGCCCCACTCGGTCGAGACTGACTCCCCATGCCAAAGTTTGTAGGCACAATAGACACTCTTCTTTTCTCGGAAAGAGTGCAAGGCACAACAGACTCTCTTGTAGTGCGATCACGAAGAATTGATCACAAAGGTCAAGACCTTGTCGACCTCCACGACCCCCACCTGCCCCTCCGACCGGATCGATGACCGGCTCGTCGGCACGCAGGGGGCCGAGGAGGCGCCCTCCTACCGACCCGAGACTCGGACGGCACCACGGAGGGTCACCCCCGACGCGACACGGTCCGGAAGTGGGAAGTCCTTCTGTACCCGGTGACCTGAAACGGAAGTCGGACCATGGACGGGCACACCTCCACCACGTCACTGTCCACCCGTTGGGGCACAGAGGAGGAAGGCCTTGGGGTGTGACCTCGTCTCCCCCTGTCCCCAGACACATTCCACCGGGGTATAAGTGCCAGTTTTAGGTCTGGAAAGATGGGACCTTTCCCCACCCGTACCGGACGGTGGGGACCCACCTGTCGGTGTGTTACCTCCCCGTGCATAGGGGGGGTGGGGGGTCTCCCGTCGACCTGAGGCGGACCTGCCCCGTCTGTCCACCGAGCTCCATACTCAAAAATGTAAGTAAAACTCTGTAACCAATTTTAGTGACTAGTTCTATTGTAGAAGTGGGTATCAAAGATGTTTCGGTCCCAGATATAAAAGGTCAAAATACCGCTGATTTGGGCATCAAAAGGGCAAAATGACAAGTCAACGGTTCAGTGCAGGCTGAGAAGCACTGGGGTACCAGGCGTCGGCGGTCCGGAGGACAGGGGTGGCGGCAGGTCTCAAACAGGTTCTAGAACAGGCCACTCAATCGCTACGGTAGGTCGGTAGAGTAGGAGACGACGGAAGTGTTAATAACACCTCGGGAAAGTTCACTCAAGGTACGTGCGTACGAACGACCTTTGTTTTGAGACGGTATCCTTCGCCTTCGAGTCCAGGATCACCTGCGGCCTGTCCCCGTCCTCGACGACCCGGACGGGGTGCACTAGACTCGCAGAACGGGACCTTGGAAGGCGGTGACCGACTTCGCGACAAGCGTCGCCTCGGAGGGAGTAGGAAACCTTCGAAGACCTTAGAGGATCTGACTGACTCGAGTCTCGGGGGGACTAACGTGACCGGAGACAGTGAAGATTCGATTTGAGTAGGTTTGGGTTTCTTCAAGGTACTGTCGACACCGTCTAAATTCTTTTCCGGACCTTTTTCATGCTTAAACAGAGCGTAAAATATCACTATAGAGTTAAGACTTATAGTTTAAGATCAAAACCTAAATTTTTCGTTTGTACTTTTCTGACTCGCACCTTACCCTGGAACAAATCGTAGGACCCTCGACCTTGCAAGTGAGGTAACCTACAACTGTGGGCAGGACCGCCGTCCCCACCGACTCCCAGTCGGACGTCTTCATGTGTCAGGGTACACGAGACGTCCCCGACCTTTGCGGAAAGTCCAGGACGGGGTCTCTTCCCCTTGTCCCTGGACCCGGACGACCCCACACTCCTTCCTTATTCCCCGACTCGTTCCTCACTCCCTCTCCTTCGGGGGGCGGGGGCCCTGTGTGGTCGAAACCCCACGGTCGCTCCGCGTGGCCCCCCGGAGTCCCCCCAAACGAACCCCTGGTCCCACTCGGTCACGGGGACCCCAGGACCTGGGGGTCGGCCCTCGACTCGAAGGGGAGGAACGTCGGGCGAGAGGAGATACTCGTCGGCCCTGGACCACCCACTCACCCTGCCTCCACGGTGAAGGGGTCCCGCGCCCGCAGCACCCCACGGGAGGGCGTCGGACGGAGCCTGAACCCGGTCTCTGAGTATTTGAGCGGAGGTGAGGAGAGACGGGCGCGGACACGCGTCCCTCCTCCACAGGCTCGGTGAGGAGGGGAAACAGTGAAAGGAAGGGAGGGCCGGCTCTGTCGTCGCTCCTTCTCGCTCGGTCGTCCCGAGTGAGAGACACACTCAGCAGTGAACGGGCTCGGCCCGGCGAAGGTTTCGACGAGCGCCCCGGCAGCCCCGGCCCCGGCACCGGGACCCGGCTTCGTCGGCAAAGGGGGACCCGTGCTCGACAAGGACCCTTCCGTCCCGGACCCCCACGCGGGAACGGCACCCTTCGAGCACCCCGGGGTCCCCTCCCGGTCGTCGCCACCGGCACCCTGCGCCGACGGGTAGTGGTTTGCGCACTAACCCTGCTTCGGGGTCGAGAAGAGGGGCAGACGGTTTGAACCCGAGTGAAACAAATGAGACTACTCAGGATTAGAGGAGGAGAAAGTCTCTCCATCGGTCGAAGGAAAGGGACCTCAAAAACCAGCTACACCGACGGACGACCACTCTACCCTCCCTCCGGGGCGCCGCACGGTCACGGCCTCACTCGGGCCGTCTGTGGGGTGCTGGACTTGGACCCGGCACACAGGACACCACTCCGGCGACTCCGGGCGCACGCGGACCAGCGGCACGGAGGCCCCTCGGCAGACGGACCAGGGGAACCCCGAGGACGACACGGGCGACATGACGGGCACGCCACCTCACGCCCGTACACACAAGAGACCCTTAAAGGCTAATTCAACGCACCTCTACTACCGCGGAATGGAGACACTAGAAGGACGGGTACCCCGTTGGAGCTCGGGGCCAGCACGGTCGGTAGACTGGGGGCATCTCCACGCAGAACACTATGTGGACGGGTCCTGGGGACGGGGTACGGAGGTCTGGTAGTCGCAGGAGCCGTCGGTCTATATGTCGGGTCCCCTCGGACCCCTCTGTCTACACTCCTGAGTCGTGTCGCGCCCCGGGCCTGTCCGAGGACCCCACCTATGCTCCCCTAGACTTCCCTCGTCACTGGAGTCAATTTTTACGGCAGTAGTCACATTTCTTACCTGACACCGGTGCCGCCGTTGCGCCCACCTGACATATCTACCGGTGTGATCCACTGATCCTGTCTGTCTTTTTACGGTATACTGGGGGACATATACACCTTAGAGTTGACACTATGTGCCCTCGAAGAAGTGGTCATATAAGTCGCAGGACATTAGTGGACATTGCCTTTTCTTAGACTTTTTCATCTATAGACATTTGACCCAGGGAACCGACACACGGCCTTCGCAACGTTGAGTGGGCGTGAAGTGGTTCTTGCACAGACAACCACACGTGACGGGGCGTCGACAGTATTCCTTCGGATTGGGCTTCTCTCGACACACCGCCAGTGACGGCCCCCTCGGCTCACGCCCGACCGACCACCCCGTGTGCCCTTGAGACGGACAGATGAGGTGCAAGTCACTTCAGACGACTATTTGAATCCTTTTTATTTACGTATCCACAAGAGAGAACGGGTCAGAGACAAATACTTACTATTATCTGACGTCTACGAATCCGTGGGTCGAAAATTTGAAAAAAGAAACCCCTAACAAGATTTAACCATGTCTTTCACTTTCACTTTCGGTGAGTCAGCACAGGCTGAGGAACGCTGGGGCACCGGATCGGGCACGTGAGGAGCTCCGGTCTTAGGACCTCACCCATGACCAAGGGAAGAGGTCCCCTAGAAGGGTCGGGTCCAGAGGGCGTAACGTCCGCCTAAGAAATGGTCGACTCGACGTTCCCCTCGGGTCTAACCATGTCTTGTTACAGGACAAGAAAAAATACCAACACACACCCACACTGCAACGGGCAAATTCCTCCGGGAGCCCCACCTAGGACCCAAAGAAAGGTCGGGAGAGTGATAACGACGACGGGGTTTGTCGCGACGGAACTCCCAGGGGTGACGACTCACTTGAAACATGACCCCATTCTGTGCGCAGAAGAGATCTACGTGTTTGGTGGTCACGAAGAGAACTTAAGAGTGCTCTCCTTCTGTGACCACTCGCGACACGACTCACCCTTCTCCCCTCGAGCCCCCTGGGGTCGTCGGGAATACGTCGGGGAAGGGACGGGGGTGGGGGGAGGGCGGGGAGGAAAAGTCGAAGAGTGTGGAACCTGGTCGGGGAGGACCAAAACTCGGATTATATTTGAGTCGGTGTCTCGTAGACGGACAAGACAGGCGGAAAGAAGGGCGTTGTCAAACACTCCGACTGTGGCGCACTGGGTCCGACACGCGAGGAAACGTGCCCACACACTATAAAGTAACACATGCGTCTAGTGTGAAACAGACAACAGACAACTGCTGTGGACCCACCAAAGCCCGACGCCGAAAATGTGTGTCGAGAGGGTGTGCAAGAAAACTATTCCACACGCACTCGGGCGACGAGTCTAGCGGACACGGCTCAATGCGAGGCCCTCCGGAGGTCCGACGGGCGGCCGGTCGTACACCGTGACTGAGGAAAGACAAGGCCGGTGACTCTGCGCAGAGGATAAAGGGGTCAGTGACTTAAACGACTCGTAGGACAGTTTATATACAGTTTGTCGACCTACAGGGGAAACGACTTCACGGACAAATTCAGAAAACGAGTAAATTCTCTGAGCTAACGGAAATAAAAAGGATGACTGACCAGCAACAAAAGCATCCGCTCTCTACTTAGGAAACAACTAACAAAGGAACCGACAAAAGAGAATTCAGACACCCAACGAAGAAGTGAAAGAATTACTACGAGAAACTACTTGTCTACAAGAATTAAAAGTGTAACAGGTCGATGACCAGTAAGATAAATACGGACGAACTTACGTCGTCTTTCTCAGACAATAAAAGACAACATCAACGACAAGTCATCGAGGCAGCACAGGCTGAGAAACACTGGGGTACCTGACGTCGTGTGGTCCGAAGGGACAGGCAGTGGCAGAGGGCCTCAAACGAGTCTAAGTACAGGTAACTCAACGACTACGGTAGGTTTACAGAGTAGGAGACAACAGGGGCAGAGGAGGGCGGGAATTAGAAAGGGTGGAAGTCCTAGAAAAGGTCAACTCAGACGAGAAGCATAGTCCACCGGCTTCCTGACCTCGAAGTCGAAGCCATAGTCAGGAAGGTCACTTGTAAGTCCCAACTAAAGGAGACCCTACCTGACCAACCCAGAACGTCAGACAATAAAAGAGCTTCACGGTAAAATGGTTTACCTAGACACCAGATGGATATTAACTAAAAAATTCTTTTGTCCTACACGTCATCACCGACTCCCGACCAAAAGGGCAAACCTACGAGGAAACCGGGTAGTCGAACAATTTTCGACGAGGGAAGGAGGTGACGACACAACGGTGACACAGGCGTCGGTGGCAGTGTGTGCGCCGGGACAAGGACCCGAAATAGACACACAGTCACTTGTGTCTCAATTGACTACCCCGACATACTAACGAAGATTGTCGACCGTAACAAACAGGAGGTCGAAAAAACTTAGTAAAATTTCCGACAGAACCAAGAAGAACCGGGTGACGGAAAGGTATACTTAAAATTTTAGTCGAAAAGTTAAGGTCGTCTTATGGATGACCCTAGAGTTAACCGTAAAGTGACCAAACACATATTTTAGTCAAACAAAATTAGAAGGTTGGGCACCTACACTACGTAGAAAGACAAACCCAGAAGAAATTAGTAAAGCTAGTGTAAAAAGCAAAACATAAAGTGTCCCGTCTCAAGAAAGTGCAACAGATAAAGTAAACGAAGATCCATAAAATACCCCACGGAAATTTTTTAAAATGACAAACAAACATAAATCTTTATGTCAATCAAAAACACATCGGTGACACAGAGATCTGTCGAAAGTCTCAACCGAATAATAATAAGATCAAATGGACATCTAAGAAACCCTATAATTACATATGACAAACACCTATCGTCTGCAAAATTAAAAAAAACAACGGTTCAAAAGTTGAAAGCTACATAAAAAGAACGAAATGACTTGACAGACCCCGGAAGTTAGTTTACAACCTGTCTTGATCACCATCACTCGTAGTCACAGAACAAACTTATAGTTCCCTCTTCGAAAGTGTAAAGTAGTAATTCCTACTTTAAACGACATCCAAAAGACATTGTCGGAATTAGTCTGGTCGCGTCGAGAGAAGACAGGAATGATCAACTTAAAAGAGTCCTCAGTCACAACGTTATGATCTAACTTGGTGTACCATACGTCTGTAAACTAGAGAAAGTTAGATGTTTTTACTGTGAAACTGAACCAAGTGGAATTATATAATATCCCGAAGGGTTCACCGAGTCACCAGTTCTTGGGTGGGCGATTACGCTCTCTGCACCCAAGTCAAGGACCCGGCCCTTCTGGGGGACCTCTTCCTTTACCGGTGGGGGAGGTCCTGAGAACGGACCCTTTAGGGTGCCTGTCTCCCCGGACCACCCGATGTCAGGTACCCCAGCGTTTCTCAGTCTCCACTGAATCCCGATTTGTTGTCGCTGTTTGTTGTTATATAACGTAAAACAAGACGTAGGTGATTAACATACTAAGGGGGGAAGACAAAGTAATTACACCACTTAAAAGAACTTATGAAAGACTTACAGTTGGTCAGAATGGAAAGACTCATTTAGACTGAACTAATATTATATAATAAGAAGAAAATAGACTTTAGTAAAACGAAGATAAAACGAATTAAAAAAAGTAGATTTAAGTACTGACTTTAACCAGACACCAAAAGAAAGGAACTTTACAGAAACAAGTTAAAATTATACTTCAAATATGACCGGAGAATTTTACCTTACTCTAATAGAAGAAAAAGATAAGGATCTCAACTGTCTTAAAAAAATTTTCTCAGTCTACCATTTATAAAACACCTTGTGTATACCAAAGGCAACGTATAAAAAGAAGAAAAAAATTTTTTGTCCGTGAGTTTGAACATTTTTGGTCAGCAGAATGAATCGTTTAACATGTTTCACTCCGGTGTCTAACTATGCCGAAACCCGGTAGCATCAGACTAGAAGCTACCTAATCTCAAATATATTCCCATGCAACAATGAAGAAAGAATTTATAAGCCTTCGTAAGTGACCACTTGGATACAACATCAAAAGAGTCATCCTACTAAAGATTGGATATGGGAGTCGACTACATCCTGATAAGTCTCGAAGAGCAAAAGAACACAGTCAAAACGACACAAATCAAAAAAGAGTCTTAAAAAAAGAAAGACAGATTTTAAAGTTTACATGACCACGTCCAAAATTTTACGAGAACGCAATAGAAGCATCACAACCATCCTAAATATGACTACAGGGAAGTAAGTATAACGAACAAATGAGAAAGAGACAAAAAGGGAGGCGACCCGAAAGACCCTGTCGACAAAATTATAAACGTTTGTTGGTACAAACTAAGAGAAGTAAGATAATCTATAAAATTTTTTTCTTAGTTAAAGACTAGAGTAACGATCATAAAGGAAAATAAGAGACCTAAAAGAAACAAAAAAAAAAATTTCATTAACGCCGTTTATAAATACAGGTAACTTAAATAAGGGTCTAAAAGAAGAAAGTATCGCGTACGAGAATTTCGTCATTAAAAGTGGATATAAACTGAAAAGACCTAGTGTATCCACAAAATTACGGTAAAAGTAACACTCAGTCAAACCTTATTACCGACTAAAAGAAAAACTAAAGAAGAAACTGAGTACCCAATAAAATAAAGAAATAAAGTCGGAAACCACGGAAAGAATCACAAAACGAAAACAGTGACTAAAGATGAAATTAAAGTAACACCAGTGACTTAAAAATAAATGAAAGTCAAAACTTTGGGAAAACATAAAACCAAATAGTACTATATCAGTTAAAACATCCCAAACATAAATAAACTTCTCTTAGTAACTCTAAACAGTTAAGACACACACAGATAATTCAGTTTGCACAATTAGTGGCACGAGTCGAGAAGACGACGAAGGGACCCAAAACACTGGACGAAAAAGACTGTCCATGACTCTTACTATAAAATTTTAAGGAACGACATTAACACTCAACCACAAGTAAGAAGACGACAACAAGTAACAAGTCAGCGATTCAGGACAGACTGAGAAACGCTGGGGCACCCGACGTCGTGCGGTCCGACGAAACAGAAAGGGGTTGAGGACCTCGAACGAGTTTGAGTCCAGGTAGCTCAGCCACTACGGCACGTTGGTACAGTAGGAGACAGCAGGGGAAGAGGACGGTAGCTAGAAAGGGTCGTACTCCCAGAAGAGGTAACTCAGTCGATTATTCATTCGCAGGGTCGATCGTCCGAATGTACTTGGGAGGCGTGCCCGTCCGAGACTTCCGCAAAGTGAGGGGTCCCAGACGAGGAGTGGGAGGCGCACCTTGGACCACTCAGTCGTTTACGGAGGACTCCCTTTACCCGAGTTTGGGACGGGAGGAGAGGGAAAGAAAGAGAGAGGACGGAAGCGGGGAGCTCAGACTGAGGTTTCGGAAGTACCATGTGTACATACAAAAATACAATTGGCGACACGACGTCCCGACCGGGTTGCACCCGATCAACCGGCCTCGGCTTCACCTTCCACGGTGCATCACACACCTTCCCGAGGGCCCACTGACAGGGCCACACGGGACTGGAAAGACAAGGTCACTTCATTGACGGCTCGTGTGAAATATCACCTGGCTTCGCCCGGACATCGGGGCCGACGAGAGCGCCGTGACGACGAGCCCACAAATTGCTCCACTAACTACAGTGTGGAATATTTGCGGGTCGGGGGTCTAGACTCACGTCGCGTGTGAACCGCTCGCGGAGGGACGGTCGGACGGAGGGGGCGGAGGGGGGGAACGAAGATCGACTGGACAAAAGGGGGGTCTCACTTACTTCTTAGGTGGGGTCCGAATCGCACTCGTAACAAAGCATCCTGTAACGAAAGGTACGGCAGTCACAGCTCCGACGTCGTCACCACCAGAGACGTGACCCGTCCCGCCTCGAGTGCGTCAGGACCCGGGGCAAAGGTGACACACAACTCTTCCCCCACCCCAGCCCATCATTTCCTAGGGAGCCGAGGAAGGAGGAGACTCTAAGGTGCCAAGAGTGCAAGTTCACCGTCGGTTCCGACCGTTCCAACCTTCATTCGGTGTCCAGGCGTTTGTCGCCGGACCCCTAGAAGCACGAGTCCCCGTCGCAACACTCTGTCGTGGAGCAGAAATTACCGAAGACCAAGACACACACACGCCCCCTCCGACACCCACCTTTGACGAAAGGGGTAATTTTAAGTGAAAAAGACAAAAGACTGTGTACGCAACGTATATTACACCAATGGAACATTTATGGTGCAAACCGAAAAATCTTCATATAAAAGGAGGATATCAACGATTGAATCTGGAAAATTTTTATTTATGCTGAAACAACAACGACAGGGCAGTCATTAAGACGACAACAAGTCCGCGAGTCAGCACAGACTGAGAAACGCTGGGCTGGGGTACCTGACGGTGTGCGGTCCGGAGGGACAGGTAGTGGTCGAGGGCCTCAAATGGGTTTGAGTACAGGTAGCTCAGCCACTACGGTAGGTCGGTAGAGTAGGAGACAGCAGGGGAAGAGAATGGGAGTCAGAAAGGGTCGTAGCCTCAGGCAAGAAGTGTAGTCCACCGGTCTCATAACCTCGAAGTCGAAGTTGTGTATTAAAATGAATGTCTATCAACTTAATGTCTAATGATCAAAAGTCATAGCCTCTTCCGTTGCCGTGGGGTGAGGTCATGACAACGGATCTTTTAGGGTACCTACCTCCTCGGACCACCCGACGTCAGGTACCCCAGCGATTGTCAGTCTCTCGCTGAAGTGAAAGTGAAAAGTGAAAGTACGTAACGTCCTCCTTTACCGTTGGGTGAGGTCACAAGAACGGACCTCTTAGGGTCCCTGCCCCCTCGAACCACCCGACGGCAGACACCCCAGCGTGTCTCAGTCTGTACTGACTTCACTGAATCGTCGTCGCCATCGTCGTCAAAAGTCCTATGCCTCTTCCGTTACCGTGGGGTGAGGTCATGACGACGGACCTTTTAGGGTACCTGCCTCCTCGGACCACCCGACGTCAGGTACGCCAGCGATTCTCAGCCTGTGTTGACTCGCAGAAGTGAAAGTGAAAAGTGAAAGTACGTAACCTCTTCCTTTACCGTTGGGTGAGGTCACAAGAACGGACCTCTTAGGGTCCCTACCGCCTCGGACCACCCGACGGCAGATACCCCAGCGTGTCTCAGCCTGTCCTGCACTGACTTCGCTGAATCGTCGTCGTCGTCGTCGTCGTCGTCATAAGTCCTTCAGTCGTAAAGGGAGGGACGTCCTCCACTCCGAAATACTGGTCCTCTGGTGGAGTCGTGACGTCAGTCAATGAAACAAAAAGACCTTACACGTAGGACTCCCGACCGTCTGGACCCTCGGGGCCGAGGAGGGACCCTAGTCGCCTCCAGGCACGGACGAACCACCGTCCCTCGTCGGAGAGGCTCCCGGTCCGGGGCCGTCCGGACGAACCGGTGTGCGGAGAGGCACCGGACGACGGCGGGACGGACGGGACGACTCGCGGCTCCGGACACAGGTCCGTCGACTGCCCCGGGCCGTCAAGAGCAGATCTCTGGGTCCGTCCTGTACGCCGACGACGACCGGACCGCCGAGGACGAGAACGTGTCTTGAGGAGGCGGGACCGGAGAACCCCACGAAGTGAGGTACAGTGGTCCTGTGGTGTTGGTCCGAGGGGGCACACCAGACCCTCCACGACTTCGGTCGTAGGCACAACCGCTCACTTCACGGTAACACTGTGCTACGCCCCCGAAGGGACCCCCCACCGTCGACCACCCAGCAGTCAAACCCCTCCACCTCCGAGCTGTTACCACACCGGAGGGACAGGGAAGAGTGACACGGGGGTCGTCGGCCTTCCTACCCCACGAGCACTATCCGGACCCCTCCGCGGCAGCCCGCGAGTGTCGGAGGAGGCGGCTCGAAGGCCGTGACGCACAGGAGACCCTCACCCGACGCCCCGAGGGTGGGACCGGGAGGTCCCTTGACCACTGGAGGCGAGACCCGAGCCGAAGACTCTTACCTCCAGTGTGCCTCTCCGGTCAGGACCCCCAGACGACGCTCCCAACCGCCCCAACCGCCCCGGTCGCACACGGGTCGCACCGTCGACGGCAGGAACAGTGCTCCGGGTCCGGGCCGGGGTTCACAGACCGTTCAGAGTGCGAGTAGTGGGAACAGTCCGAGTCCGGGAAAACTATTTGTATTTGTGGCGCACAGAAAAGCACAAACTTTGAACTCTTGACGACTGTAGTAAAGACTTTCGTCTAAGGTCGCTCCCACAAACGTGTGCAGACGAGTAGCCGTGGGGGAGGGGGCCGGTTCTGGTTGACGGCCGGACCAGGTCTGCCAGGGTGGACGACGACGGACCCGTGTCCGCCGTGTCTCCCCCCGACGGTCGCTTCCCCCCGCGGACCGTCCGTTCCCGTCCGCGTACTCCGGTCGTCCGCCCACCCCCCGACACGCTCGAACAAGAGACGGGAGGGGCGGGGGTTGTGGCCGCGTGTTGAGAACCCGGACGACGGGACTCTGGTACCTGGCCCTGGTTTACAGACACAAAGGTGCAAAAAGAGGAACCACTAATCACTGACGTTTGAAATTTCCGGTCGAGAACTCCTTCCGTAAAACGGTTGTACTTTCTACTCCCCTACGTAGCGGGGTCGTCCTCTTGGACGGACGTCCAGACGGGTCGGACGGCACCAGGGGGTCCTGGAAGACCTCAGCGGACCCGGGACCCTCCCGACCGCCTCCGGGACCGAAGGCAGACCCCTCTTCGCCGGGCGCCTCCCGTCCCGCCCGGTACGCCGACCTGAGGCGTGGGTCAAGACCCGGAGCGAGAGGGCCGGACCCTCGAGACGGGTGCGAGCCGGGACACCGGACACCCCGGGCCCGTACGACGGCGAGGGACCGCCGGGCCCCGGACCTCCCTCTCGAGGCGAATGTGAGAGTCGGGCAGTCCGCCCGGCACCGGAGGCTCACCAGAGACTTTTCTTAAGGAGGAAGGCGCCACCTAAAGACCGTACGTCGCAGCCCCGCGAGAGCGCAGTCAGTCAGCAGTATTCGGGAGGCAACAGGCCTGGTCTGTATTTGTCGGACGGGTCGGGGCGGCAAGGACTGAGGACCGGTCGAGTCGCCGAGACCCTCACGGTCGTCCCCGCCGGCCCCCTTCCGCGGGTCGCGGAGAAAACACGCCGGTCCGGGAAGGAGGTTCCCGGGCTCGAGGGGCCTGGCCAGTGACCCCGCCCCGACCGTCTCTGCACGGAAGACGAGACTTCACACGCAAAGGAGGGGCCAGAAGGCACAGTCACTGTGCTACAGAAGTGGCAGTCCTCACAAACGGAGGGGAGTCACCCCGCAGACACGTACCCAAAGTCAGAGTAAAGCCGGACACCCTTCGGGTGTGGGACGTCTGGGATTCGGACACGTCGGAGGACATTTTGAGGAGACTCCGAAATGTAGTCGTGGACGCTAGGAGGCGTTCAGGGACCCGGCTCGGGGTAGGGCTTTAAGAGGGACACCTTCGAAAAGGCGGTTCCGTGGGACCGTCACGAGGAGGGCACAGTAGTCTTTCCCGACCTTTGGTCTACCGTGCGGTAGGGGTCTCGGGGTCAAATGTTCCCCCGCCCGAGTCCGGACGCACTACCTAGGAGGTCCCCCTGAGCCTCGGCCTCGGACCCGGAGGTCACAAAGACACCCAGTAAGCCCGTCAACCGTGTCACATTGACTCGGGCGACGTCCACTCAGGACGTCTTTAGGACCGGACGTCCTGCAGAAGTTCCTCGAACGGAAGGATTGGTCTCACCTCTCCCCAGGTCTCCCTACCCGGACCCCCCTAACCCGAACGAAGGTGGAAGTCCTCCTCTTCGCTACCCGGTAGACCCGGGGACCGACCTCCCACACGTCCGTTCGGGACTCTTCCACCGAGGCCGGTGGGTCCTCCGGACACCCTACGAACGAGCGTCCACGTCCTCCATACCCGTCTCACACCGGTGAGGGAACCCGAGCCGGTCACCCAGACGTCCGCACGAAGTTAAAGGTCCGCGGGCGTCCCGGGTCTACGAAAGACCCCTGGACACAGGCCCGGGACACAGGGCTAAGGCCAGGACACTTTGTCCGTGTCCAAAAATCCCTCTTCTCGTCGGTGGCCCGGTTCAGGTGTGGTCGGTCTCCGACTTGGGTCGGCAGACCGGCGTCCCGGGAGGTACAGACGCACAACGCCGGACACGAGTCCGACCCGACTCCTGGCGCGAAAGGTCCTCGTGGGCACTCACTCCTCGCCTCTGGTCCGCAGACTTCACGATTGAAGGAACGACCCGACTACTCCCCTGGCGGGACAGGGCCCACCCGTCTCCTCCGATCAGGACGGTGGACGCGGAGCCCCGGGGTGCGGCACCGGTCTTCGTCCCAGACCTTCGGTCACACGGAAGACGACGCCCCCTATCCCGGGGAGGCGAGGGGACGACACGGGGGGGAGGGGCAGTGGGGTCTTCCTCGGAGGGCCTCGTAGTCGAGTCGACGCCCCGACCCGCGACCGGGGGACCCTGCGGCCGCCCGACCAGGCGCGAAGGAGCGCCGAGGCGTGTAGTCTCCGAGCGTCTGTGAACGCGCCCTTCCGGCAACCAAATAGCAACCCCGATTTCGGACCGCGAGCGGTCTCGCCCACGTCGACGCTCCTCGGCGTCGACTCCCGACACCAGCGGAACAAGAGACGCAGAACACACCCCCGGAGGCCAAACACAGAGAAGTCCTCGGGCCGGCCCGCACAAGGACCCCTCGGCGAGCGGGTGGGGTCCACCGACGGCGCCACCTCCGTCCCCGAGGCCGACGACCGAACCCGTCACGAGTCGTCCTCCCGGTCCCTCGAGAACTCTTTTCAGTGGACCCAAATTTCTCGGTGGACAAACGAAAAGGGTTGGTCGGGGAGAGACACAAGTAGGAAGGTAGGAGTTCAAAAAAGGCATAATCAATTATTTTACTGAGGAGTAAGAGAAATCTACGAACCGACTACGAGTCAGGGCAATGTTTGAGCATACGGTCACAGAAACAAACGACACGGAAGAATTAACAACACCTTATATTTATCGTGTCTGACCGCTAGACTCGGCAAAGATTCACAACACGGAAGTCTCACGACACAGTAGCAGTCATGGTAGATAAAGGTCTTGCAGAAGGCGTAGGGTTTGTCTTCGGGAAAGGGACATTCCTAATCGAGGCAAGGAGAGACGACAATCGGGGGCCGAACGAAAAGACAGGGGCACTCGGACAGAGAAGACCTCCGGAGTATGTCCACCTTAGTATCTACAAGTAAGAAGACACAGACCCAGTAAAGTGGACCGCCTCGGAAAAGTCGCCAGTAGGCACAACGTGTTACGTACTCTTAAAGCGAGGAAAAATTCCGACCACTGGGGGGTGACACACGTGCCCAGCACGAAACACAGGGGTAAGTGGGCGACTACCCGGGGACCCGGCGGAGGTGAACAACCGACAACACTCATCGCGAGGACACCTGTGACCGTACGTGTGACAGACAGTCAGAGACGAAGACGTAAAAACCCCTTCTACGGATCCTTATCTTGACGACCCAGTATACCCCGAAGACCAAATTGAAATCTTTTTGCTGACTTGACAAAGGGTGACACTGACACGGTAAAGCGTAAGAGAAACCGTTATGGTCTCCCAAGGTTAAACAGGTATAAAGGGGGTGTAAACAATAAAAGGAAGAACCAAACAAACGAACAAACAACTACTATTGGAAGACGACCACACTTCACCACAGACTCACACCAAAATTAAACGCGACGGGGCTACAGATTACCTGACTTGTAGAGAAGGACACGAACAGCCGGTACACACAGAGAGGAAGTCTGTTTACAAATAAGTTCAGGAAACAAGTCAAAACTCAACTCGCCAAACATAAAACAACACCTCAACCCCCCCCACAAAAGGTATATAAGACCTAAATACGAGACGTTTATCAAGGCGGATAAGACACCCAATAGAAAAATGAGATATTACGGACAGGAAACGACACGTCTGCAAAATTAAAACTACTTCAGGTCTAGATAAATAAATAAAAAGAGAACAAGGAGTAGGAAAACCCCAGCATTACTTCGAGGCTGACGGCTGAGATGACAGTACTTCCAAGGGGAGACAGGAGAAGATTCTCGTAAGACCAAAATCAAGAAAATAAATCCAGGAACTAGACAAAACTCAAGTCAAAACGTGTACCCCACCTCAGCCCCGGGTCGACGCAACAGAGACCCTAGGGAAACAAAGCCGTAGCGACCAACTTCTCCTGTACTGAACAAATTTCCAAAAGAAACCTTCGTAAGTCTCCATGTTAGAGTCTAGTCATATCTAGAACGAAAAACATTTTTCAACCAATTTATAGACCATGTAGACACCGATGAGAGCCAGAGGTAGTGACGAGGGTCCGAGAGAGATCAACGTCGCCGGCCCCCAGAGAAACAGCGCCCACGTTCCCAGAAGAACAACCGCAGTGAAGAGAACCTCTCCCACCCGGGGTCTCGGGTGCCCGAAGTCACCAACACCGTGTGCCCGAGTCGACGAGGCGTCGCACACCCTAGAAGGACCTGGTCCCTCCTTTGGGCACAGAAGACACACCCGTCCGTCTAAGAATTGGTGACCTGGTGGTCCCTGCAGGACCTAGAACGAAGAGGATTTCTCTGCACCAGAGGTCAATGTCAGAGAGGAAGAGACCGAGGTCAGGGACGGCGACACGGAGGGCTCAGGCGTGGAGAGAATTGGAGGGGGTGAGTCCACGGGGGGAGAGGTCCCTACGAGGTCCCTACGTCTCAAACTCTCGTCACCCGAGCTGAAATATGTCCCCTGTCTCGTCCACCTCAAGTCGGCTCCGAGTGTCAACTGCGGGGGAGAATGAACATCGGAGTGCCCTAAACTCGGGACGGCCGGTGTAGGAGTCAAACGGTCGGACCTCGGAGCACTAAAAGACGGGTCCCTAGGTCCTGTACTACAGGTGCGACCGCTACAGGTCGTGGAACCCCCGTGCGTGTCTGGGGGTCGGAGCGGGTCCCGGGTGGCCCTCGTGTGTGTCTCTCGGCACCCACAGTGCCTCTCGAAAGAAATACGTCCTAAATAAATAAAATAAAATTACCCGAAGTCGTAACGACGAGAGTATAAATTAGTTGTGATAAATCTCTGGGTTCAACGACACAGGAGAACCGAACGCAAACGGCAGAAAAGGATTGAGAGGCTCAGGCGCGTCTCGCCTGGGGAGACAAGTGCGACCACTAAACGTCGTCCTGTCCGAAAGAACGGGTCACGGAGGCCCGACACAAAGAAAGGTGACTGACACCAATGTAAAACCGGAAACGAACAGGATCAACCCAAATGTTAAGTCCAAGAGAGTCGTGAAAGACAAACTTTTATGAGGAGTCTACGGTTTTCAAAGGGCAACAATATGATGTCGACAAAGAAAAAGAAAAAATTTTCGACGGTGGGTCAAAGTGTGAAAGTTAATAGAATTAGGAATCGGAAACTTCTCAATATAGTCTGAAGGAGCCGCGAATTATTTACGTGTGGGAACACATACATAGGAGTAGGTCTATCTGTAAAACATTACATGTAATATCTCCCGCGATGTCTTTGACATAAAGTAAGACTTTAACAATCACAAAGAAGGTTCACTTTGTAAAATTCTCGTTACGTGTCCAGAACGGAAAAAATAACAGTCACTCAAGTGGAAAACAAAAAATAAATAAAAAACCTCACTCGGTAAGGATTTCAGAGGCAAGCGAAGCCGTGTCGTAACGAAGACAAAATGAGAAACCCTAAATCGGCGCCCTCGTACACCTTAGAATCGAAGGCCTGGTCCCTAGCTCAGACGTGACGGACGCAACCTTCCGCCCCAGAGTCGGTGACCGGACGGTCCCTTTAGGGACTTGACTCAAAACACGGGGAAGGCGGACGAGCCTCCGCCCACAAAGAAGGGCGTGTCCGGGACACCCAGACACTGGACCGATAGGGGCCCGCGTCGGGAGGGACCGGGACCCGGACTCGACAGCAGGAAGTCTGCGAAGGGAGTCAGGACGCCCTAGAAGGAAGGGGAGGTCCGGGCCGACCCCTTCTCGACCTCTGTCTCCGCACCGACGTCCGGAAGGAGGCAGGAAAACGCACTAGGCAACACAACGATCCGACACACAGGAACCTTTCACCTCCGACTGGAAACACGGAGACATCCGAACGGGCCGCGGGTCGTCCATCCGAGGTGCCTCGTCGAAGTGGTCCTCAACCGCTCTCAATGACCCACCGAAAGCAGAAGCACTTTCGTCAAATAAAACATTTACCTGTCCCCAGGGGACCGGGGAACCCCCACCAGACATCCTCAAGACTCTGTCCCGAAAGGAAGAGTGACGCGACGACACAGACGACCACCGGCCCTTGTCGTCACCACTCGCACGGACCCAGGGTCGACCGTCGTTTCGCCACGGCGTCGTGTGGCGGGTCCCGGAGGAGGGGCGGCCCGCGGCGTGCCTCCTCGGTCGAAGCAAACCCGTATAAGGCGTGCTCCGTCCTACTGCCGAGGAAGGTACGTCACAGAGGTAGGACCCCCGCGTGCAGAAAGACCGTGGGATCTGTTACTCCCCTGCACGTGTCTATCGGGAAGACGTGGCTTCGGCTTCGTGGAGCTAGGCGAGTCGGTCGCTCAACGGTCGACTGGATTGGCGAGAAAAGTGCCCTGTGCCAGGAGCGGTCTTTCTTGGTGGTGTCTACTCGATACCAATAAGTCTAGACTCCTGGACGGTGCTAAAGGGAATCTTCCTTCAGTCAGGCAGTGCACTTCCCTTTCTCGGTGGGCACACTCGGTGGTCCCACTGGGAAGTCGACCTTGGGTCGTAGGACCTCGCCACGCAGGGAGGCCCACAGACGACTGGGCTCTGCGGAACCCGTCGGGGGCGCCCTCGTCGGAGAAGGACCCTGCTCACGACCGCAGCCTCGTGCGCCACGCCCCGACGCGGCCCCACCACCCGTACCGGTCCACGTACTCGAGTGGGCCCTGGCCGGGGGGGGCTCCAGGGACACGCGGGCCGGATGAGGGCCGCAGTGCAGTCTGTCCGGGCGGGTGCCGGTAGGACGTCGGCGTCTCTACGAGGGGGCCTAGGTCGGCGCAGAGGAGCCGCGAAGGGGCGTAGTGACGGCGGGTCTGTGGACAGTGTTGTGTGCTTCGAGCCTTCGTCTCCACTGCCGAGGGGCGGACTCGCTAGGGCAGCCCCAACCGTCTGTCGCGGAGGAAGGTGGTCGAAAAAAACCAAAATCTTTTCCACGAAAAAAAAAAAAAAGAGGATTTTTATCCACTAGACACAAGTAGTGATAAAACTTTACTTAATCCACTTACAAAAAACTTTTGAGAGGCAAAATTGAAGATTATGCCATTTATAACTAACCCGAAGAGACGACAGAGTCGTCATTTCTTGGGCGGACGGTTACGTCCTCTGTACCCAAGTCAGGGACCCAACCCTTCCAGGGGACCTCTCCCTTACCGTCGGGTGGGGTCACAAGAACGGACCTTTAGGGTACCCGTATCGTCGGACCGTCCGACGCCAGGTACCCCAGAGTTTCTCAGTCTGTGCTGGAACGTCAAATTGTCGTTGTTTATGGTAATCCAGGGTGGTGCAGTACTTTCCAGAAACCCCAGGACCCATTAAAAATTCTCTGAACTTCAACACCCTCGACGACAAGATTCGGGAGCCCCCACCTGTTCGTATATAAAGAATTCTGTGAATTTTTCTGAAACAGGAGGCACTAGACTCCGGGGTTCCTCCACACTACCCGACAGTCTCCCTCACAACTGGAGGAACCCACACACACACGGACACGCCCCCGAACCCCCCACGTATCCGGACCGTCCAGTCCCAAAGAGGTACCAGGGGGACTCGCCGTCCACCAGAGTTCCCACTGTCCTCCGGACGACGTCCGGGTATCCGTGACGGTGTGTCCTGAACGTCGGTAAATTTCGTTAACTAATGGACACGCACGTAATATGAATGCAATGTAACTTAATCCCTAATAATGCGAATAGGGTATTTATCCACGATCGACTACGTCTCCTTGAACGATCTTAAAAAGAAGAGTAACTTGGAAAACAGTAAAACGTTTTTCTATTTGCAGTCCCTTCTGTCACCTGGGCACACCTAGAAACCTTTCGACGAAGACTTGGGTCCAAGAGTCTTATTTATATCAGTGGAACTTCTATGTACGGTTACAAGCTTCACGGCTCAGTATTTCTTTTGTTCGTCCTCCTTGACCGGCTTTAGAGGTTATTCTTCGAATCTGTCTTTGTGAGACTCATTTATCGGAAAAGACGGAAGGCATTTTCCTTCCGAGACGAGAATCTTTGAAACTTGAGTCCGAAGGACCGGAAGTATCCGTCACTCTCACACGACCCCCGACCACCAAACCCTCATTTCCTGGGTAGAGTTACAAAGAAAAGAATTTTTTGTCAAATAACCGCGTATAAACTAAATATGACGACAATTAAAGAAGACACATCGTTACACTGAGTTAATATGTATATATATGTAAGACGAAGCGTGAAAAGGGTAATGCGAGACAATGTCACATAACTCATATCAAGACACACGTTGTGCCATCCTGGAATAACAAATAGATAGGATGTCTACCGTCAAACGGACTTACAAAGAATTTTCGTGGATGAGGAATGAGTCATAAAAGGGTTTCAAACACACTACAGCTGGGAGGAATTCTAACGGAGATTTGGATCCTTTTATAATAGTTTAAGGCACTTTGACTTTCACGGAAGTAAGATCTGGGACGACCTCTGTTTTTACTCTGTTTTGAAGACACGTCGAACATGAATGTACACCTTTGCATTTTGGGATGTGCCTTATAACCCCTTTCTGAAGCTCTCGTCGAAGAGACCAATAAGGGTTGGATTCCGAGACAACGTTCTCGCAACACCGGGTCCCTTTCATCTCTTGAATCCTTTATACACTCTTACAAAAAAAAATTTATTTTTGCTACTCTATTTATAAGGTCAAAAGTATTACTTATGGTTTTTCAGGGGTTTAAACCTCCTTTACTAGTCAAACATATTTATCAATTCCTAATAAACTTTCGTCTTCGTTCGGAAAAAGTGTCACCCTTGAAGACCTGCGGAACAGGATTGTCGTCGTCAAGTCGTTCAGTGGATAACTAATGTAAACTCTGCAGCTGTGCCGAAGGGGCTATCGAACGAACCACTTCTTAGGCGGACGTTACGTCGTCTGGGGTCAAGCAAGGGACCCAGCGCTTCTAGGCGACCTCTTCCCTATCCGATGGGTGAGGTCATAAGGACCCGAAGGGAACACCGAGTCGACCAGTTCTTAGGACGTTACGCCCTCTGGACCCAAGCTAGGGACCCAACCCTTCTAGGGGTCCTATTTCCTTGTCGATGGGTGAGGTCATAAGACCAGACCTCTTAAGGTACCGGACGTATCAGGTACCCCAGCGTTTCTTAGCCCGTGCTGACTCACTGAAAGTGAAAGTGAAACTTTACACCTGTCACAGTCTTTTCTATACTTTTTGGTCGTCTCTATTTGTCCTTTGAGAGTTGTCTAAGAGTCTAACATTCTTTGGGTACTATTAGGCAGATCAAACGTGAACGGTCATTAGTTATCTTTTCACGTTATTGTTTCATCTGTCAAAACTAATGTACTCTAAGGGCTAAAGACGTCTCTCCTAGAGTCTGCGACGTAAGGGACCAAAGGGACAAATCGTGTAGACCTGGACGGGTATAGAAGACAGGGCCCGACCACCCCACGGCGTCAGTTAAGAGGTGCTAAGGGAAGTAAAAAGAAAAGACATAACTGAATAATGAAAGAATCGGGCGAAGTCCATATGTAAATTTTTAAAAGGGTGTGTAAAAAATTTTTAAAACTAATACCTTATAAAATGGAGGACTTCTTACACTTCTCACAGTAAATTTCCTCTTTTGTTCGGCCTCGGCACGTGAGTGAGGGAGGGGCGACATTCGGTCCCCGACAACCGCCCCGAAGACACAAAAACGAAATTCTTTAAGTAGGGAACCAAAATTCTTTAAGTAGACAGGCACAAGGAGTTGTTACGCTGAAGTAGAATACACAGAAACTTGGACTACAATTACCTTAATATGACATACAAAGTACGAAAAACAAAAAAAACTTGTGCTGATAAAACCTCCGACTAAGTGCAAATACGCACATCGACACTGACTAAAAGCGACCACGACTCGTTAGCCAACAGACTCAAAAGTGTCGCACGAGTAAAAGGACACCTACCGGGACGTCGCCTGGAACCCCACGACGATGGAAGTCTGCGCCGAAAGTCGTAGGAGGCGCCACGAAAGACCGTGTGCACGCCCCAGGAGACTCCCAGTGACACGGTCAGGTAGGGGTGCCCGACGGGCCGCGGGAGGAAGGGAGTGGGGGTGGGCCCGGGGACGGTCTCCGAGCCTTTGACGTGGAATGGCACAAGCGGAATCCCTTGCCTCGCCGGACCAAGGCCGCAGCTATCGAAGAGAAAACTACAGGGGCAAAAAGACAAGTCGACACACAAGAGAAAAGAGAAAGTAGACATCTTGACGAGAGAGACCGACATGCGTACACACACACAAACGCACCCCGTGCGTGCACACACACAAAGGAAGGTCATCGACCTACGTTTCGGTGACAGTCCGCACACACAACGGGAGACGTGCGCACGGCCCAGAAAAGTGAGACACAGGAAGAATTACTCAGGTCGAAGGATCAAAATTAGAGTATGAATAAGACAAACGTGTGGTAACGAAGAGAAACCTAGAGTGAGACGACTGTCACTGTGGGGACTCTTCAAAGAGATCGTCAGGAACGTCGCTACTTGAGAGCGTGCAAGACAGACAGACTTTGCCGCAAGAGAGGGGTCGTGGCGCCAGACGGCAGGGCCCCACCTGGGAAGACCCAACTGTCGACAAAGAAGGTCGTGAAACTTTTGTAACAGTCGGGCGTCTCAGGGTGGCGGCGACAGATTCACAGGGACGGGCGTGAGGACAGGCGGCGACAGAATTGACAGGGACGGGCGTCTCAGGGAGGCGACGATTCACAGGGACGGGTGTGAGGACGGGCGGCGACAGATTCACAGAGACGGGCGTCTCAGGGAGGCGGCGACAGATTCACAGGGACGAGCGTGAGGACGGGCGGCGATATATTCACAGGGACGGGCGGCGACAGATTCCCAGGGCGGGTGTGAGGACAGGCGGTGACAGATTCACAGGGACGGGCGTGAGGACGGGCGGCGACAGATCCCCAGGGACGGGCGTGAGGACGGGCGGCGACAGATTCCCAGGGACGGGCGTGAGGACGGGCGGCGACAGATTCACAGGGACGGGCGTGAGGACGGGTGGCGACAGATCCCCAGGGACGGGCGTGAGGACGGGCGGCGACAGATCCCCAGGGACGGGCGTGAGGACGGGCGGTGACAGATTCCCAGGGACGGGTGTGAGGACGGACGGCGATTCACAGGGACGGGCGTGAGGACGGGTGGCGATTCACAGGGACGGGCGTCTCAGGGAGGCGGAGACAGATTCACAGGGACGGGCGTGAGGACAGGCGGTGATTCACAGGGACGGACGTAAGGACAGGCGGTGACAGATTGACAGGGACGGGCGTGAGGACGGGTGACGGTAGATCCCCAGGGACGGGCGTGAGGACAGGCGGCGACAGATTCACAGAGACGGGCGTCTCAGGGAGGCGGCGACAGATTCACAGGGACGGACGTGAGGACGGGCGGTGGCAGATCCCCAGGGACGGACGTGAGGACGGACGGCGACAGATTCACAGAGACGGGCGTGAGGACGGGCGGCGANAGGCGGCGATTCACAGAGACGGGCGTGAGGACGGGCGGCGACAGATCCCCAGGGACGAGTGTGAGGACGGGCGGCGACAGATTCACAGGGACGGGCGTGAAGACGGACGGCGACGGATCCCCAGGGACGGGCGTGGGGATGGAAACGTTCCTAGACGGCGAAGAGAGAACCACGAAAGCNGGACGGGCGGCGACAGATTCACAGGGACGGGCGTGAGGACGGGCGGCGACAGATCCCCAGGGACGAGTGTGAGGACGGGCGGCGACAGATTCACAGGGACGGGCGTGAGGACGGGCGGCGACAGATCCCCAGGGACGAGTGTGAGGACGGGCGGCGACAGATTCACAGGGACGGGCGTGAGGACGGGCGGCGACAGATCCCCAGGGACGAGTGTGAGGACGGAAGCGTTCCTAGACGGCGAAGAGAGAACCACGAAAGCACCAGAACCAGAGTTCATAAAAGACGAGGCAAAAGTGACTCACAAAAGTAGAGTAGGTAGAACTGCAAAAAAACCTCGACGACTTCCACCCCCTAATTACAGAAATTTTTTTAAGACCCCTGCAAAATCGGGAAAAAGACAAAAAGGAAAATTGAAACTTAAAACGATATTAAAGTCTGAATGTCGTCGCTCTTATCATGTCTTTTAATGACATAAGCAAACATAAAAATTTTTACTTGAAAGAGTCTGAGTAAACTTTGACTCACCAACTCTACTGTCGGAAGGGGGTTGATCACGCAGCGGGTCCTTGTTCCCGTCGAACAGTCGTCGGCCGTACCGTCGGCTGGAGTCCCTCGATAATTATGGTTGGTGCGGCGTCGCAATAGAGGAGCCCCCGGACTGCGTACAAAACGGTCCACAGGATTATTTCGGGAGCTAGAGTTCTCCCCGGAGGTGCCGCAGGTCCGGGGCTCAAAGACTGAGACCAAAGACATAGGTCGCTACTAAGCGCGGACTTCGGCGACGACACTACTACCACGAGAACCACTAGAAGGTCAGGACAGAAAGAACAATCAAGTCGGCAACCGAGAAAGGACACTTTTTCTTGAAGGGAAAGCATATGTAAGCAAATACTTAAATACAAGACGAGACAAATCAGCGACTCAGCACAGGCTGAGGACGTGGGGCACCCGGCATCGGGCGGTCCGAGGAGACAGGTACCCCAAGAGGTCCGCTCTTATGACCTTTGACGGTAAAGGAGGAGGTCCCGCAGAAGGGCTGGGTCCCCAGCTCGGGTGCAGAGGACGAACCGTCCGTCTAAGAAATGGTGACGTGGTGGACCCTTCGGACTGTCGAGAGGTCGGCAGTCTCTCTAGTAGGAACCCAAGCAAACCTGATCACCCGACAACACGACTGGCCGAACATCAGGACAGCAGCGGTACCAGAGCACCCTCGGGGGGCCCGGCTGGGGCGTGGACACTCGGGAAATGAGAGACGCTGTGTCCCTCCACAAGAGCACAGGCGGACGGGGGGACGGGACCTCAGTCGACCAAGAGGCGTCTCCGGCCCCAGACAAAGGTCCCCGACCATAAATCCTTCGTCCGAACCGCACGCCCTCCACGGTGGGTCGCGGATCGTGTCCTTGTGCCTACAGGCACAGTCGTGACTGAGCCCGTGTGTGCGTGTGTGTGAGTGGATCTCGGGGTACCTGAGCGTGACACGAAGGTCGAGGAGTGTCCCAGGGAATTTCCGGGAACGAGAAACGGTATGCACACTGACTGAGAGACAGGCTGTGACCCTTCGCACCGAGGGCCAGAGGTACTACATAAATGAGTAAACGAGTTGGGGTCTTACGGGTCTTCAACAATGAGATGCGGAGACACTCTTTGTGAGAATATTGACCTCGAGTCAGGAACGAGTCCCCACTTCAGGTTCGTAGCAGGTTTATGGCACAGGGGTCCGAGGCACTAGGCCAAGAAGGGACGGGGAGGAGACCGGGTCCCGCAGTGTAAGAAGTAGACGTCACCCAAACCCCAGTAGGAATAACGAAAATAGAGTGACACGCCATAAAAGTAAACAAATAAAAATGAAAAACTCATGTATCTTGTACTCACACCGGGGGCTCCGGCCACGACACATCCTTGGACCTAACTCGTTACCATAGGTAGGGGAGGTGGGGAGACCGAAGGCAGGGACCCGGGACGCGGGAGGGGTGGGGGTGAGAGCGGGAGGGCGCAACGGAGGACCTGTTTCCTCCTCGTAGGGTGTCCGACGAGGACACGTGAGCCGAAAAGGCGGGGTCGTGTGAGCGGGGTAGGGAGGGCCCCGAGGAGGGGCGGGGTAGGGGCTGGACACGCACAACGGCCCAGAACGAGGACGTAGGCCGCCAGTCCGGAGGTCCTCCCCGGACATAGCACGGACTCTCGGTACGGGGCACCAGGGGACCACGACCGCGCGAAGGGACGCCACCCTCCACACAGAGGTCTGAGTCCTTGGCTCACGGTGCCTGGCTCCTCCTCGGTCACAGCACGTCCCGGTCCCCGGTCCCCGACCGCGGTCCGTTCACCCACGCGTGTCCGCAAGGGCCGTACCGGGCGTCCGCCGGGCGAGACAGGGGTGTGGCGCGCCCGTCTCCGGGAATGGCAAACAGGTAGACTGGCTACTCCCCCCCTGGCGCCGCACTCCGGAGAAGAGACAGAAATACGGAAACTGGACCAAAAGCCAGTCTTGAAATCCGAGACAAGGGTGTCAAAGATTCGGAAGAAATATACGTCCCCATAATCGAAAATAGACACTCAGACGTTTGTCGAAGAGGGTCAAACAGTCAATAAGACACTTGAGAAATACCACTTAAGAGGTATAAGAAGTGCGAAGACGGGACAACTGACGGAGAGGGCGGAGGGGGACACCACCAAGTCTGCATGGTTCAAGACAAAAAAGTTGACGTAGACCGAAAAGTCAACGGCAATCCTTCGGAGGGAGACAGGGGTCCGGTGGAGGAGGAGACCCGAGCACAGAAGGTAGGACCCGTTCACCCCGGGCACAGGCGCACCTCCAACGACCCTGGATCGACGTGGAAAAGGACCCCCGTCCGTGGGTCGGGAGGCAGTCGCGGGCAGAGGGGAAGAGGGCAGGAGGGAGGTCGAGACAGATTACCTGGTACAGCGAGTGAGCAAGCAGAAGCTGGAAAGTGGTAATCGAAAGAATAACGATGGCCAAGACAAGTCTAGTAAAAGTTTGCACGG
Source organism: Capra ibex (assembly GCA_006410555.1). Lineage (NCBI taxonomy): Eukaryota > Metazoa > Chordata > Mammalia > Artiodactyla > Bovidae > Capra > Capra ibex. The sequence goes on from SJYO01054996.1 coordinate 649,472, forward strand.
ACCGGCACAAGACGTAGTCGTCGCGAGCAAGCGCTAGTCGCCTCGGGTGGAACTGCCAGAGTAAGCGGGGAGGGAGGCGCCAGAGAGCCCCTTCGACGTCGAGACAAAGAGAGACCGCCCACTCTCGGACTCTGCGTCTGTCCCGGACCCTGGGTCCCGGCTCGTCGACGACTCACGTCCGGGGCAGTGGGCGAAAGACGAGGCACTGGGAGGCCACCGGGGCAAGGGAGTCCGGACAACGCCGCCACTAGAACCCTCGTGTAATCTGAAAGGACTTTAGCGTCAAACGGGACCGGACTGAGGGCGGCGGACCCGAAAAAAAAAGGGACGTGACCCTAGAAGTCGACACTGAAAGGCGGGTACGTCACAAGGGCCCGCAGGACACACCGACTGTCGTGCGAGCCGGTCCCTCCTACACACGGAGCACGGCCGCGTCTTCGTCGGGGACACCCACGATGCGGGACCACAACCGGCCCAGAGGGGCCGGGGCGCTCCGCCAGACACTGATCGCTAACCCAGAGGGGCCGGGGCGGTTCACCAGAGACTGATAACTAGCCCAGAGGGACCGGGGCGCTCCGCCAGACACTGATCGCTAACCCAGAGGGGCCGGGGCGGTTCACCAGAGACTGATAGCTAGCCCAGAGGGACCGGGGCGCTCCGCCAGACACTGATCGCTAGTCCAGAGGGACCGGGGCGCTCCGCCAGACACTGACAGGTGAGGGCCCCCCGAAGGAAGAACCAGGTGGGGGAGGGTCGGTCGCAGACCATGTCCGCACCTGCGTAGGGAGGTCTCCTCGACGTCAGAGAGACGGGACCCGCCCTGGGCACTGAACAGGAGGACGGGACTCCCAGGAATTTGTCACTGTCACTGGGGTACTCGACACCGACTCCGTCCGTCGGAACCCCGTCGGAGTCCTCTCCGGGGGCAGAGGTACGGGAAGGAAGAGGGACTCAAAGACGGGAACGACAGGACGGCTGAGTCGACCTGCGTCCAAAGTCTGTCAGCGGACGGGGGACCGCTCTGTGCCTGAAGACAGTCCGGCCCGAGCCACCGGTCACGGGATTCGACCGAGAGCTTTGCTACGACTAAATAGAGGAGCCGAACGAATAACCGACGTGGCCCAGAAGTTACGTCGTCCACCCTAGAACCGAGGGGTTAGTCCGTAGTTTGGACCCGGGGGTCGTGACCTTCGCGTCAGAATCGGAGCCCGGTGGTCCCTTCTTCACTACCGTCCACCTATCGGACCTTCCAGGCCCCACGCCGCACGACCACTCTCTGTCTCTCTCGACGGCCGCTGGCGACGGAACCGGAGGACCATCGAGTACTGCTCCGGTTCGACGGGACAGTGTCCCGACACATTACAGTACACCTCTTCCCCGGCCCACTCGACGTACGGGGCTCGGAGTCACGACTGGAAAAGGAGGGTCTCTCGTCCCGTAGGGGCCCCGCGCTCGGAGAGTGCACAGGTGACGACTACGATGAGTGGGCGACGACGTCCCTGCAACCGTAGCTTACCAAGACGTGGAGGAAAACACCGAAACGCAAGTCGCACAATCAGCGAGTCAGCACAGGCTGAGAAACGCTCGGGTACCTGACATCGGCCGGTCCGAGGAGGTAGGTACCTTAAGAGGTCCGTTCTCATGACCTCACCCAACGGTAAGGGAAAAGGTCCCCTAGAAGGGTTGGGTTCCTGACTTGGGTCCAGAGGACGTAACGTCCATCTAAGAAATGGTAGACTCGGTGGCTCTTCGGTCACATCGATTTTTTATGTTTTATTTAAGTCCGTCGTCGACCTGAGGCCTTGAGTCACGTAGACAGACGGCCAGTCTCCCTCCCCGGTCCGGCCCCAACCCCCGTCTGAGGGCTGGGAGTCAGAGAGGTACAAGGGTGCATGTCTCCACGTCGGACTCGCTGCCCTGGGGGCTGGTGGTCGAGAAAGAAGTCGGGTACCCGAGGGGACACGACCCACTCCGTGGGTCGGGACAGACGGACCGAGCAGAGGAGGAACCGAGGAACGGGGAGTGGGGACGACCACCCCTCGTGCGCTCCCGGGAGGTTCTCGGGTACTCGTGTCGTGAGGAGCCCCAAGCCTAGGCCCTCCCTGACCTTTCGACGTGAGACGTCTCCTCCGGACTCGGGACACGAGGTCGGTCGGACCCGGACCGTGGCCCCCGCACGGGTGGCGGCGGTGGGAGAGCGGGAGTCCGGTCCGGTGCAAGACCCCCTGAGCACTGCCCGGTGGGGCTAGAGAGGACGGACGACGGCGCACTCACGTCCCCCGGGGAGGACCCCCAGTGTCCTGTAGCCGTCACGTAGGAGCCCGGTTCGGCCGCTTCGCGGCACCAGGAAAAAGAACCCCGGAAAGAGGGGCAGGGTCTGTCACTTGTTCCCCCGAAATGGAATCAACCTACGTGTTTCCTTTCTCACCCGAACCGAGAGGGCACGCCGCGATCTCTCCGAGTAAGAAGACCTCTTTCAATGTACACTCGTAGTCACGGAGGGACGACAGCTAACTCCTGCCGTCCCCTGCAAAGATGAGGACCCGAAGTGTGACTCGAGGTCGGCCGGCCGCCTCCTGGCTCCTCCTTTCCCGTCCGACACCTCGGACCGAACCGGGAGTCCCGACGCAAAGTGCGTCCCGAGCACCAGACCCTTCTGCCCGGGCGTCCGGCAGACACCCCAGACCCACAGAGAATCGACACCACTGTCGCAGAAGGAACAGCGGGGGAACATCGGACCTCTGGTCCCGCCCAGTACTGGGACCGGGACTCCAGTGAATCCTCCCCGCACCGGGGGTCTGGGTCCAGGGAGGTACGTCGTCCGGGTGGACGTCCCAGATCGCAGGTCAGGAACAGGTCCACCACGGGACGCACCGGAGGAACCCACCGTCACCCGTGAGACCCACAGACCTACGGAGACTATCACTCCGAAAATAGAATTGCGACGTGCACTTTCACCTTCAGCGAGCAAGCACAGACTGAGAAACACTGGGGTACATGGTATCGGGCGGTCCGAGGGGAGACAGGCACCTTAAGAGGTCCTGTCTTATGACCTCACCCAACGGTACGGGAGGAGGTCCCCTAGAAGGACTGGGTCCCTAACTCGGGTCCGGAGGACCCAACGTCCGTCTAAGAGATGGCAGACTCGGTGGTCCCTTCCGGGAGTTACGACTCGAGGAAGTTTACGGTCGACTCCTATAGACGAACACCAGAAGCACTGAACCCCAAAAGGGAACTCTGCAAGCACCTCTTCAGAAGAGAGAGACAATCAAGTCGCGACGCCCTTGGTGCGGTAGGGCGGAGGAGAGACTCGAGACACAGGGGCCCCTCCGGACCGCGTGGGGACCCTACTTCGACCGGGACCGGGACTCGAGGGGGGCCGGGGGCGTATCGTGCGGACCCTCTTCTACGACGAAGCAGTAGATGTCGTGCTCGCACCAGTGTCAGAGGTGTCCCCTTAGAGTGTACTTTTACGTCAAATTGTGGACGGAAAATGACAAACAAATTCTACCTTCGCACTTCAAGACATTTTTCGAACTCAGACACACACGGGAACTCCCAGACCTGAGAGGAGAGGACGGCCCGGGAAACGGGAAAGGAGTTCGTCACTAGTGTGGTCAGGAGACGTGAGTTCGCAGTAAGTAAAGACCTCAGGGTAAAAGTTGAACGACCATTGTGAACCCGGAACGTAAAGGGCCTACAAGGCCTACAGTCACCTGTCTTGTGTCTACAGGGTACATAGACACCTGTCCCTGTCGACTGCGGGCACTCCTACGGAGGAGGACGGGAGACGTGCCGGACACTGTGCACGGCGGACCACCCGGGTACGGTCTGCAACGCTGTGTTCCGCCTCGGCCACACGGCAACCGACGTCAGTAGGAATGAGTGCATGGTACCTCCGACGACTCGTGGCCGGACCGGCAGGGCCGCAGGTCCACGCGTCTTGTAGGGTTCCTCCGATAGTTCGAAAGCGGAACCCGACGACCCGTGGGAAAGACCCTCTAAGACAGAAAAAAGAACCATTTTATCTTACACGAGAAGGACTTGACTATCTTTATAATGCTTGGTCAGTCAAATAGGGTACGAACACACTAAAAAAAAAATTGACATCCACTTGTGGTAACTCCAGACAACGTCTCTACTAACACCTACCCAAACGTCACCCCATCTATTGACAGAGCGGAAACGGGGCTCCGGGTGGACGACTGGGACGGGTCCGAGTCGGAGGACCACTCTGCGTCGGCCGTCCCCTACTTCGGTCTCCAGTCTGCGGTCCTCACGTCACCCGTGGGGAGGGACTCTGGACGGGCGGTGACCGAGCCCGGTCGTCGGGGCAGGTCCCGAGAGTCTGTTCCGACGTGCCCTCGTCCCTCGGCCACCCGTCTCTCGGTCGGGACACCACTGCACGTCGGGCGCGGAGGGTGTCCCGAGTCCCGGAGAGGAGTCGGTCGGGGTCCCGGGCCAGTCACGGACAGAATACTGGTCGGACGCGGACGTCGGACACCTCACCGGGAAGGGGCCGGTGCAGGCTCCGGGGACGGCACCCTCCTCTCACTCATGACTCCAGGGCAGCCGGGGCACGACCGACACCTCGGACCTCGTCGACCCCTCTACCTTTGCGTGCCTCGGGGCCCCCGGAGGGGGCTGGACCGGGGGCCGGGGGTCTACGTGACCGGCAAGCCCAAAAGATGGTCAGTCCGGCCGGAACGGGGACCGCACGCGACGAACCTTCTTTCCAATTTGAGGGCGCTCGTCTCGCAGGCGGGGCGCAGCGACACCCCAGCCCGAGACAAATGGGCTTCGGGCCCCCGACGGAGCCGGCGGTCCGGACCACGAGCCCGTCCACCTCCCCCGTCTCCGGGCGGGCCCGACCCTCGCCCGTCGACGACCTCGAGGGCGCGGCCCGTAGCGTCGTACGTGGAGGACGCCCCGCCCAGGGACGCGGAAGAATCGGTCGAGACGCCGGAGGGCCCCTACGCGCGGGGTCCTGGGGACGAGGTGGGAGGGGGCGTGGGGTCCCTCGGCTGGCGGTGGGGAGGACCGACCCGAGGTGGAGGAGTACAGCGGCCCCGACTCCGGAGCAGGGTCCAACACCGGAGTCCACTGAGGAGGCAGGGAGTGTAAACTTGCGCGTACCTCCCTAATCCCTGTCGAGCCGACTTCACTTCTCGACGCTCGTCCGTCGCACCACAAACGACGTACACACCACACAGCCGGTCCCACACCCCAAGTCGGTCCCACACCCCAGGTCAGTCCCACACCCCAAGTCAGTCCCACGCCCCAAGTTAGTAAGACACCCCACAGTCGTCCCACACCTCACAGTCCCATGTCCCAGTCAGTCCCACGCCCCACTCAGTCCCACGTCCCAAGTCAGTCCCATGTCCCAGTCAGTCCTACGTCCCAAGTCAGTCCCACACCACAGTCCCATACCCCAGTCAGTACCACACTCCCCAAGTCAGTCCCACACCCCACAATCAGTCCCACACTCCACAGTCCCACATGTCCCAAGTCAGTCCCGCACCGTACAGTCAGTCCCACACCCCAAGTCAGTCCCACACCCTAAGTCAGTCCCACACCCCACAGTCTCACACGCCCCAAGTCAGTCCCACACCCCACAATCCACAGTCCCATATGTCCCAAGTCAGTCCTACACCGCACAATCAGTCCCACACCCCAAGTCAGTCCCACACCCCACAGTCGGTCACACACACCCCAAGTCAGTCCCATATCCCACAATCCCACACTCCCAAGTCAGTCCCACACCCCATAGTCAGTCCCACACGTCCCAAGTCAGTCCCACACCCCACAGTCGGTCCCACACGCCCCAAGTCAGTCCCACACCCCACAATCAGTCCCACACGTCCTAAGTCAGTCCGACATGTCCCAAGTCAGTCCCGCACCACACAGTCAGTCCCACACCCCAAGTCAGTCTGACACCCCACAGTCAGTCCCACACGTCCCAAGTCAGTCCCACACCCCACAATCCCACACTCTACAGTCCCACATGTCCCAAGTCAGTCCCGTACCACACAGTCAGTCCCACACCCCAAGTCAGTCTGACACCCCACAGTCAGTCCCACATGTCCCAAGTCAGTCCTGCACCGCACAGTCCCACACCCCAAGTCAGTCCCACACCCTACAGTCAGTCCCACACTCTACAGTCCAACATGTCCCAAGTCAGTCCCACACCCCAAGTCAGTCCGACACCCCACAGTCAGTCCCACACGTCCCAAGTCAGTCCCACATCTCAAGACAGTGTGACACCCGACAGTCGGACCTACACGTCCCTAGTCGGCCCCACACCTAACAGTCGTCCAACATACCCCACAGTCGGTCTCACACACCCCAAGTCAGTCCTACACACCCCAAGTCAGTCCTGTACCCCATAGTCGGTCCCACACCCCCCACAGTCGTCCAACACACCCCACAGTCGGTCCGACACACCCCACAGTCGCCCGACACATTCCCAGTCGGTCCCACACCCCACAGTTGCCCGACACACCCCAAACCAGTCCTACACCCCGTAGTCGGCCCGACACGTCTCTAGTCGGCCCACACCCCACAGTCGCCCGACACACCGGAACCGCGACTCGGACCAGACCACCGGGACCGGGACACACTTGTCGCGAGGCCGACTCGGGACTCGGGCTCAGACCCCACTGGGACGCAGAGTAGACGAGCAATACATTGCACTGTTGTGCCCGTACTTTATCTTTGGTCTACAGCCCCGCCTCGGTCCCTCGCGCCGCCGTGGTGACCCCAAAGACGACGTTAGGTCGGGGCACGGGACCCTCCGGGCTCTGCCTCCGGACCACCCTCCATCCCTCGTCTGTGCGCCCGGAGAGAGATAGCCCTTGACGCCCCCCGAAGGAGGCACGCCACATCACGAGCACCAGGACCCTCCGGGCACTGAACCAGGACTCCCGGGCGAACCTGTCACTCCGGTCGTTCCCCACTCACCCGAGGTACGCGGACGGCCGCGGGGCGGACCCGGCTCTGACGTCCCACACCCAGACCCCGACCCCTCACCGGCCTCACGTACCACCCCAGTTCACCCCCCGACGACCGTCGGACGCCTTCCTGACCCCCCCGGGTGAGACCCGCCGAGTCCCGTCGGAGGACGGCCCGGTCCGGGGAGGGCCTGCGGGTCTCCGGAGCGACTCGTGGAGACCGACCGGGCGTGGGCCCCACGTCCAGAGACGGAGACACTTTACGCTACTTGAGTCGAACGGGTGTCTGCAGCTCGGAGGAGGTCCTTTGCAGTCTACCGGTGCCCGCCACCAAAGAGTGGGAGCAGATTGTCTATTCTTCTACGGGCAGTGACAATGAAAGGCCTTGCACTAGGAGGTCACTAGGTGCCCAAGGTCTGAGAGACACCTCTGGGAAGACCTTTACCCGGACCCAAGAACCGACACTCGAAGCGTGACCGGACGAACTTTTCGAGCGCCTTCACAACGGAAGAGTCATCCCTTCGGGGCGGCCCTCGGCGAGTCTAGTGTCACACGAGGCCACAGGTCCCGGACAGGGCGTCTCGGTGTCTCCCTGCGCCCGCGGATTAAGACTCATGTCTGTGAGGAACCCCAGGAGCCAGATCACATAGATCTCACTGACGGCTGCGTACCTCACGAAAGACCCACGACCCGATGCGAGTAACACAATTTCTCGAAGAATGTGGCAAGAGTCTCGTGAAGATATTTTCTTCCGCGTCCACCAGGGGCTGTATCCTCCAAGCTGAACTGCTACCGCACTCTCAGTAAACTCCAGTTATCTTTGGTATGAAACTTGCGACCAAAAAACGAGAAAAGGCCCAGTCGCCACCCAGGCTGGGGTAGAACACTACGGCCCGTCACGTCGCGGGGGGCAGTCGGGGCACTAGGGTCCCTTTCGCTGGCTATGTGCCTGTCGGTGAGACAGAAGTCCGAGTACAAGTACTACAGAGCACTCTATCGGTCGCAGAACGACATTTCACCCGAAACACAGACTGCCAAGAGGGACTGACATCCGACTGCAACTCACAAAAGAGACTGACATTCGACTACAACTCACAAGACTCGTGGAAATTCCATCCTCCGATCCGACACTACCAGTCCTCCCGTGCCACAATTCACGCACGAACTGACTGGTACAAGAGTTGAATGGCCCCACATTGGGGCACCACTCAGTTCCCCCTAGACACGAAAATCCTGAGGTAGAGTGTCTACTCCTTTGCCTCCGGGTCCCTGTCACTTCCTAACCGGGGCCGGCAGGGTACCGTCCCAGGGCGGATCCGTCCCGGACCTGTGTCGTGCCAGTGACCGCAGGCCTACCTGTTCCCCGGAGTCACCGTAGACGACGACCCGGACACACGACAGGTGGACGCCTGCAGTCGTCACTCCCGTCGTCAGGACCACGACCGCCTCGCCCTATGACACCTTGACACACACGTCGCTGAGGAATCAGGCCCAGGACCCTCCTCCTACACTTTGTGACCCCGTAGAAATAAGGTAAAGCGCACAAGATTGTCTCTCGAGCCTTCTTGGGTGACCGTCACAAGTCGTCCGGTCTACGCCAGTAATCCTTTACGAGACTCATTCCTCTTGCAGACTTCGGTAAGAGAGCTTGTCCGCAACGGAAACTGCCATCTTTTCGCACAAATCTTAACGTCCACCACTACCGCGGCACCTCGACGCAAGACACCTGCTCCACCCCCGACGGTCCACCACCCACCTACGCAGGAAGACTGGCCCCAGGGCGCCAGAGGGACATGCCGGGAGACGGGAGGGCCCGGGGAGCGGACCCAGGGTCGTCACCGGCGACACGTCGTGACCCTCCGGCGACAGCAGATCCAGAGTCCGAGTCACTTCAAAACAAAGATTTACACTGGGGAAGAAGTGTAAGGGGTTTTATCGGGACGGGGGCTCCCAGGACCCAAACCGGAGCCGGACCGACTCCCGTACCTCGGGCAAGGTCCTGGACCCGAGACGCGGGTCCCGGGAAGAGGAGAAACCACAGTCCAAACGTCTGGGACGACCCGTGGACTCCGACCTTCTCTCGTCTCGCACGTCCCCGGACCGAACGTTTCCCTGTCGACTGGCGAACCAGCACCTCCGACGGGACGCGACAGCGAGGGCCTCGCACCTGGCCTCCGGTGCCTACCCGGCGGGGGTCGGGACTTCGGGGCGCCAGGACGACGACGGACGAGTTACGGCCCGAACATTGTAGGTCACGTAGAGTTCGGAAAAGGTCTCCGAAGAGGGACACTCGTCGGCGACGGGTCGTGTCCCGAGCCACCCTGTGTTCCGACCCAGTAGTCAGCAGTAGGCCACACCACTACACGGAACCGAAAGTGCCGGGGGCGTGGGGGCGAGTGGCAAATCTTGGCCTGCACCCACCCCGGTCCGAGACGACACAGGCCGCCGGAGGCAGGACGGCAGGACGACAGTCGGGTCGGGAACCCCCGAGCACCCCGTCCCCGGGTCGGGACTGCGGCTCGTCCACAGGACACCGAGCAAACTTCTGACACAAAAGGTTATACGCGGAGTACACGTCAGTACTTCCGACACTTCGACCCCACACAAGTCTCGACGGAGGCATGACTATCCGGTTCACACCCGGGGTCTGCACATAAATGAGTCCTTCCTCGGGCGTCCGAACCTCGTCCCCAGTCCCTCCGACAACCCGGAACCGTGAGTCGAACTGTGAGTCGTTCGTTTCTCGGACCGGTCCAGTGGAGAGTCCAGGACCACGGGTAGCACCTTCAGTCTAGGACCCAGTAGTGGTCACTGGAGTCCCGGGCCCAGTCACCGAGTGTAGACTGGTCACCTGGGACCCTCAGTGACGTTCGGATTCGTGTCACGTGCTTCCCCACCCTTTGTTCTCGTTTTGTTCACCTCTGGTCCCTAAACAAGTCTTTTCACTGAAGGACCTCCCCTCTCGACCCTACGGACACTGGGGTGTGAGCAGAAGTCAAAGATCCTCGCTCTGACTGACCAGCCGGTTTAAGAATCTAGAACTCAGGGGTTTCGTAGTAAAATTATGAATGTGTAATCCGGTCTGGCGGGTCCTCGCTCTGACTGACCAGCCGGTTTAAGAATCTAGAACTCAGGGGTTTCGTAGTAAAATTATGAATGTGTAATCCGGTCTGGCGGGTCCCGTGGCCCTTACTAGGGGCGACACCCTAGTGGCAGCTCACTCAAGTGGGTGTCCTCAGGTAAAGGTAAGTAGACCAACGAAGACACAGGACCGACGAGCTTCCACGACGACAGGTCGAAGTACCGGACACTCCCGTCACTGGCGGCACAGGGGTTTTCGGAGGTCTATTTCCCTCCACCTTTTCACAAACGGCTTCTAAGTGGACATATTTGAGTTTTCACACACACACACATAAATGTGAGCTTTATGTCCGAACTAACAAGGTAACCAGACGGTAACAAGTCAACGAGTCAGTACAGGTTGAGAAACACTGGGGCACCTGACGTCGTGCGGTCCGGAGGGACAGGTAGTGGTAGAGGACCTCGAACGAGTTTGAGTACAGGCAACTCAGTTACTACGGTAGGTTGGTAGAGTAGGAAACAGAAGGGGAAGAGGAGGACGGAAGTCAGAAAGGATCGTAGTCCCAGAAAAGTCACTCAGTCGAGAAACGTAGTCCACCGGTTTCCTAGCCTCGAAGTCGAAGTCATAGTCAGGAAGGTTACTTGTAAGTCCCAACTAAAGGAAATCCTAACTGACCAAACTAGAATAACGTCAGGTTTCCCGAGAGTTCTCAGAAGAGGTCGTGGTGTCAAACTTTCGTAGTTAAGAAACCACGAGTCGGAAGAAATACCAGGTCGAGAGTGTAGGTACGTACTGATAACCTTTCTGGGGTCGAAACTGACAGGGCTCTCTGGGTAGCCAGATCCCTACCGACCTTAAATTACTGATTCACGGCACTTCGACGTGTACACGTTACTAAACTTGCAATAACTTTCGGTTTGTTTCAAAAGTAAATGGGACGGATGTTTAGACATTTGAAGATCTTAAGTAAAACCTTATGAAAAAGCTTTTACCAAGTACGTCTTTCACAATATCGGTTTCTATCGGGCTGAGGACATAGTAGACGGGTACACAGACGGGAGTGGAATTTGGGTCGTGGACGTCACCCACACTCGTGACTGGTGATCCAATGACAGGAATGTCAAGGTCTTGTACCGTCTTCGTCAGTCTACTTGCACTGATGTAAATACGATGAATCTACCTAAATAGTGATCACCACTTCTTGGGTGACCGGTCACGTTCTCTACATTCTCTGTTCCCAAGCTAGGGACCCAGTCCTTCCTAGGGACCCAGTCCTTCCAGGGGACCTCCTCCGGCACCGTTGGGTGAAGTCATAAGAACGTACCTCTTAGGGAACCCGTCTCCTTGGATCGCCCAATGTCTGGTACCCCGACGAGCAATCTGTCCTGACTTCACTGACTCACGCGCAACAGACGTGAACTTCCTTCCTTGGGATTGACGGAAGTCGTACACGGGAGCTCCGTCACCCACACAAACGGGGTGTCCGTCCAGAACGATTTTGGCCCCGGACGTCCGGTCCAGGATGGGAGATGTACGGGGGTCGGTTGGCGAGGTTTGCGGGAAACGATCCGATCTCCCTTCCCCGAGTGGGGCTTCTGAAACCGAGGTTCAGAAAACGTAAAAATATCCCGAAAGAAACAAACAAAAAACTTAGGACAAGGAGAATCCCATCTCCGAGAGTGACGGGAAGGATTAGGAGTAGTTTGTCAAATCTTTTGTCAATGGGGCGACAGGTGCTTGTGTCCCTCGTCGGGACCCCGAGGACTGAGACCCCCGGAGCCGTGTCCTCGGACCGTTACCCCTTTGCGAGGACCCGGTCGAGGAGAAAATTTTGTCGGAGACCTTCCCCGTTCCGCAAATCTTCTGAGCCCGTCAATTAAGTGGTGCTCACAAATCCTACAAGAGGACACACAAGACAATAAGGTAGACTCGGAGCGCCCTCGGGGCTCTCTCAATTCGGCCCGGACCACGCGCAATTAGACGAAAAAGTTTAACAATTATTACTTTCACTGTGTCCGACGGTAGGTCATAGTGAAGTACGAGTGCTGGTCAAATGTGTCGAATCGCGTACACTAGGAGTATCTCCATTCCAAGGACGCGGTCCCCGACCCGAGCACCCGAGGACGACCCACCTCGTTCCCGGAGGGGTCGAGGTCGACGACACGAGGGGTAGAACCCGACACGAGGAGTAGATGGGACACGACACGAGGGGTAGGACGCGGCTAGGATAAGTACGGACCCCAGGCGAGTCCATCTGGACCGACTCCAGTCACCAACGACGGTCCCGTCGGCCCGACCCCACGTCCGGTAAACCAGGGTCACGACCCGACACGGGAGGTGCCCACGAGTCGTTCCGCCCCTCGTTCCGCTCTGCTCAGTCCCTCCTGGGCCCTCTGGAGCCTCCGTCACCTCTTCCCTCGCTCCGGGACTACGACCTGACACGGCCCCTGTGGTCCCGTCCCCGGAGGGTCCTCTGACTCACTCGTGTCCCGGGTGCAAATACGTCCTGTACACCGCCGGTCTTGAAAACAATCCTTATTCCTTGCTCCGGAGTCCAGCGACCCCCTGCGTCAGATGTCTACTCGACAAAAATGACTACTGTGCCGCAAGGCCGGGTGGACCTGTGAAAGTGAACTACCCGTTTAGCACCTTCGTTGAGTTACCCAACCAAAAGAGTTGACACTCGATTTTTTTTTTTTTTTTTTCGACTTTTGAGATACTACTGTTCACTAAAGTTTTTCTCTTGTTTCGTTTTGTCGACCCTCTATTTGTCTTTGTCTGACCGGGGGGCTCCGAGCCGGCGACACGAGTCCTGCCCGGCCGGAGGTGGAGCCCCGTCCGGTGTGGTCTCTGGAAATCCCCACTAACGTTTTCTCACCCTTTATAAAGGGAAATGTCTCCTGTCCAGAGCTCCTCTCCTTCACCTTAAAATTCGTCCGTGATGTCTTTCTGTTTTTATTTGTGCGATCTCATCTATTTTTCTTTCTTTCTCGAGGAAGTTTAGCAGTTCGGGAGTCCCGAAGGACCCTTGGGTCAGGAATCTGGTGGGTGTGGACAGAAACGGGATCAGAGGTCCGGTCCCGACTCGTACCCCCCTGTCCGGACCGGTCGCACGGGGTGTGCTTCCCCCCAAGGGGGGTAACGGGCCCGTAGACCCACGGGAGGGTCCGGAGAGACCGAGACAACGGGCCGAGCCCCGTGGTCAGAAGCGCACGATTTGAACGTCGTCCGGTGGGACCCCTTCTCACCCACAACAGAGAGCCCACGACACTAGTGGGACCGGAGGCGTTCTGCTCGCTCGGGACCAACCTGCGAGACGAGTCGTAGGAGTGGTCGTCGCCGGGGAACCGCTACCGAGGCAGAAGGCGAGCGCAAAAAAAACATTTCTTCGTTTACCTACTTCCCGGTCGTCCTGACTCTGCACGCCTGGCCACACCTCTCGGGTCTCACCGGAGAGGGCGAGTACGCCTGAACTCGTCCTCCTCCTGTCAGGGAGACCCCCCTGTGTGTCCGCCCTCCCTGCAGGACGTCCTCACTCTTCGAGTGTCTGAGTCTGCGTGGGGCTTCGGGTGTCAACGAGGACAATCACCGGCCCTGCCTCCGACTGAACAGTCCTACGCCCACGCCCCTCCCCCCGGAAGAAAGTGGTCCCCCGGAGGCCGACCACAAATGTCCGATACCTCTGTCGGGGGGTGGTGGTGGCGCCCCCCCGCCGAGTCCACGTCCGCAGACCGGGACGTCCCCCGCCCCTTCCCTGTCCCGCCGGGACGTCCCCACCAGGGCACAACCCCCTCCGGGCCCCAGCCCCAACCCCACCCCTCGGGAGCGGGCCCTTCCGCCCAGGACCTCGGCGACCTCGCCTCCCCGCCTCACTCCGCATCTAGCACCTGCCCCGCCTTCCCCTCCCGGCGCGTCTTCCCAGGGCCTCTGGCGCGCGCGGCTGCCACCCGACCTACGTGAAGGCCCAAGAGTGCGGGAAAGCCGTCCGTTTGAGCCGGTCTAATTAGGTGCACACGTCGTCTCTCAGCGCAGATGAATTCTCCCGTAAAAGGGACGAGTGGACCTTCTTCTCCTTTCTGACTATCTGCTACGAATCACTTCTCCTCGGGAGGAGGGCCGGAGGTTAGGTCCGGCAGGTGCACCGCCCCCCCCACCACAGAGTCGAGGTGGCACCTCTGGTGAACGGCGCACACCGGCAGGTCGTGAATGTACACCGGCCACGTTGGCTCCTCGGTTCAAGAGTAAAAGGAAAATTAACTAAAGTCCCAATCAACAGTGTCCGCCGAGCACCGAGGGTGTGGGGTCGACACTCGTCCCGAGGTCCGACTCCCGAAAGAGGTCGATAACCTTTTATGGGGCGACTGAGGAAAGCTCAAAGGACTACTCCTACTTTTTCCTCCCCCGAACACACCCCTACCCCGCGGGAAATTTACTAGGACGGCGCGACCCATAATCGACACCATCCGCTCTAGGGCTAGGGACTGGCCCCTGACTTGAGCGCGGGGCACGTGACCCCCGTGAGCCAGCATTGGGGACCTGGTCGTCCCCTCGGGGCCCGGGCGGACCCGTCGGGGAAGAGTGCCGGTAATCCTCCCGCCCGTCCCCTGAATGACTCGGGGACCCCCGGTAGGGGCAAGGCCCCGCGCCGGTAGACCGGGGTCTCCACACTGCCTTCGCCCCCAGCGACTTCCTGGCCCCTCTTCAGGACCCCGGCGCCGCGGAGGGGGCGAGGGCAGAGTCGGCACAGGACTGTGGCCGGGCAGGCGCCGCCGGGAGAGCCCAATGTCGCCCTCGTCCCGCCCTGTGGCCTGCACGTCCGTCTGCACAGGTCTACCCGGAAGAGCCCGGCCTCGGTCGCTCGGGCGTCCTCGGTGCCGGTCGCCTCCGTCTCGGCGAGGTACCCGGGTCGGGCCCGGGAAGAGTGCGCCCCTCCGCAGACGACACCGGCACACCTGCCAGCCGTCAAGGAGCCGGGCATTCACTGGCGGCCGGTGGTCGGACACTCCGCAGCCACGTCGGCTTCTGCACGCCCACAGGGAGGCGACGCACGCACACCGGCCTCCGGGGTCGGGGCCGGCGACGAGGAGCAAAGACTACGGCCTCGCAGACGCACGCGGGCCGGGCGCGTGTCTCAAGGAATTCCACGGCTCTAGTAAAGGTCGGGAGACACGAGACACGCTCCGGAGACAGGTTTCGTCGACACGAGTCACGCCGGCAGGAAGGATTTCTTTTCTCTCTAGTCTGACAGCCGCACAACTAACACCCCTGAGACCACCGTCCGACGGTCGGTTAGGGTTGAAAATTTATGCACTGTTTCCTCCCCCAAAAGGGCTGAGCACACATACATTCCCTTATTACAGGCGACGACGACGATTCAGCGAAGTCGGCACAGGCTGAGACACGCTGGGGTATCTGCCGTCGGGTGGTCCGAGGGGGCAGGGACCCTAAGAGGTCCGTTCTTGTGACCTCACCCAACGGCAAAGGAAGTTACGCACTTTCACTTTTCACTTTCACTTCAGCGACTCAGCACAGACTGAGAATCGCTGGAGTACCTGACGTCGGGTGGTCCGAGAAGGCGGGTACCCTAAAAGGTCCGTTCTCACGTAACGGAAAGGGCCAACAGCCGACGTACTGTGCCAACAGATGCTCTCCCGGAGTGTCAATGCACTTTTACCAAGATCTCAACATAAGGAGACGCCACGAACAGGGTCGAGGACGTCCACTTCACACAACGCACACGCAGCGGCCCGAGACCCACGGACTCGACCCGACACCAAAGCCCCGACACCTACACCAGTCTACAGACAGACACAACGGGTCCGGGCCCAACGGCCGACCGTTAATCGACTTCGTCTGAAGTCGTCCTCCTGCCGACACTTCTGTCACTCCTCAGAGGACGTTTCACGCAGGGGGGGCCCCTGAGCGGGCGAGCTCACTGTTACCACTGTTTCCCTGGAGTCGGGACCCCCAAGTCCCACACGTGTGAACTCGACTCCTCGGGATCCCACGGGGGACTCTCCGCTCCCGGAACCACAAACACCAAGGCCGACACTCAGTCCAAGACCTTCGCAGGCGGGCGAGGGAGCACTACGGGCCCACCCGACGGTCGGCGGTGAGCGGGCCCCCGGTCGGTTTGGGTCAGGGTCTCGGACCTGAGCCAGGGCCGGACCGACGGGGACCTGCGGGGCGGGAGGGGGGTGCCGCGGGACTCGAGTGACGGGAGACCGCAAAGACCGAGTACCAAATCAGAAGCCGCAAAAGAAAACTGGGACTCCCACACGACGCACACCCGAGTGGACACGACCGGAGTCGTCTGAGCGTGCGGGCCCGGCGTACCCAGAGAGAGGACACAAAGGAAGTCGGAGACGGGGAGGACCCGTAGAAGAGCACGGGCGCCACGACACCCGTCTGCGCCCGTGTCGCCGTCACCCGTATTACCCCCGCTGGCGCGGCGCCAATCTAGAAGTCGGGTCGACGCAACTCTCACTCGACAGTGAGCGACCCGGACAAACGAGGTCCTAAGACCCCCACTTGCGTCGGAAGACTTTCAGGGAGGGACACAGACTCCAGTCCGTCGGACCACACAGTCTCTCAGGCCACCCGGAGTCGTCCCTCCGGACCTCGACGTCACCGAACCGTAGAGGTGCCCGTCGCCCCAAAGACGTCCCGCACCCCCTACGACCGCACCGGACGAGGGGTACCTCGAAGTAGTCGAGTACTCCGACTTCGTCACTTCTCCCGAGGACTCCTGCACGACAGGAGACCCATCTCCCCGGCACCTGTGTCCAAGGGCCAGTGTTTTTGACTGGCGACCAGACTTGGAGCCGAGTCTCGGAGACAGAGACGGGACCCGACGGGGTATAGACTTTGGTGCTCGAGTCACGTGGTCTGTGTGTGCATTTCGGCTTACAAGGGGAGAGACGTCCGGCACTGGGACGACGCGGACTCGTGTCTTACCCCACGGGTGGGACTCGGGACCAGGGGCTCGTGGACACGACTCGAGTACGCAGTCCGTCCGACCAAACACCGAAGGGCTTCCCGTCTCGACGGTCCGTGTCGGGGACTCTTCCGCCCCCAGGGAGAAGGTTCCGGACAGGAGACTCGTCTGGGACGTAGGCACCTCACACCCCCGGGGACCAGGGGGCATAACCCCTTTCACGTGTGGGAGCACCCTCCACATCTACGGCGGACCGGTGAGTAAGACTGGGGGTGAATGAGGGACGTCTCGATTCTCGGACCGACCCAGTCCCTCGTCCGCCCCTCCCCTGGACCCGGGCCTCCCCTTGGGTCCGACCCTCCCCAAGGTCCGGTCCTCCCCTGGACCCGAGTGTCCTGGCAGACTACAAGGACGGGACCCCGCCCCCCAGGAGGGGGGCCCACTCTCGTGTCGGGTCGGAAATATAATTCATCGTATTTTGATTAAGGAAAAAAATTTATGTTTTTATTTGTCTTTACTTGCAAAACAATAAAAAAAAAGGACACGGGGTCCCTTGTAGAAAACCTTCGGTAGCTCTAGTGACACAGTAAAGAAACCGTTCTTATTAGTTTATAACTTACAGTTCCTTTTAATCTCGTTTATCAAGGTTCTGGTAGACTAAGTATGTCCGGACTACTCATCCAAAGTGGCAGTTAGTTAGGTCGCAAAAGATTTGCAAAGGCGGTCGGGGGAGACGAGTCCACGTCTCGGGGTTGGGAACCCGCGGGGGAGTCGGGGTGTCTCGACCAGGCGTCCCAGGTCACACACTGGTTGTGGGTCAGGTGATAGGGGTCCGCCAACCCCTCAGAACGGATCCAAAGACTAAATTACTGACTACAAGTTCTTTCTCTCAGTCTTTAATAGTCTATTTACGATTCAGGTTTTTTTTTTTTTTCGTCACTTCCAAGAGAATTTACGGTCGGTTGTGCCACCGGGACTGGCGTCCTTCGGGACGTCCCTTCGACTCCGGGGTCCTTTCTGCCACTGGAAATCTCCGACTCACAATCACGAGCCAAGTCGGCCGACAGACGTACCTTTTATGTCTATCGTTGGTCACCCTGGTCCTCTTTCGGCACCCGGCGCCGTGACGTCCACCCCCGGCCCGGCCGGCCCGGACACACCGGAGCCGTGCCCCCGACACGAGACACCGAGCCCTACTTCCGGAGATCGCGGACACGCACGGTACACACGGGTGCACACACACCGCAAACACGACGTGCGCACGAAGGAAAGACAGGTACGGTCACCTCCTGGGCCCGCCACGACCAGGGGGGGACGAATCCGAGGACGCTCCCACGACAGGAAAGGAGGGTGACTGGGAGACCCGGAGTCACCCCAGTAGGTATCTTACCCACGAGTGCAGGAGTCTCTAGCCTCAGGGGCGAACACTCGAGGTTTAGGGACGGAGACTGAGGTCCCGGCCCAACTGGGTCCCGGGGCAGTCTTCGGTGACGTTCACTTCGCACTCACACACTGGTTCGTCCCTGCACAGAATCTTACATCCAGTGCCCCGAGAGGCAAGAGTTCTATGAGGGGTGGACCAAACCTTATGTCCACCGACGGGGAGGCCAGATAAGAACCTCTTTTAGCAGCCACCAAACCCACTCCTGTAGAATGAATTCTTTAATTTACTTCGAGTTGTCCTTGTCAGTTGACCTGCGTTTTGTCCTTTCGAAATCCCTTCAAGGTTCGTACTCTCCTTCACTCTCTAATATGCTGTTAATGCCGCTCTCGTGAGAGAAACTTCTTCGTTCCTACGAAACAGAAAAAAGCTAACATTTCTACCCTTGACAAATAACGCCCTGTAAAAATTCTCACATTTTCGCCCACGGAGGATAGAGGAGGAGTGGTCTAGCACCCCAGTCGCGACGTTGGTGCCCCCTACCGGAAACGTCGGGGAAGAGAGCGCAGGAGGGACACAGACCATAGAGGTCGAGTCGAAGACCCACTGGCACTCCAAACGATCGAACGGGGGTGTGCCTGCCAACGACAGTAGTGGACATAGTCCCGGTCCCTTGGGAGGTACTACCGACCGGAGGTCTCGCCACGACCACCCGCAGCAGGGCTCGACCGGACCGCGCAGGGAACGGTGACCCGTACCCGTCAGACGTTCACCGGACACCTTACGCTTGTCCTCGTCTGGGGAAGACGGACGACGGGCCACAGTGGTCCGGACTCGTCCCTGCGGGTGCCCTGTCGCTCCCTCTACGCCTCCTCGACTCCGACCTCGCCCCAAGGGAGTCGGGGGTGGAGTGGGGGTCCGGGAAGACACAGGGCGGTACACGGGACCGGACTCGGACCGGGCGGTACCTGAGACCGCCCTTGTTGACAAGGGCGGCAACAAGGGGGTGGTGCCTTTACTGTCGAGTGGGGCTCTTGGACCGGACTACCCGTGTACCTGTCCGGGGACGAGTACTCTCCCCGGACGAGACACACGCCGTCTGCCACCGCCCCTCCCCCCGCCCGCCCCACTGGTCACCTTGCCGGGTCGCGAAAGATCTTCGAACGCAGGGGAGAGCGACGTCGTAAACCTACTGAACTACAGGGGAACAACGGAGATCGACTGCCCCGGGGTCTCCACGAATCGTTCTCGCACATAAAGCCACAAAAGAGCGACTCCAGGCTCCTTCGTGCCCCGGCCGCACGGACGGAAGCCCCACGAGTACGACGGGCACATCTGGACAGTCGGAGTGTCCGAGTCACGGTCCCAACGATCCGCCTTTCCACCGGCCCGCCCCCGGCCCCTCCGTGCGGGTCACGAGGGACTCGGGACCACCTCCCCCGGTGGGGCCTGGAACCCGTGTCGGACCGCCGGGGTCGCCGAAGGTGCCCGGACAGACCTGGGACAAGGAGAGACACCAGGGGGCGAAGGCGGCACGAGTCCAGGCCCGAGGATATCCACGCCTCCGCCCCAGGCGACGAAGTCGTAACGGTCCCAGGGGTTCACACTCCCGAGACCTTGGGGACGTAACGTCCGGACGGTCGACCCCGGGACAGACATGAGGGGACCGCCCAAGGAGAGGTGGACCTGACGTCCCGCCGAGAAGATTCTACCCCAAAAGACCTTGGGGCCTAGAATGTTCTACAAATGTGAGTGGACTTTTCGACCGCCCCCTGGTCCAGTCCGCAGACTTGGGTTATCTCAGGAATTTCCCGGACGACGTCGGGCGACAAACTCGTCGGACGGTGACCAGGAGGTCCCCCCTGCTCAGACTCCCCGTTGACTCGTCTTCCGCCGTCGTTCTCCCCGCGACAGGGGTCCCGACGGAGGGCCCTTCGGACGGGCCACCCGTCGGGACGGAGTAAAGACCTACCCACACGTCGAGGAATAAAAATGAAAATGAAAATTTCCATTTTCGTGTAGACTACCCCGAAGGGTAAACAATAAACCTGCCATTGATTGCACCTTTCAGGCAAAGGGTGGGTCCCAGGACGGACGCGAGCCGAAACTCA
Source organism: Capra ibex (assembly GCA_006410555.1). Classification (NCBI taxonomy): domain Eukaryota; kingdom Metazoa; phylum Chordata; class Mammalia; order Artiodactyla; family Bovidae; genus Capra; species Capra ibex. The sequence goes on from SJYO01054996.1 coordinate 669,933, forward strand.
CGACTGTCCGACTGAAAATTTCCCCCGGCAGGTAGGGTGTATGGGGCCTTTGTAGAGGACCGAGAACCCTCGAAGAGGATGACGTTCACGTCTTTCTTTTTTGACCTTGGACATAAAAGGGATGGACGGGGGGGTGGCTGGTTGAGTGACGATGGTCACTCACCTTTTGACCGCACCAGGTCTCACTGTGTACCAAAAACTGATCGGACGAGAAATTACAGGTCCATCCTAGGACAGGAAACGAGAAGACGTTGACTTCAATTTGTAAAATTTATTGCAGCCCCAACCCCCACCACGGGACACAGAGGGTCCGGGACGGTGCCGACCGCCGACACAGGTCCCGACCCTATGGACCAGGTCGTCACGGAACCGGGTCGCGGGGTAGGGAGACGGGCAGCAACCGTACGAGTGGGAGGCGACGTCAGGCGTGTGTCCACAAGCCGTCGGAACCGCAGTGTGAAGCTTGTTTGTTGTTTGTGGCCTTCCCAAAGACAAGAGTCGGTCCCCTCGACGGTCTCGGGGCCCAAATCACGCACCGGTCGCCCCGAGGACCCCCGGGACCCGGGTCGGCCCGACACTGCTGCGACACGGCGTCCCGGCAGACGTTCCCACAGGACCCTTTCCAAGACGACCACGAGAATCTGGGGTCCCGGACCACCGAGTGTCGGAGGGGTCGTGGACACAGGGCCGGGGCCGGGTGGAAGGTCGGACCCGGCCCGGGTCTCTGTCGAAAGACGAGTCCCTCGGAGACCCACGACGTCCGTGACTCGCCACGGGACGCTTGGGGAGACTAGTTCCGAGAGGTAGGAGTACGTCCCGTCGGTCGGCCGTGGGTCTCACCGTGGGTGAGAGACCTCGTGGATCCGGGAAAAGAGGTCCCACGCCCACCTACAAACTTTGGAAGGACTGCTATAAATTTTACACACCTGAACCCTCTTGTTTCGCTTTTTTGTGGGTGTATCTACAGAGGTCCCGACCGGGGGGGAGTTGGACGGTTGGGCCCGACGCTTCATCTTTAATTGGATTTAATCCTTCTATTAACAAGGGTACAATTAACGTCCAACAGGAGATTTCGACAAAAGTAAACACTCCAGAGTCGCCGTCCGACCGAAGCCCGGGCGGCCCCGGAAGGACGTACGACCCCGGGGCCTCGGACCCAAGGTCTTCGGTCGCCAGCTTAGGTCCGTAAAGGACTCGGTCGGAGGACGAGGTGCCTACGAGGGGTTCAGGGATGACGGCCGACGCACAAGGGCGTCTGGGGAGCCGGGTCGTTTGGGGCTGTTTCCCGGTGCTCCGACGGAACGTTGTGTCCGCTGTATTTGTTTGTCCGCCGATAAAAGCCGTCCGGGGCAGCGACAGTGTCGACAAGCCCGGACACGGGACCGGTCGCGCCGACCGGGGGTCGGGACGTGAACCGGAACCGGTCGAGTCCGGTCACGACCATCCGCCGCTACTGGATTTTGGAAGAACCTTATCCGAAGTACCATTCCTAGTACAGGTCGCCCCGGACCCTGTCAAGAGAACCCAATAAAAAACAGTCCTCGAACCAAAAGGTAAACCTTCTCGGCAATCTTGCACCCCAGTCGACACAGGAGACACCGTGGTGGTCTACATCCGAACCGAAGACTCCACGAAAAAAGGGACAAAAGTAGTCAGGAATGACCTATTTTCGGAACTTCCTCTTCTTTTGGGTTGGGGTCACGAGGGACACACTACTCATTAGCGACCACTTACTACACCGGGAAGGGGGGCGGGGCGGGAAGGGTCACCGACACGTCTTTGTCACACTACCGACTGCGTCAACACACACACGTGCACACACACGGATGTACACAGAACACGTACACACAGACACACACGTGGACACACACGGGCACACGCGGACACACACGTGAACGCGGACACACACGGACACACGGATACATACGTGCACACAGACACACACGCGGACACACACGGGCACACAGACACACACGGGTACACAGACACACGCGGGCACACGTGGACACACGCGGGCACACGTGGACACACACGGGCACACGTGGACACACACGTGTACACAGACACACGTGCACACACGGGTACACGCGGACACACACGTGCACACACAGGCACAGACACACACGCGGACACACGTGTACACACGTGTACACACGGACACACACGGGTACACGGACACACACGTGCACACAGACACACACGCGAACACACACGGGCACACAGACACACACGGGCACACAGACACACGCGGATACACACGGGCACACAGATACACACGGATACACACGGGCACACAGACACACGCGGACACACGTGCACACGTAGACACACACGTGCAAACACACACGTGTACACGTGGACACACACGTGCACAGACACACGTGGGTACGTGGACACACACGGGCACAGACACACTCGGGACGCGGACACACGCGTGCACACACGTACACACACGGACACACACGTGTACACGTGGACACACACGGGCACAGATACACACGGATACACACGGGCACACAGACACACGCGGATACACACGGGCACACAGACACACACGTACACACACGGGCACACGTAGACACACGCGAACACACGTGCACACGTGGACACACACGTGCACACAGACACGCGGGCACGTGGACACACGGGCACAGACACACTCGGGACGCGGACACACGCGTGCACACACGGACACACACGGACACACACGGACACACGTGGGCACGTGGACACACACGGGCACAGACACACTCGGGACACGGACACATGTGTGCACACACGGACACACAGACACACACGTGGACACACATACACACACGTGTACACGCGGACACATGGACACACACGTGCGGTCGCCGGGAGGGATCGACGTCGAGCAGGGCGGACGAGACGTCTGGTGAGGAGACGTAGGAGACAGGAACAGGCAGGTATGGGAGGCCCCCCTGTAGAGATCCAGTAGCCAGATCGTCCACTCTACCCGACGAGTACCTAGAACACACAGAACGCAGCCACGACGACCCACAGGGCATCGGACTGGCGCAATACCAGAGCTTCAACTGAGTCTTCCATCCCTTCACCCATACTCCTTCAGACTGGTAAACCTTTTACAATCGAGTGTGAACCCTTTCTTTATCGTTTAATTCAAATCAGAAACTGTGTACGTTCGAAAATTTGTCTCTGAAAGACACCCACTTCGGACACAAACCTCGCTCTTGAACGTGAGAATTGAGGTCCATCGAAGAAGAGAAACCCCGCGAGGCTCATCTTTCGCGGTGCGAAGAGACACCGACTACCTCGGGACAAGGGAAACGACAACGGCAAATCAGCGAGTCAGGACCGACTGCGAAAACGTCGGGGTGCCCCACAACCCTCGTCCCTCTGGCCCACATACCTCCCCACAGAAATCTCCGGTCCGTCTCGGTGGACCCCGCCGGTCGACGTCCGGACATAGCCCGACCAGCAGAACCCTACAACGAGGTCCGGGAACACCCGAGGGCACAGGCCGCCCGCTTCCGTCCCGGGTGGAACGTCGGAACGACGAGGACTGGCCTCCACTGACGGAGCGGCGACGACCCCGAGCAACGGAGCTTATCATGAGTAGGAAAATAAAAGACTTCGTGCCAGGACCCGTGCACCAACCCTAAGTGACCTCCGAATCCTCGTACAACTGCAAGTGAGAACGGTAGAGGACAAACTGGTGAAGGTTAAACGGAACTAAGTACCTGGATTGCAAGGTTCGAGGACACGCTATGACAAGAAGTACCGTAGCCTGAAATGAAGGTAGGGGTCAGGGTAGGTGTCGACCCGCACAAAACGAAACCGAGGCAGAGAAGGAAGAAAGACCTCAATAAAAAGGTGAGAAGAGGTCATCGTATAAACCGTGGACGACTGGACCCGTCAAGTGGAAAGTGACGGTATAGAAAAACGGAAAGTATGATAAAGTATGACAAGTTTTGTGTTTGTTCACCGCACGTTTTTAACAAGGAGGTTTTAATGCTGAGTGGGTACGGGTTTTCTCGGAAAGGAAAACATCAATTACGAATAATTTTTGTCCTATGGTTTCTTTTGGACGGTTTGGAGTTCCAGTACCTCCAGTACAACCTATCAAGGGAAGACATTGAAGAAAGAGGACTGTCACTTAAAAGAATAAATTTTAACGATATTTTATGTGTGTTGTATTTTAAATGGTAAAACCGGTAAAAATTTTGAGTAATCTGAAGTCCAAATCTTGTGAATCGAAATGCCTTTTAACTTCGCACTGTTTCTTAGGGGCATATGGGCGAGGGACCGTGGGCAAGAAGACAATGATTGAAGTCATACCGTGCAAACAGCAGCAGTAAGTCAACGAGGCAGCACGGGTCGAGACGCTGGGGCACCTACCAAGGGGACAGGAGGTGGTAGACGACCCGAACGAGTTTGAGTACAGGTAACTCAGCCACTACGGTAGGTTAGTAGAGTAGGAGGCACCGGGGGAAGCGGAGAACAGGAGTTAGAAAGGGTCGTAGTCCTTGGTTACACACACACGGCTGAGCCTGAGAAACGTTGGGATCCGGGTGGCCCGAGGAGGCAGGTACCCTAAGAGGTCCGTCCTTACGACCTCACCCAACGGTAAAGGAAGAGGTCCCCTAGAAGAGTGGGTCCCCAGCTTGAGTCCAAAGGACACAATATCCGTCTAAAAAATGGTAGACTCGATGGTCCTTACGGGGTCCCTTGGTTATGACTACGTATTAGTAAAATACACTAAGATATTACTATCTGTGTACTGCAATACGTACACAGTTTTGGGCGTCTTGACATGGTTCTCCCTTGAAGTCAGGGAGGACACTGACAGGCAAAAGAGAGAGTGTTCCTTCAGAAACTAACGACACCCACCACGTTCCGTCCCCAGCCAAGGTAAAAGAACTAGTGCTCGATAGGGTACGGAGGGACGGGACAGGGAGAGGAGGTTCCCAGGGTCGAGCGGACCCGGACTGGGGTGTCTACCTCAAGTGACCTGTACAAGGAGATTTTTGGACTCAACCTTTAAACTAACCTTGACGTAACTTATGTGCCTACTAAAACCCCTCTTGACCGTAAAAATAGTATAGAAGGGGAAAGAAACAAGCGAAAAAGTAACTAATCTAGAAAATTATCTAAAAAGTATTAAAAGAGGTATGTTTGGAACGTGTAAAATCCAATATAAATGCACACCTTTCACCTTTCACTTCAGCGAGTCAGCGAGAAACGCTGGGTTACCTGACATCGGGTGGTCCGAGGAGACAGGTACCTTAAGAGGTCCGTTCTTATGACCTTTGGCAAGGGAAGAGGTGTCCCGGAAGAACTGAGTCCGTGACTTTGACCCAGAGGACGTAACTCCACCTAAGAAATGACAGGCTCGGTGGTCCTTCGGGATATTGCAATTCTATGAAAAAAAAAAAAAAATTCGTTAAACAGGTAAAGTAGATTTAAAAGTGAAACCATCGTTACCTCAAAAAGTCACTATAAGAGCATAACAAAACTTAGAGACGACCTGAACATCAGTACGTGGGTATAGGAAGAAAGACTCATTAGAAAGAATTTAAAAGTCCTTGGTCCAAAACTACGAGCTACCCGAATCGACAATCACTCGCGTTCCAAAACCCCAAAGAGCAGAAGGAGGAGGAGTGAGACCCACAATAGACACAAGAAAGAAAGTAAAGACGCCAACCCACCTGGCGAGTAAGGAAGAGTAGGGAGGAAGACACCTTTCAGTGTGCACAGGAACCTCATGTCACACGACACGTAGGTGCGAGTCGCAAAAATAAATGTAAGACAGTGGTACTAGCATAGGTGGGCACCACACTACCGTCCTCTTCCGTGAGTAGAGGTACCAGAAGGACGACTCGTGTGTCGGGGGGTAGGTCCGGTAGGGGTGGTTCCCTGAGCTGTCTGGTGGACTGAGTAGGAGGAGTTGACGGTTCCGGCGGTCGTTGTTCCTCGCAGGACCCTGGACCCCCCTGCACCGCTGACTTGCGGTGAACTTCAGGACCCGCCCCAGGACCCTGCCGTCTTCCCACAACCCCCTTTTGTCTCCTTGGACTCGTTTCATGTCCGAAGTCAATTGTTACCGTACAGTGACGACCAAGTGAGCAGTGATTACGACACAGGGACCCTCGAGTCGACCATTTCTTAGGCGGACGTTACGTCCTCTGGGGCCTAGTTAAGGACCCGGCCCTTCTAGGCGACCTCTTCTCTTTCCGATGGGTGAGGTGATAAGAACGGACCTCTTAGAGTACCTGTCTCCTCGGACCACCCGATGTCAGATACCCCAGGGTTCTCAGCCTGTACTGAATCGTTGATTTCTCTCTCTCTGTGTGTGTGTGCATGTACACGTGTCTATGTGCGTCCCTGTTGTGCACCTCCTGAGACATCAGTGACCATTGTCACCCGTGGAACCCCCCACAGAGACCCAGGCATCCCCGAGGCCCAGGGCCGCCTTCCGAGCACACACTGGGGAGCGTCCCACCAGAGGAGGGCGGGAGACGCGACGACACTCGACCACGACTCAGCCCCGACGACCCCCCGTCCGTCGCCCGACCTGAGTCAGTAGCGTGGGTCCGGTACGGGTCTTCGTCGAGACACGACGAGGTGTAGGGACCCCCCTGCCAGTGGACGCCCCCTGAACCCCGTTTTCACAAACCCAGGCTCCGACCGAAGGAAGCCGACTCGCAGCGTCTCCCTGCGCCGTGCGACTGGAGACGGGGCAGGACGGAGCTCCCGGCAACCGCCCCAATGTTTGCCCTCTTACACCTCCTTCTTAAAGGTCCACTGGCTGTACAGAAGGTCCCGACTGTTTCGTCTCGGCCCGCACAGAGTCCACACAGTCTTGAAACTAGTGGCAAGTTCGGTGACTGTTCGGACCTTAGGGTCTCGAGAACCTCTGCTCCACGAGATCCACCCCCCCCAAAATCTCAGGAGGGGAGAGACCCAAGGATATTGTTCCTCTGTGAGCGCTCGTCCCTGACGTGGGAGGGGTGCACCTTTGGTAGAGGTCCCTGAGACCCCGTACCCCTCCCTTTGCGTCTTAGAGTGCCGAGAACCGGAGTCGCTCTACGAACAGTCGGCAGGAGGTCTTCCGCACCTCGCCGGGTCGCGGGCCGGCCGTGCGCGGAAGAGAGGGACCTCCGGTGGGAGGCCAGTGAGTCCGTCGGCCGAGACGCGCCAGGTCTTGCGCAGACGGGGCTCCCCCTCTGCGAGTAAGGGAAGGGACGAAAGGGCAGAGAGGGGCGTCGGGCCCGCCAAAGCCCAGGGTCCCAGTGGACGAGCGGCCTCCGGAGACAACCATCCAAGCGCCGAAGTGACGACGACACAGACAAACTCCGAGTGAGGAGGTGACGGACGGAGAGGGCCGGAAACCGACCTGGTCGGGGCAGACTCGAGGTACACCCCTCCCCTAGGTCCAAGACGGCCCTGACCGAAACCTCAGTGTTCTGGTCCTGGCTTGGGGTCGAAACGACAAATCTATCGTCCACGTATAGATCAAAGAACGTCGGAGCTGAAGGGATTAGACATTCTACCCGTATGCAAATAGGATTCCGAAACCCCGTCCACACTCATATTTGCACATGGAACCACGTCACATCTGTCAGACAAGGGACCTGGTAATTATTAGTCAGTCAACGAGACACAGAAGTAGTGGAGGCGCCCGTGTTTAGAGTCCGGACCCAGAGCTTCCTGACGTTTAGTACTGAAGCAAAGACGTCCATTTCCGACCAAAACTCACTTTCACAGGCCTCTGGACACGAGACCCCAGACCTCCTCCGGGACCCCCCGGCGACGACACGACTCCGACGGGACCCGTGGAGGGGCGGAACGTGGACGGGGCGGGAAGGGCAGACCGCGGACGTCACTGGGGACTGTTGCCAGAAGAGACCAATTTCTCTTTCCTACGACGCACGCGTAGATGTCCGTCCCTTCGGTCGAAACGTCTCTCCAGGTCTTGACAGACTCCTCCGTCCAACGTCGTTCGGACCGCACAATAACCCTGTGTTCCAGGTCTGTGCAGTGACGTGACCTCAGGAAAAAAAGAAACGTTCACTCTACCAGTCATAAAGATGTCACGGGGACCATCGTCTCCGTGGAGAAAAAACCCCTGTGGGGGAGAGACGCCCTCGAGGGAGTCTCTATTGACCCGGTGTGGCGAGGACCCGGGACTGGGAGAGAACACCAGACACAAAGAAAGAAGGGTAAACTTCTACACTGCCAGACTTCGGGCACCGCTCGTGTGTGGCAAAGAGTCCTCGGGGCGTCGGAGGTCCACCCGGACCGACCACCCCTCGGCCCGCGCCCACCGTGGTGCAGAACCCCTCTTCCCAACAGACTACATAGAGGGTCGGGCCTCTTGGACCCGAGAACCTCAGTGGCGTCTGGCAGACCCCGGCCACCGGAGCGACATCCTCTTGGTTGGCCGGAAGTCAGGCGTCCGGTTCACGACCACCCTCACCCCCCGGACCCCGTCCCCCGACGCACGGGGCCCTGGCCCCCCGTCCCCGCCGAAAATTCCACGAGTCTGTCCGGACCATCGTACGTCTTCGTGGGGTCTTTGTCTCCAGAGACGAAACCTGACAAAGGATTTTAAAGTAGTTCCTGTAACTCTTTGAACAGAAACCCACACATCGCCCGAGTTCCACCCAGCGCCAACACGGCCTCTACAGTCGCAGAGACGATCTGACGGGTACGGGGCCTCCCTCACCGGGATACGGGGGTGGGCGCGGGCCGGGGTGGGACGCGGNCTACACATATTCTCTGTCCGGGGTGGGGCACTTCATTCTGTGTCCTTTGCCCTCTCTTTGCCGGCACGGAGACCCCCTTCGCTCTCCTTGGCGGCAGCCGCCGGCGGGGAGTGGGGGGTCGGTGCGGCTCCTCCGGCGAGACCGCCGAAGACAAGGAGGAGGCGTTCGCACGCCGGGGGCGACACGGGCCGCTCCCCGACGGCCCGGACGAAGGTGCCCGGCGCCGCTCCTTCCTCTGCCAGGGTCTTGCGGAAGGCCCGGCCCCCGCAGGGTCCCGCACGCGCCTACGTCTGCCTCTCGGCCCCTCCGTGGGCTGAGGACCTGCGCAGGGGCCGCGGGCCCCCCACGTAGACCCGCAAACGCGTCCCCAACCCCAGAAACCCCCGCAAGACACTTTCTCCAGGCTCTCACTGCTACCGCCGTCGGGGGCGGGCGAGACAGGAGGGGCCCGGACCGACGAGTCTGGCGAGCGGCCCGGCGCACGTGCCTCGGCCGTCGAGGGTGGAGGGGGCCGCAAGGACTGGGCGAGACCCCCTCCGAGGACCCCGGGACCTCTTCCTGCGCAGTGGGGTGAGGTCACAAGAGCGGACCTCTTAGGGTCCCTGTCTCCTCGGACCGCCCGGCGCCAGGTAGCCCCGGGTGTCTCAGCCTGTCCTCATTCGCTGACTGAGCGGGTGCCGGGATGTCCCGGACAGGTCCGGCCGACGCCCAGGTACTCCCGGGGACGCTCCCGCCGCGTCCGCCTTGGACGGCTGGGGGTCCCGTGGACAGGGTGGGCCAGACCACTCGCCTCGACGCCAGACTGCCGGGACGGGTCCTTCTCCCGTCCTCCCCCGGCCATCTGGGCAGTCGTCGCGTCTGCGGTCCGAGTGTCCGTAGAACATGTAACAGGCGAGGGGCCACGACCCCCAGTCCGGAGGGGAAGAGCGACCCTGGCCGGGGCAGACGGCTGCCAGTCCCGGTACAGGAACAACGGTCGCACCAGAAGGGCCGTAGTAGCCCGACCCACAAAGGACACAGCCCAGGAAGACACCAAGAGGGGTGGGGACCTCCTCCCGTGGGGGTACGGACGCTCGCCAGGGGGTCGGGGCAGGGGAACACCCGGATGGTAGGGGGGAGAGTCGGAGGACGGGGGCGAAGGGAGAGACGGACTTTCGTCAGACGGGTGGGGAGTGGACGGTCCAAGGCCGAGGGAGGAGTTCGGAGTCGAGGAGACCCTGTGGGGGTTGACTCCGTTCTGGGCCCCGACGCAGGGGGCGCGGGGAGTGTGTCGGGGAGCTCCCCCGTGAACCGTGACTCAAAGACCCCGTGGGAGTAGAGTGGAGGGGTCCCCACCACCGAATCAGCGAGTCAACACAGGCTGAGAAACACTGGGGTACCCGACATTGGGAGGTCCGAGGAGACAGGTACCCTAAGAGGTCCGTTCTCGTGAGCGAGCCCGACGGTAAGGGAGGAGGTCCCCTAGAAGGACTGGGTCCCTAGCTTGGGAGCAGAGGACGTGCCGTCCGTCTGAGAAATGGTGACTCGGTGGCCCTTCCGTCCCAGGATCGAAAGGTAGAACGGAGGAGTGGGAGGGGAGTAGAGGAGTGGGGGGGCCCCCCTCACCACCACGACCCTTCAGTCTGGTCCCTCGACCACATTCTCCCGGGTAACGGGGGCCGGACCTCACGGGACGCGAACCCGTGTACGCGTCGTCCCGACCAGGCCCGAAGACCTCCGACGGGACAACGTGCGGAGGGACGTAGACGGGACGCTAGGAGGGACACACGACACGGGCCGGAGTGGTAGTGTGAGAGTCGCCGACTCACGTGCGCAGGTGCACGTTCAAACTGGGCCGTCGCGGAGGACCTTTCCCCCTGTAAAGGGTCACTGAGTCGTCCGAACGTGGGCGGGGCACACGCACACGGGACCCGGGCCTGGTAGCACTTAGTGGGCGAACGGAGAACTAAACGCAGTCAGTTTGGTGTACACTTCTTTCGTCGTCGGTCCCTCCAAAACGAGCCCCTACGACCGGGTCCTGCCGGCCCCGCCGGGGGTTGGGGGTGGCCGGGAAGGGGCGGCGTCACTGGGTCCGCGAGAGACGAGAAGGGACAGGGGAGGGGTGGTGGAGCGTCGGGCGCCTGTCTCAGTGTCAAGACCCTTACGACTGCTGGGTCCCTTTTATAACAGCCTTCAACCGAGAGAAACTTTTCTAGAGAGCATTCTTGCCGAATTAAGTTTTCCCGACAGTGCCCATACTGACCTAACGAGACGACAGGGGACTTTCCTCGTGCTACGATGTTTAATCGACGCGAGGTTGTCTTTTGTTTTTAAAATTTTTCCTCCCCGACACCGGCAAGGGGCGGGCAGACGTGGGCCGCCTCCCCTGCCAGGGGTGCCGGGACCCTCGGACGCCCTGGTACCCGCTGGTCTCGGGGATGGAACGGTGGGACCCTCACGACTCGGAACAGGTCGTCCGGACCCACCTGCGAGACGGGGGCACGCAACGGACCGTCGACACGGGAGACGGACGTTCCTTCGGGGGGGTCGGTCCCCGGCCGACTCCGTTCCGGCCCCGTGACGACCAAAGGACCAAACCGAGTCAATCAAGACAGACTTCGTCCGGGTGCTCCAAGAGTAAAACTCACATTTCCAATGACCATAACGAGAGCAGGAAATCTGGCATCGACTGCAGGTGCAAGGGCCGGCGAGGGTCGAGGTCGGCACAGACCCTCGTGGCTGGGACGGGGCGACGGACCGAAATGGTGGTCGTGTAGGACGAGACTGGAGTCTCCCACCACCCGGGTCCGCACGGACCGAATGGGCCAAGACGGACGAAGCCGGTACTGGCCTTCGCACGAGGTCCCTTCCGTTCCTTACACCCACGGGGGCTTCCGGACAGAAACCTTCAAAGAGAGACCTGGTCGAATCTCTCACACCGACCAGGTCTGGGCCTCGGGTCCGAACGAAGACTCGTCGGAGGTCGTCGGGCAGTCGTAGCCGGTCCTTCGTCGCCTCCTCGGCGGTCGAGGTCCAGGTCGGGAAGACAGCCCACGGGAAGAGAAAAGACAATGTATTTGAGAGGTCGCAAATGTTTCCGTCTTGTCCTGGGGCTCACCGGTCCACCGACGGGGCACCGGAGGTCTGGGGGAGGTTCCGGTCCGGACGAACGGGCAGCGAGGAGACAGACCGGGGCCGACAGTATGCAGACAGGAGTCTCTAGTCCTGAGAAATACCACTGGACACCAGTGGTATGGTAATAGGGCCCACTTTGTGACTACGAATTTCCGGTAGCTTTCAGTGAAAAATTTTAGGAACTAATAGACTTTTCTAAAAAGGGGGGGACCCACAAAAAGTCTATTCACAATTAACCCCAGGTGTACACCAGAGAAAGGAACGTCACACAAACAACTTCTTTGACCGACCAACAGGACCGGACAGCCCACAGCGGTCCACCCTGAAGGGACGAGCATGAGCCACCACGGACGTCGCACAGTGACCGTCGAGTCCCGAGGGAAAACCTCCGTCCCTGCGTGGCCGACGTCCGAGACTACCCGTCGCACCTCGGGTCCCCGGTCGAAGAGGGGGGTCACGGGTAGACCGGAGGAACGCATCCCAGGGCCCGGCAGGGCCGGCGACCCACTTGGAACTGTCTCCCCCTCCCGAGAGTCCCGTCTTTCTGGCTGATCGTCCCTACCTCGCCCCTGGAACTGAAGGACCACAAACCGGAGTCAGTCACACGGGAGCCCGGCACGCCGACAGTCAGGAGACGGACAATCGTAAGGGCGGTGAACGCGGGTCGGGGACCCGTCGGGGCCCGTGGAGATGGGTCCACAGACACGGCCCGCAAAGAAAGGTACCTCATCGTCACCCGCCAGAAAGTCACAGGCCGAAGGTCGTAGGCGCTCAAGGTCCAGGGGTGCGACGTCGGACGCAGTGAAGGGTGGGGAAAGGACAACGAGGTCCATGTCCCACACGAACAGGTCCAAAAACACCCCATAAACAAGAGTCGACACCACCCCTATACGGATCCTCACCTTAACGAATTAGTCCACCATCGGAATACATGGACAAACCCTCCGGCGGTGTGACCAGAGGTGGCGGAAGGCAACGACGGTCGGTACACGCTCCGGGGACCAAAGAGGTGAAGCAGTGGTCGTGACCGAGAACGGACTGAAAGACTGACGTCGGAAGGATCATCCACAATCCACCACAGGGTGACATCAAAACTAAACTCAAAGGGACTGCTGATTACTACGAATCACAAAAAAGAGCTCGAATAACCGGTGAACATATAGGAGAAACCTCTTTACAGACAAAGTCGGGGGACGGAAAAAAAGAAAAAAATTCAACCCGACAAACGGAAAAACGACAACTCTTCATTCTCAAGCAGCATATAAGATGGACGTTAAACAACAGTCTATTTACTAAACGTTCGCAGGGTAGGGAAAAGACGCCCAACGAAAGAGTATAAGACTGCCCACAGGAATCTCCGTGTTTCCCAAAGCTAAGACTACTCCAACAAAAGAAAACAGTGAACACAAACCACAGCATAGTCTCGACAAATAACTTCAGCGCAGACTAACTGCCACTGCCGTGCCGGGGGAGAATCCCGAGGACTGTAGGCGAACGAGCACAGCTTACGTTTGCGATTTCCCGAAGAGGCCGACAATGTTCTTTGTGAAAGAAGCAACGGAGCTACCCGAGACGTCGGAAGACTGGTGCTAGGAGAAAAGGGTGTCAACCAAAATTAACTTACAGGTACCCTTTTACCGGTTCACTTAACTCAGAGTGTCTCCCTTCGCTCAAAGGAACAACTAAAGAGAGTCGACACCAAAAACCAGCAAGGACCCGTGCCACACAACCTCAAACCGTGGAACAACACTTAAAAGTAACTCTCACCACAACGACCAGAACGACTGATAGGGCCGTAATAGGGGAAGAGAGGGGTCTGTTTTTGAGGTCTTGTAAGACGTCCGGGACCCATGGCATGTCTCCCGGGAAGGAGGTGACCACCCCGTGTGTGGGTAACGTTGAGGCATGTCCCTCGGCCCGTAGGACCCCCTCCGGCCCTCACCCCCGGGACCGGGAGCCAGCGAGCTTCAGTGGTCCGAGCCGGTGGGTCCGAGTGCAGATACTTTGTCCCGGTTGTCGTCGGAGACGGACTTTCAGCCCTTCTGAGTGACAATCCGTACCTTCGACAACCGGAACCCCTGCCAGTGGGGGTTAAGTCACGGTGAAAGACAAGAAGTCAGGGGACTTCACAAGACCGGTGAGCCTTTCACTGGTGTAACCTGTGAGTCGTCGAACACTTTACACCCACTGAGGGTTCAGTCGACGTCAAAGAGACCGGGAGACTTTCGCTTTGCGAGTTGTAGTCAAAGGAGGATCCTACTCAAGACGCAGAAAGTAAAGGACGTCTATGTCAAAGTACTCGCTCATCTCTCGACACACAGAAGCATCCCAATTCAAGACGTTCTTAAAAAACTCGTCACATTGATTGAGTCCGGACGACGACAAGTGAGTGACTCAGCACAGGCTGGGACGCTGGGGGCACGTGACGTCGTGCGGTCTGAGGAGACAGGAGGTGAGAGAGGGTCTCAAACGCGTTCAAGTACAAGCAACTCAGTCACTACGGTAGGCTGGTAGAGTAGAAAATGGCGGGAGAAGAGGAGGACGGAAGTTAGAAATGGTCGTAGTCCCAGAAAAGGTTAAACCCAGATCAATCACAATTAGGACTTTAGTCAGGACTTATAAGTAACCTTCCTGACTACGACTTCGACTTCGAGGTTATGAAACCGGTGGACTACACTTCTCGACTGAGTAACCTTTTCTGGGACTACGACCCTTTCTGACTTCCGTCCTCCTCTTCGCCTGCTGTCTCCTACTCTATTAACCTACCGTAGTGGCTGAGCTACCTGTACTCAAACTCGTTCGAGGTCCTCAACCACTACTTGTCCCTTCGGACCGCACGACGCCAGGTGCCCCAGTGTTGCCTCACTGACTTGACTTGACTTGATCACAAGTAGGTCTATAAGTCACAACGACACAAAAAAAGAAAGTGTCACTTCTTCACAGGGAAACGCAAAAGAAATGCTTTTCGGTCTGACAGCATACACTGAATCAGACATAAGTCAAAAAGGTTCAGATGTACATAGCCAGACTTGGCACTCGGCGGCCCGCGGAGGGTCCATTACGGAGGTACCACCCGACAGGCGGCCGACCGAGTGAAGGCGCACAACTCACTGACAAAGTCACTAACTTCCTACGTCCGGCAAGGGACAGACGTACGTATCGTGTAGTCTTTCCAAAACTCACACACGTCTTGAATGAACAACCCCTGTTCCTCGAGCCAGGTTAAGGGTCCTCGATAGTTCGGGGATTACTTCCACGAGGACAAGCGAAAGAACGGGGTCGTTGACGCACGAAGGAGAGTCAAGAGTGAACCTTCGGAAAAGGAGGGGAAGAAGCAGAGACGCGAGACGACGTCGCAAAGGACTAAGAGAGAAAACGCGAACCAGTCGAGCGGGAAGGGAAAGGTCGAACGGTGCTCCCCCGGTGCCGGGGCAGGGGGCGGGCAGTGGTGGCACGACGGCAGTCTCAAGGGTGTCCAGGACTGCACCAGGTCCGTCGCTTCCAACCGTGTCCGCGGGACCGCTCCGAGGTACCGTCGACTGTCAGTCGCAGCGGCCACCCGTCCCGAGGGGCCCACCGGGACCCCACAGGCCCGAGACCTCCCGGGACCCGAGCTCCCGGCGGGACGTGTTGGTCGAGAAGGCGGGTCTCAGTGGACAACACAAAACACAGTCGAGGAGTAAACTCCCCTCTCTCGTTCAAGCCCCTCACCCGCGGGCCCTCCGGAACCGTCCAGGACGACTCGGTACCGACTCCGTCGTCCTGCGCGGGGCCCGGACACCGGTGGCCGAGCAGGAACGTGCACCGCACCCACGCGTGTGACAGTGGTACAGACCCCCCCCACGAGGGTCGAGTCTCAGTGGAAGGACACAGGTCGGAGACAGGTCGAGTCGAAGACTTGTGTGCCCCCGACCACCCCGACCGCTCCGTCCACCCGGACCCCGTCCGTAGGGCACCGGCCCCTGAGCCGTGAAGGACGGCGGCGGGACGCCCCGGCCCTCCGGGGGGTCAGGGTCCCCCAGTGAGCCTCCGACAGCCTCGGGAAGACCACCGGCCCCACCCGCCGCTCCTGTGCACCCACGGAAAGTAGGTAACCACCCGATTCACGTCTATACGTGCAGCCCCACGAAGAGTCACTGTGACAGGTGTCCTTCCTGCCCCGACGAGATTCGAGCCGGTGCCCTCCTCGACTGGGAGCCGGGGGGTCGGTCACGGGAGGGAGGAAGGTCCGACGTCTCAAGTGCAGGTCGACGGCCCCGCGGAGACCCGGAAGGCGGGAAGCCGGGGTTTCCCCCGAGGGTCAACCGGAGAGACGAGCTTCGGCCTGCGAGCAAAGGAGGGTCTCGACGAGTAAAAGGGGTCCAAAAAGACTAGATGCGAACCGACTACCCCTACTTTCTCGTTTCCCTTCAAGACGGAGGACGGGGCCCACTGCGCCGAGGACCCCTTAGGACAAGGGAAGAGACGGTGTCGGAGCTCTCCCAGGAGCGGAGGTTGTCCTCCGGCCCGCCAGCCGACCGGGACGGTAGGTGGACCCCGGGGACGAGAGGGCTCCGGAGGTCCACGAAGACCGACGACCCCTCCCCGGCAGGGGGTCCGCCAAGCCTCTACTCCGCACACACAAACACCTTGTGAACCATTTGCAGTCGTGCTACTTCATACAACTAAGGAGAAACGCTATTGAGTCTGAGCTCCTGTCTTTACACAAGTGAAAAGACTACTTATAGAAGTACGAACTGTATGTTCGTACAACTGAGTCGTAGAAAGGTCTTAGTGTAAATTGGGTTCTTTAAGATTTGGAGAAGGTTAGAAGAGAGACTAGAGAACCGAACAGACTCCGAGGAACGGGCAGGGACTCTCCGAGTTCGAACGACACCCGTCAGTCACCGGACTGGGCCGGTGGGGGTGGGTCGTGGGTAAGCACGGAGTCTACCTCTCCCTTACTCACTTCAATCCATTTTAATTTTTACTGGCAGCTCATCTAACAAGCACTAATGACACGATTTGGAAGCTAAAGTAAATCTGTCCTTTCTTTTGCGGCTCAATGCATACGTCAACTGCGCATCGAGTATCAAACCACATGTCGAAAAAAATTTACAAACTACTAGAAACAGAAAAATCCTCTTGTGGAAACAAGAAACCACTCTGCCGTAAGCTTTCTGATACGTAATCATTGTACTCCTCAATGAGAGATTTTCAGGTCTTCGACCTTTGGTACTCGTCGTCTGTAACTCTTTTTTTTCACTGGTCGACTGGATCGGGCCGGGGACCAGGAGGCGTGCCTGCCACGTCCTCCGGTCACGGGTCTCCGTCTCCGAGACCCCTCCCTCCCCGGTGGTAGGCGGAGGAGGGGTCCCAGAGGAGGGACGTCGGGACGCCGTCGGTGTACCTCCGTCTCCCGACGACCACGTGTCCGGGAAAGCACACTATCGGGAGTACCAGGTGAACCTGTGAGTGTGGGAGGGGCATGAGAGGACTCCTTCACTCACGACGTCTCGACACCAAACTGTAAAGGCCGAGCACCAATCAAAACACTCACATGTTAAGAGAGATATCGGCAGCCGCACACACTTCGGGAAGGACCTTGTCAATCTCTAACATCAACAGAGGTGCCGCAGGACTCCCCAGTCCAGTGGAGACGACTACCGACACGAGACCTCAGACGCCGACACGACCCGACTCCACACCGGTCTACGGGGACCGCCCTGGCAACCTTGTGCCATGGGACGTCTGTACTAGTCGAAGGGACCCCTCAGGTCGAGGGTCGACCTCCCCAGACCCGCGGAGGTCGTTCTCTCCCTGTGAAAAGGTCTACCCCCGTTTTTGGGTCTTCGTCCACCGACAGGTCAGTCGCAAGAGAACGGGGGACCCTGACAGGAACCAGGGTCGCGGCGGCACTACCGTGGGTCTTCTCGACTCGCCGGACCGGTCGAAACACCCGACCCCCGTCTGTGACTCCAAAAACAAAAATCTTTCGGACAAAGACTCACACTCGGGAACCGAAGAGCCTCCTCACTAAAAGAAAGACTTTGGTGTGGGTAACAACCAGAGTCTCACTAAAGGACTATTCTTTCAGTCAACATAAACGACTCTTTAGTGCAAACCTTTCCTTCGTCAAGCGTCAAGGAAAATACTTCCTCGGAGCAATCTTTGACACTAAAAAAAAAAGGAAAGGACTCTCCACACGGACTGGGACCCCCGGTCGTGTGGAACGCGTCTGCCGGAGAACAGTGGCCCCCAGGCCCTTGACACACGACCACGTGTCCGACTGGAACCCACTGGGGTCCGGCCCCCCGGTCCCCCCGGTCCTGAGTGAGGGTCGGGAGTCGAAGTCGCCTCTGAGTCGGCGGTCCAGGGCTCGGGGACGGACGGAGGCACCGGACCCGGGATCGCAGGTACAAACCGGAGACCGGACGGCACACCTCCCTCTCGGCAAAGGGCTCGGACCTTACAAGACTCGGTCGAAGGTCTCATACCTGTTTTCTCTTTGCCCCTGTTTTCTCTTTGCCTGACTGCACTTGTCGTACCCCCCACAGGACTAGTCACAGAGTAGGGGTCCTTCCTTCCTGTCCTGTCCACACCGGTGGGGGTTGGGAGGGGGACGAGGTTCCCACTGCCGTCTGGGGCCCGGGGCTGCACCTGTGACGGTGGGACCCACCTTTTCGCACCGTGTCGGAAGGATCCTCTGTCTAGGACGGACCGGACCTTTGACGTGGAGCAGAGACCCCCTTTACTCACCTCTGTCTCCACGGACGTTTCTCTGGGTCCCCAGGAGGACCCTTTACAACGAAATAAGAGTGGCGGGACACCGGGGTCGTGGGTGGAGGAGGAGACGCCCCGGACCTCACCCGCACATCTTGGTGCGCCACTCTCCCAGGAAACACTTGACGTACCCTACCTCTCGGAAGTAGTGGGCATCCCTTACAAGAGTCACTCAGTACACACCAACCGGTAGCGCGCCACGTCGCCTGTGGTGCAGAGAGACCGGTCCTGTCTCGTAGGTCCGACAACTCACTGGAGGTGCCTCAGGGTGCGAGCGTGTAAGGAACATTTGTGACCTTTTGGTCGGGTTCCTTTGGGTGCGAGAGAGTCACGGGAGTGTTCACTTTTAGTGTAAACCTCTACGGACAAGAACGGACCTCTTAGGGTCCCTGTCCGCTCGGACCACCCGACGGCAGAGACCCCAGCGTCTCAGCCTGTGCTGACGTCGCTGAATCGTCATCGTCGTCGTTGTCGTCACGAATGTAAATTTTGGATGTGGACTACATAGGAAGTCGCTCCGAGGTCTCAAAATCGACTTGCCTGTCTCCGTCGACGTGGTCCCGCAGGACGAAAGAAGGGGCCTCAGGGTCCCTCGGGACGTCCTTCGAGTCGACCCGTCTACCCTTTTCCCTCGGGATCGAGGGGAACGATTTCCCCGAAGGGTCCCCCTTCGGTGGACGGTTGCGTCCTCTACACCCAAGTTAGGGATGCAGTCCTTCTAGGGGACCTCTTCCTTTACCGTTGGATGAGGTCGTAACAACGAACCTTTTGAGGTACCTGTCTCCTCGGACCTCCCGGTGTCGGTACCCCAGCGTTTCTCAGTCTGTCGACTCGTGTCATGTCCTCACTGGAGTCCGGGGCGACTCAACTGAGGGGAGGAGGTACGGTGGTGGCCGAAGGGGCAAACCTGGTCACGTCGCTCTGAGGGAGGAAGGGCCCGACGTGGCGGTAGAGCGGGCGTGGGCCGGGAGGAGCCCCGGGACCCGTCGTGCCCCCTAGGCCGTCGGACCTCTACCACGGGTCGGCCCCCGACCACTGGGGCCGGTCCAGGGTCGAGGGGCCAGGACAGAGTCCGTGTCTCGGGCACGTCACAGTCGGAGGGGGGACGCACCCACCAACAGCGGGAGGTTCGGGGGGATCTGTACGACTGGGGCTTCCGAGAGGAGAGGGCACGGGTGGCTCTTGCGTGGGAGTCGCCAAGGAACACTCGGTACACCCACCCCGGAAGGGAAGGACTGAGGACAGGGGCCGAGGGGTAGGACGTGTCATCCAGGTGGTCGGAGTGTCCTGGTGGACCCCCAGTCCCGACTCCCAGTGGGACGGGTCCCCTCGGAAAGGACCTCATATCTCCTAAGGTCTCGTAGAGACCCACCTGTAGCCTGGAGGTGACTCTCTCCCGGGGGGTGGGTGACTCTCTCGGAGTGTGAGGAGGAGCGGGTTCTGTGGTCGGCTAGTTTGTCTCCGACCGCGTCGCGACCTCTGTCCGACAGGTCAACGAAGTCACACAGTCTCGTCCGGACCTTTAGAAGGAGGACGTGCCCTCCTGACCCCCACAGGAGTGCGCCGGGGGCGTAATAGTCGACCCGGGGAACGTGGAGACGACCCACACGACTCGCGACCCTGGAGCCCTGGACCCGAGAGGTGGATCTTTACATACGTGGCACCCAACACCAGTTTCCCACAGGGTCTACGACAAAGTCCTTCTAACGCGACCGTTCTCGCAAAAGTCACCTAATCGTCCTCACTTCCTGAGTCCCCTCCGGGCCCCCACACCCCCCTCCCCGGCCTGGACGTCGTCACTGGTCCGACGAGCCGGAGGGCACGGGAAGTCGGAACGAGGGAACAAAGCGCGGCTCCGCCCCGTGCGGGGAACACTCTACACGGGGACCGACCAACCACGGGTAATCGTTGGAGGCGAAAAGGACGCCACGACGACGCACGGACGAGTCAGCACAGGTCGAGAAACACAGGAGTACCTGAAATCGGGAGGTCGGAAGATGTAGGTATCGTAGAAGGACCGTTCGCACAACCTCACTTCACGACAAAGGAAGAGGTCCCCTAGAAGGGCGGGGGCCCTCACTTGGGTGCAGAGGGTGGAGAGGACGTGACGCCCGCTCTGAAGAAATGGTGACTCGGGGGCCCCGGAAACCAACTGGAACGACGTAAGGTCATACTGACGTAGACCTTTAAGAAACAGCAAAAGATGTACCACTAACGGTCGCCACTGCCAACACAAAAAGAAAGGGTAAGAAATACAGACAGACAGAAAAAGGACGGAGCCACGCAACCGGTCCTCGGGACCATGGCGAACTTATCACCAGTACGAGGGACCGAGCCCCAGAGTCTCTTGAAGGAGACACAGTGACAGCTATGCTACAACGCCACCCAGAACGACCGACCAACCAAAACCATTCTTGGGTAGTAGTGTAGCGACAACACCGAAAGACAAAGACCAAAGTATACTCCAATCAAAAACAATTAAAGGAGTACTTACATACGTCTTGATAGTTTACGAAGAAAAGAGAGATAACTCTACTATATTTAAAATAAAACAATTACACCAATTAATATGACTAATTTTTTTTTAATTTGGGTGGAAAGTAAAGACTTGACTTGAGTGTCACTGGTTCTATATCATAGGAAAAACATACGATAACCTAAACCAAACGATTATCAAATACTAAAAACGAAAACGGAATCACTTATTCAAATTGTGCATTTTAAAAAAAGGACGGTTAAAAAGTATAGTCCCATTACGATAGAGTACTTTTTTCAGCTCTTAACAAAGGAAAGAAATATAAGAGACTTCCCGAAACACAGTCTAACCTTTAAAAGAATTGACTTTCGAACTATCTTGAAAGTCCACTTCAGTAGACACAGACCTCAAAAGAAGGACCCCTTCAAAATTTAATGTCTAGAATAAAGAAAGTTTCATTGACCTGATAACTCCAGGAAATAAAGAAGACTATGGTCAAAACCATTCAACATCAAAAGTTCGTCGAAAATCTAAAATAGCCATAAACGTACCTCTAACAAAATTCCAGGAGGACCAATTGGAAAAAGTATAGGTATTCTCGATATCATCTCAAAGGAGTGACACTCTGAGGACAAGAAACCCCGGTGAATTGAGAAACGCCACGACAGGACGTGTAATATCCTATAACTCGTCAGACCTTAGAGAGGGCCGAAAGGACCACCGAGTCACCACTTCTTGGGCGGACGGTCACTTCCTTTGAGCCCAAGTTAGGACCTCTTCCTTTACCGTTGGGTGAGGTCGTAAGAACGGACCCTTCAGGGTACCTGTCTCCTCGGACCGCCCGACCCCCAGTATTCTCTCAGTCTGTGCTGAATCACCGATTTGTTGTCGTTGTGGACCTCGGAGGGTCTGCCTGCGGTCACTGCGGGGACCGGGGCCGGCACTGTCGGACCCAGGAAGGCCACCAGAATGGTCTCGAAAAAGACAAGATAATCCGAAAAGTGTCTTGGGTACAAAAAACAAACAAATCAATTAGGATTCAATAAACATAGAGAAAAGACAAAATAATTACAAATGAGAAATATTAAAGGAAAGTGAAAAGGACTCAAGTTGAAGGACAAGAAAGTATTTGGGAACTCGACTGAGTAACCCTTTCTGGGACTACGACCCCTTCTAACTTCCGTCCTCCTCTTCCCCTGCTGTCACCTACTCTACCAACCTACCGTAGTGGCTGAACTACCTGTTACCCAAAGCCATTTGAGGCCCTCAACCACTACCTGTCCCTCCGGACCGCACGACGCCAAGGTACTCCAGCGTTTCTCAGCCTGTGCTGAGCTGACTTGACTTGACTTGACTTGACCTACCTGGGAGTGTGTCCGTAAAATTCCGACTAAAGAGGAGAGGTTTCGAAGTCGAAAAAAGACCAACAGTAAATCCAACGCACGATTCACCGAAGTCAACATAGGTTGAGACGCTGGGATACCCGACATACATCGGGCGGTTCCGAGGAGACGGGAACCCTAAGAGGTCCGTCCTTATGACCTCACCCAACCCTGATCCGACTCTGAGTTTACTGGATAGAGTAGAATTCAACGTGGAACACAAAAAACCTCTTCAGAGCAAATAGGCAGGAAGTTTATGACTACAAGACTCACATAAAACAGGTTCGGTTTAGAGAAGGATATACTTAGACCGCCTCCCCACTCGTCGTCTTCTGTAGGTCGCCAATAGACCCCTTTAATCAGTTAAGCTTTACATTAATTATTACTTTAACTGGTAATTTCCCTAACAATCTTCCAGATCTCAATAGACAGGTTTCTCTGTAACACCTCAAAATTGCCGTTCGAATATACTCTCGTCTACAAGTAAAACTCTCCGGAGACTTTCATGGTTCCGGGCGGGGGAAAGGAGAGGTCGGGTGAGGTACCTCTAAAGGCAGATCACTCAGACTAGCCACTATACAGACGTAAGACATGTCTACCTTACCATTTTAATCATAACAATTACAAAACTCTAGGGTGACAAAGGTTCTTGAGAACTAACCCATCTCTAGACCTCCGACTTACATAAACCTTAGACTTCTCAGAGTCCGGTCAAAAAAGTGTAATAGACAAAGGAGTAAATCTCGCACTAAATAAAGTAGGTGTGTGGGCAGGTGGGTAGGTAGGTGGGTCGAAGATGGTCATGACTTGACCAGTAACTAAATTCCCGTACCTAAATTTTTCTTTGTGACAGTTCCACAAACGTCCTTCTTTTGAGGTCTGTGTAAAGCAGGGACAATCCTCGAGAGCTAAGACACCGTCTCTGTCGTCTCCCTAGGTCACTAGAATCCTACCGCCACAACCGGTCCTCGGAGGGTGCAGCCGTGAGAGTAGCGTCTGCCTCCTGCGCCACCCCACTCCCGTCTCGAGAGATCCCCTCGTCGGAACAAGGACGCGACCCGCGAGACTATCGTCGGAGTACGGTGGGTCACAGAGGAAAGGTTGTGCGGAAAGAGAAGACTCACATAAAAGGGTTGTTTTCTTAAATATTTTCCGTTAGGATTAAAAAGGAATCTTGGTAATTTTTTCTTTTAGGGTGTGTCTTTCGGGTTGACGAGGTCTTCGTTCAAGACCTTAAGCGAGAGCCTAAACAAGGAGAGAACGGATTTTTCGCTTCTTCGGAGACGTTCTCGGCGTCCTTGGCATGGGGTGAGTGACCGAAGGACGAGAGAAGGGACGGGAAGGAAAACACTGCGACCGAGAGACCTTTAGACGAAGTTCGAGATTTTTCGTCGACCTTGTGTGAACTCACCGAGTCGTGTTTGATGTTTCGCCACCGTAACTGACACGTTTTGTCTACGACAAACGTAAGTTTATTTTCTGTTTGTATTATAAACGTAATTATCTCTCGTAAACGTTTTTCAGAAACGTATTTCACCAAATAGGGAAAGGTTCTCGACCAATGAAACATGATTAAAGGCTTACATCGTCTCCTATTCGTTAGAAAACAACTAATACAGAGTGTTTCTCGACGAAAACGTGTTCATATCGACTAAAGCCTCTTCCCGAGAGGTTATACGTTTATGTCACAGTTCACCTTGTGGTATAACTAACGACAGTCAGTACAAGAACATCGAAGAACACAAATCTTCAACCCAACTACTCGATAATGACACAAGAGTCACGATGGTTTGAGACGAAGACGTTTCTCACAACATTTCTCAATGAACCCGACCCGGTACAGAGTGACCAACGGAGGAGAAACACTCCTCTTCTTCGGTCTGGCACACACCTCGCGAAACCCTGAGTCGGTCACGTCAAAGTCTCCATCGATATCAATTAAGAATAAAGTAATTGTTCCCGATCTACTCATTTCTATGTCTTTAGTCTCGTTTCATGTCTACTACCAAGTAGTCTCTCTTCCTCTCGCGTCTTTACGTATAAAAATTCAGGACGAGTGGTCGAACGATTCAACGAAATCAGCACAGACTGAAAAACACTGGAGATACCTGTTATCGGACGGGACGAGGAGACAGTCACCCTAAAGGGTGGGTTTTTATGACCTCACCTAACGGTAAAGGAAGAGGTCCTCTAGAAGGACTGGGTCCCTAACTTCGACACAGAGGACGTAACTGTCCACCCAAAAAAATTGGTGACTTGGTGGTCCCTTAATAAGTTTTTTCACTTCTCCCCTTTGAACAAATACAACTCCTAAAAGTAACAAAAAATTCTCCTTTGGGTGATCCATAAAATCTGTCACTCAAACTTTGTGTGTGTGTCGCCGTGACGTCGTTTCCAAACTCCTTTGCCCTACTGGGTATCACTTTCACTGGAAGCACTGAGACACCGCGAACCACAGCAGAGTCATCGGTCAGGAATAGACATACGTGAATGTGCCAATCACCACGTAAAGGAACGGGAACGAGGATCGTAGTGTGAGAAGGTGCGACCTTCCCTGAAAGACTTTATTTGGTAATTACCAATAAAGTTGTCCTCAAACAAACACCATTTGAAAGACTCAAAGACAAACAGTCTTTTTACAGGAAAAGAAGAAGAACTTACTGTCAAATCGTCCCATATCTTGACATCCACGCCTCTTCCGTTACCGTGGGGTGAGGTCACGAGAACGGACCTTTTAGGGTACCTACCTCCTCGCACCACCCGACGTCAGGTACCCGAGCGATCCTCAGTCTGTGCTGACTCGCTGAAGTGAAAGTGAAAAGTGAAAGTACGTAACCTCTTCCTTTACCGTTGGGTGAGGTCACAAGAACGGACCTCTTAGGGTCCCTGCCCCCTCGGACCGCCCGACGGCAGATACCCCGGTGTGCCTCAACCTGTACTGACTGCGGTGAGTCGTCGTCGTCGTCGTCTTGACATCCGCTGAACATAAAGCGAGCCGACAGAATTCCATAAAATAACAGAGAACCGAAAAAACCGCCTTTACGATCGAGAGGCAGGTCACAACAAAGAAGAATCCATTAGACTTTTAACATATCTTAAGAGGCCTACTGAATTTGGATTGGTCCAAGTCCTCGGGTCTCCGAGGACCAAAACACAGAATAAGTCAAACATCAGCTAAGATACAGAACAAGTGGAGATACGCAACCCACGAACACCACCGGCACAAAGGGTTTCACACTTAGCCAAAAACGATGTCCACGGGGACAATTAAGTCTAGCAGTTGGTTCGCTGGGTCTAAACTGGTGACAACAAAGGGTCAAGGAGAAAGGACGTCGACGTAATCTTGCAAACGGTAAGAAAGATTAACAGACGCCAATGAAGTTACGAGGTAGTCGGTATTGACTCATGGGTGGATTACCACGAGTAAAAGTAAAGTAATGTCTAGTGGGAGTACGGATTCGTCAGTCTGTATTAGACAGACATATCCATATTCTTGGTTTCCTTGACCCATATCTAATTCTTTCCGAGGAAAAAGAACCAAAACCAAACCACTTTAAAGAGGTCTAAAGAAAACGGAGTACTGAGATAATCAACAACCATTTAATTATGTCACCTCCCGATGTGTGTACTAAAGTGTAGACACAACTTAAAACTCCCTATCCTTTACTGAGACAAGGTCACTAATATTATAGAAGACTCTTCTACTTCTATGCAGTAGTCAAGTCATGTTAGGTAGTTCCTCCATTTGAAACCCCTATCTTTCTACGGGGTCCGAGAACGAAACGAGGAGGGTGACACCCGCAGGTCCTGCGAACGACCCGTCACTCTCCCAGTCCGTCGAATCGGTCCACCTCGGTGACCGGCGGGTCCGGTCCCCCGACAAGTAGGACTTTGACTTTATCCGTCCGTCCCTCGTCCCGTGTTATAAATTTTCCTATAGGTATAGGTATCCCGTACTGCTTTCGACCAATCTCGGTGCATCCAGGTTCTACCACCCTCTAAACTGAAGGACGTCCGGAACTCGTAGTAACATGTGAGTAACACTACGTAGTCAAGTCAGCGAGTCAGCACAGGCTGAGAAACACTGGGGTACTTAACGTCGTGCGGCCCGGAGGGACAGGTAGTGGTTGAGGACCTCAAGTGGGTTTGAATGTAGTTGTATACGATTCATTACGTCTTTGCATCCGTAGTACTGGTACATTCCGGTTTCTCACCCGCCACTGGGGCAACGACCTTTAGGGGCGGAGAAGGGGGGTTTATCAGACTTATTAGGAGGGTGAGTAGTCGGATACTTTAGCGGGTCGGGTATTGAACGGGTGGAGCATAAAGTCCCGGAGAACGGAAGTCTCCACCGAGTGTGCGACGGACACGCCACACACAGAGAGATTTATTTAAGTGAAAGAATGATCTTGAAAACAGAGAGTGACTTAAGAAGGATACTTTTCTGCTTTTCTTGGGTTCGAAGCAGTTCAGGTCTCTGGTGGACACACTAAAGTGATTTTTCCGTCCCTCAGGCTCAGGGTCGGACCCCGCACGCCAAAGGTTTGGTTCCCGTTCACTCGCAATCGCCCGACTACACGGAAATCTCGTGGTAGACCTACCAGTCTCACGTACAGACACAACTCCCCTCCTCCCCTCTTTACGAAACAAAGATGAAAGAAGAAGAAAGTTTTTAATCAGGTATACCTTATGTCTTCTATCTCTCATAGCAGACTTTTAAACCTATATAGAGACAAAAATCTTGTCACTTCGAAAGTTTTAAACCTTCCAACAAACTTTCTCGGTAAAAATTGTATCACCGCTGACCCTTCGTCGGACGGTGAAAGGTCGCACCGACCCCCGGTGCAGACATGAACCCTTCTCGTCCAACCCCCCCGACCGTCCCCGGGGACCCGGGCCGGGTACTCCCGAGGTGTCCTGTGACCTCGAGCCCCCCGTCCTCGACGGGAGGATAAGACGAAGAAGGGACACGGAAGAATCAATGACGATTTAGAAGACTCTTGATTGGGTGGACGACCGCCCTCCCTTCCCCCGGTCCGGACCGAGACCCCGACCCCAAAGGGTCCGTCGGACGGGGAACCCGGACCCCCAGTGAGTCCCATGATGTGCCCTCGGGGAAGAGTAGGGTAGACGGGACGACCCACTCCTGGCGGTGAATCGGGTAAAATGTCTACACCTTTCACTCCAGTCCCCGTGGTCCTCGTCTAGACCCGGTACCGTGGCCCGTGGACCAGAGCCACCTGGGTCGGTTCGGAGCCACGGTGGGTGGTCCCACGGTTCGGTGGGTGCCTTCTCTTCCGTTTCCTGTCTTTCGGCATAGGACAGTGGCTGTAGGCGTGTCGATCACAGATTGTCGTTTAACGACGAGGACAGTCATCGAGATAAAAATCTTCCAATTTTATCTTGTGTCACCTCACGTTGGCGACATAAAAATCTTTGACTTCAAGCGCAACACATTTTTGCCAAGATTCTCCTTATTACTATTCCCAATCAAGCAGAACAAACTCCTCTTCGACGCGAGGCATGTCACCTAGGTATAAGACACACTCATTTACCTCGTCACTAAGACGACGAACACATGGTCGGAAAGTGTCGTGGACCTTTTCGATGACCTCCTTCCCCACACGACCCCTCAAAACCTAATTTATTACTACGGTAAGAGGACGCACGCACCGGTGGAAGCTTACTGGCCGCCGATCACGAAGCTCTGTCGTAGGGGAGCCGGTGTTCCCCAAGTGCACACCAAGGCCCGTCCACCGCCAAGTCGGTGCCGACGTCCTGGGGGGGGGCCCCTGACAGCCTCGTCGCGGGGGGGGGCCCCTGACAGCCTCGTCGCGGGGGGGGGGCCCCTGACAGCCTCGTCGCGGGGGGGGGCCCCTGACAGCCTCGTCGCGGGGGGGGGCCCCTGACAGCCTCGTCGCGGGGGGGGGCCCCTGACAGCCTCGTCGCGGGGGGGGGCCCCTGACAGCCTCGTCGCGGGGGGGGGCCCCTGACAGCCTCGTCGCGGGGGGGGGCCCCTGACAGCCTCGTCGCGGGGGGGGGCCCCTGACAGCCTCGTCGCGGGGGGGGGNCGGGGGGGGGGGAGTCCCCTGACACGGAAACGTCCCCACCGGATACACAGGGGAGAACAAAGATATTTCAATGGAAAACCTTTTAGTTCTGTTACCTTTAGCAAAAATTTTTTGGTTTTGATGTTCGACATAGAGTAATCCATCGTGTTGGTACTCTCTTTCCGTCGAAGGACTCTTCCAAGTTTCGGGCACAACGTCCGGAGGGGCAGGAGAGGCGCCGCCGGCGAGTCGACGTGTACACTCAACTGAACTCTACTAGCACCGACATTCCCCTCCGACCGCGCCCACGGCGCGCCCGCCTCCGCCGGCCCAGGCCCGGGGTCGAGGACGTCGACAACCGGACCGCAGTGAGGGTACGGTCAGGAGACGGCGGAAGGAGCCCGGCACTGGAGGGTCGTGCCCTCAGACACGGGGGTCTCGGACGTCCCACACAGGGGGCACTCACGCGAGATCGGTGTGACAGTTGAACGGACGCATTTGAACGAGGTTTACCGGTAACACCCAAATAACAAGACGCAAGCACTGAGTGAAGAGTGTTCGACGAATAATTGTCCGTGGAGAAAAGACCGAAGGACAACGAATTGGTGGCTGTGGAAGGTCGATCAGAAATTGCGAGCCGTCACACCTTCCGCCCGACCCGTGGCCGAGTAGGCAGGTCACCAAAAGGAGCGACTGAGTCCCAAAGTCCTCCACGAAGCAGGGTAGTCGGAGGCACCCTGACCCGCACACAACCAAGACGGGCGTCTGCCCCGGCGCGCACAGCGTCTCCTCGTACACTTCACTCTCCCCGTGCAATAACAGGAAGTAAATACAAGAAAATAAATGGGACCCAGTCAAATGCAGGGGTGAACTGTGTACTCCTTTGACTCGGACCCGACTTCGCTGTACTGGTGAGTGGTGGGAGGCACAAGCCCCCTTCGGACCGGACCGCCTGGGGCTTGTTCTGCACCTGAACAGGGTGCGTCTCCCGGCGACACACGGCCACTCCCCCACCGGAGCCCCTCAATACGGGTAATCTGGCGAGCCGTCAAGTCTCCAGCAATCAAGTCTTTCATCCTTCGGACATCTTAAGTGCCACCGCCCAAACGGACACCGAAAAGTCTCCGCACGCCCGACCAGACTCGTCGACCTCCTTCGGACGAATAGCTGTCCACCCGGAGTCGACCAAGAGCCAGGAACGGTCATCGACACAAGGAAAGACGGCAAGAATTCAGTGCCTCTACGTCCGAGTGGCACACGCGGACGAGCCCGGGGACACCTGGAAGACAGCAGAGACTAAAGAACGAGTTTGAGGCTCTTAGACGTGAAAGACGGAGGCTCCAGCAAAGGGAGCAGGCGGAGGCCTCGAGATCGTTTGTCGAAACCTTACTGAGAGGGTTAGCACAGGAGGGGCGTCCCGTCCACCTGTAGGAGGGGTCTCGTCTCCCGAATCCTGTGAGAGAGGACCAACTCGACCCGGTCCGACACCCCTGTCGACTCTCGACACCCGAGGTGAACCCCTCCGACCCCTCCCCGTCTGTCAGGGACCTGCTGGTAGTAAGCTTTCCGCCTGACCCTTTGAGGGAGGTCCTTTACGCCGGGACCCGGTCCCTCCTGTCTCGGCCGGAAACAGACCGGAGGCCCCGAGGTCGTGACGGGTGGGCGCTTCGTAGGGAGGGACCGGAAGGGAGGAAGGGCAGGACGTCGGGCTCGACCTGCACTTGGGGCCCCTACCCTGGCGCACACAAGGTGGCACCCGCCGAGACACCAGGTCCGGGGAGGCCCCTCGAGCACTAGTCCGAGTGACGTGCAGGAAGGAGTGCTGGGCCGAAAGACCAGCCACCCAGCACAGAGTGCATCCACTCCCGGTCAGGTGGGACTGGTCCCGACTCCAGTCGGACTGTAGTCGACCCTAGACACAGGGTACGTAGAGTCGTCGACTCCTAGGTCAGTGGAACGTTTTACCAGTCGGAGTTTCAACTCTCAATGTGGAATAAGGCACCCCTAAAAATCCTGAAGTTCGGTCCCTCTGCCGTAGAGTCATCGGGACTCTCTCGACGAGACTCTTCCGTTCCCCTCCTCGGTCCAATATGTCTTCAAAATGCTGTCTCCCGTCCACCAGACTTGTAGTGCTCCACTAACAATTCATTTCCTTTGGTCTGTTGGGTCAGAGTCCCTAAATCACGAAAAGACGCATGCCCTTCTACGCTCTTAGACCCGAGTGACTTTAGTGAGGAAAGCGTACATGGGGTCGAGAGACCCCGGTCTCAGGGCTCGAGGACCCACGACGGGCGTCCCGTACCCACGTCGGCGCAACGTCCATGACAAGAGGAAGGACTCGCGGGAGTCCTGAGTCTTTAAGTGAAATCCTCCCGGCGTTAGCGACTACTGACACCGTAGGCACAAATGACTATACCGTCCTTTATGGGGAAAGAACTAGGGAAGCGACTCAACTTACACACACACCTCCCAAGCGAACGGACGTGTCGACCCCCGACCATTAGTCGACCTCTACCAATCCTTGCGATCACTCTCTTGACCAATCTGGGTACACGTCCGGACACACTTCACTCCTGTCTACGAGGACTTGTCCTTCGCTCCCGAACAGAACCGTGGAGAGCCTTTGAGAATGGCACTTCTTAAGGTCCCTTTTTTTTTCTACTCGAAATCAACCACGTCGCTCTCGGGGGACACGGGTAGTTTTGGGGTCCGAAAGACTGGTAAGGGTGCAGTAGTCTGGGGGGAGAGGTTCGAAATAGAGGACCTCTTGAATTTTGTTTAGGGTTACAGTGTCGTGAAAGGGTACCTGTGAAACCACACACAAACATTGTCCACATTAGGGGAATAGTGTGAGTTGTTTTACTTGTGATTAAGGGTTTATAGAATGTGGGTTCGACCCCAGGTGAAACGACCAACCGAAATAGCGAAAAAGTCCAGTTCCACGTCTGGACCCGGACTCGGGGACTCGACATCAGGGATCGGACATCTCCGAGCGGGTGGTGGGGCCCTCGGCCCCGTAAACTGGACGGTAGGAGAGGAAGGGTGGACGGACTAGTCTCGGAGGACCACCGGGACTAACTTGGACAAGGAACTTTACGCATAAAGGACGTTAGACCATCGATCGACCTCCCCTAAACTAAAAGTCCCCGTTCCTGTCCTTTTGGAGTATCTAGTCGGAAGTGGAAACACTTCAAACGGACTAAAAGGACGTCCTTTTTTATGACGAGATCTCCTTTTTCCAGGACGAAGGCAAAAATAAAAGAGAATTATTTATAGGCGTTTGCCATAACCTGCACGGAGTCCTTAAGTATTGTGAATCGAGTAATTTCGAATTAAGTGTAATTACCCGTGTGTGTTCGAAATAATATCTTGACCCGGTAAGAAGGTGTTGCACGTACTACTCCTGTACTTCGTAGATTACCAAGCCCTACGACAACCGAGAATCGTCTCGAGTGCCCCCTCCGCGGGCGGACCGGCAGGACTCACATACCTCGGACCTCGCCCCGACCACAGTCGACCCGCCCCCGGGGCACCCTGCACCTGACCCTCCCTCTCCCCACGGGCTCCCGGACAACCGTTTCCTCCGTCCCTCGACTCGCCGCCCTCCGGTCCTACCTTCCCGGGTTCAGGACGGCCTCACCCGCTGCCTCTGAGGAGGTGTAGTCCGCTTCCCCGGGACCCCCTGCGTTCACACAAGACTGGAGCACTCAGCGAACACCGACACTGTAAAGTCAGAAGACTCGGCGGAAGGAACCACACTTACTCGTTCTCCCAGTCCGAGGGTCGTCCTCCCGCGGTGTCCAGGTGCCCAGTCCCCGTCCCGTGCGACCGCAGGACGTTGTGGGGTGTGCGAGGCGTGTCTGGGCATGTCGTACCCTCCCCGACTCGTGGGGGGCCCGGTCCCGCCCCCAGTCGTCCACTCGGACCGGGCGTCTGGGGCGGGACACGCGGGTGGGAGGGCGGGTCCGGCCAGGGAAGGCAGGAGTGACCCCGAGCCAGTCGTTCGGAGACTGGTCCGCGCCCCTGACGGACGACCAAAACAGGAAGAATATTTCCCCCGACCAAAAATACTTCGAGAGAAGACAGCTCAACTTTCGTCGGGTGTGTGTCGTTGCGTGTGTAGGCGTGGCGTCCTCGGACAGAAAAGAGGAGCTCAGGCAGACCTTCCTGGGTCCCGTAGACAGGCCCTCCTAACCGGGAGCACCACCGGGGTGTGGCTTCGCGACTCGTGGAAGGGAGGCTGTCGGGGTCAGACGGTTCGGGCCGGGTGGACGCCGAGGTCTAAACCTTCGGAAGAGGAGCCGACTCCGGGGTGCAGGTCCTCAGCCCCGGTGGAGTGGGAACCTGGGAGTAACGTCTGCATACGGGCCCTCGGAAGTCCTGGGTCCGCCGTCTCCCTTTGGGGTTTGAGTCTGTGCACGACCCCTCCTTGAGGGAAAGGAAACGTCTGGAACATCGTCAAGGGACATTACGACTCAAGTGTCCCTCCCTCCCCTTTCGCCCCTGATTCTGGAAATAAGAATGACTCTACACGGTCGAAGAGTGGTCCGGGACCTCGGGACCTCCACGCCTTCATTGAGCGTGCGACTGGAACGTTCACGTAGGCCCTCTGCGTCTGGCTCCCGGCCGGAGGGCAGACGGGGCGACTCGGGGTGAGTCCCAGGGTTGGCCCGGGACGGGGGACGTGGACGAGGACGGAGGAGGCCCCCAGGGTGCTGACCCGTCCGGGTGAGAAGGATCGACGACTCCTCACACCCCTCGTCTCGAGCCCGGGAAAACTGTGCACACCCGTCGAGTATCACCGAAAGAAGGTTACTCGAGACACACCTTCCCCTTATTCGTTCGTGGAGATGACACCTCTCCGGACCGTCTGCCCACAGGTGGGTCGACCAGTCGGGGTCGTGGACGCGCCCAAGTCAGGAACCAGTTCCTCGAGTCTAGGGTGCACGGAACGTCGTACCGGTTTTTTATTTTTACTTATTTTGTCGTTATTCCCATTATTTTGTTAAGATTTTGAATTTTTTTGTTTGACCCACTGTCC
This sequence comes from Capra ibex, assembly GCA_006410555.1. Lineage (NCBI taxonomy): Eukaryota > Metazoa > Chordata > Mammalia > Artiodactyla > Bovidae > Capra > Capra ibex. The sequence goes on from SJYO01054996.1 coordinate 703,508, forward strand.
GTCGGAACAGTGGGGGCGAAGTAAAACCACTGGAACTCTTTCCGGTGATTCGTGGAGAGTCTTATCATGGAAAAGGACAAGAAAGTGCACGTACTACTCTCTCGTTCGCACCTTGATTCCGCCTTTACGCTCCGACCCAACGGTCACGAAACCTTAGTTTTCATCTTGTCTCAGGGCTGGAGCGAGTCTAAGGTAGACAGACATACTGAAATCGGAAAAGAAAACAGAGTCTTGAGTGACCTGGACTGGTTCAGGTAAATGGCGTCTTTACGTTCAACCAATCTGTGTTCTTTTCCTTTAAGAGTCTACTTTTCCCCTTAATAAATTGACATACTTAACTATGTCTTTTCAAATTATTTCAATTCGTGTGTGTGCACTAAAATTTCATCAGAAACGTTTCATCTTTATCTTCCCTTGAAAAGAATTTGATTATTTGAATACAGTCTTTGGCTGTTATTTACAATATGAACGACCACTTTATCAACCTTTGTAAGGGTCATTCTACCGTTCGGTCTGTTCCCACAAGGGAAAGTGATAAAGACAAGTTATTACATGGGATTCAGACTCGACATCTTATTCCAGTCTTTTTCTGTGTTTTTCCGACGTCCAGACCTTTCCTTCTCGTCACTAATAGTCTTCACTACACCAAGGCGTACATCTTTCAAGTCTTATTGAAGTCCACTTACTAATCTTACCTACACCCAACCAATCGTTCTACGATATCACGTCTCGACGGTATATTTGTAACTAACACAAAGATATATGGTCGTTTATCGTCAATTTTAAATTTCATGATATGTATTATAAACCCCCGAAGGTAGCACCGAGACTCCCATTTCGCAGACGGACGTTGCACCCTCTGGACTCAAGCTAGGGACCCAGCCCTTCTAGGGCACCTCTTCCTTTACCGTTGGGTGAGGTCATGAGAGCGGACCTCTTAGGGTACCCACCTCCTCGGACCATCCGATGTCAGGTACCCAATGTATTATAAAATGAAGTTCATAGTTCATAGACCGTTATTTAGATTTCTACAAGTTCTAGAGACGTGAGTTTTCAGATTTTGGCAAAACTCTCTTTACTCTACTTCACTACGAGGCACAAGTACCCAACCCTCTGTGCCATGGCGGTTCCAAGAGACGGGGGTTTCAGACCCGTGCCACGCCAGGGTCAGTCCGAGGGAAAAAGAAGAAGAAGGGAGGGAAAGGCTAAGAGGAAGGGTCGGGCAACATCACACACGGGACAGGGGGGGTAGCGGAAGTGTCTCCCCAGGCCCCGTGGCCCCCCCCCCAGGGTCGAGACCCGGGTAGTCCCCCGTCGTCCGAGACAGGAGTCCGGCTCCCTCGTCGAGAAGTGGACGGTGCCAGAGGAGGAGGGGGAAGAGGTGCCTCCTGCCCCTCCGGCGGCCGTGGGGGTCGAGACGGAGTGTCAGCCCGTACACCTGGCCCCGGGGCCCTCAGACCCGGGCCGAGGCTCCGGGGCGACGGAGGGGGCCCGGCCGAGGGAGCCGCACGCGCGGGGGAGAGGGACAAGGCTCGGGGTCGACGGCGACAACACCTCACAACACAGCCCCCGGCTCCCCTCCCGACCCCTTCTCTGGCGTTACGGAAAAAAAACCCCCCATCCTCCGTAAACTCAGTACATGCCTAGTTATTCTCTGAAAAATCAAACTTTTTTTGTTGCGGGAGGGAAGGAAAAAGACAGACAGAGGGGTGGAGACAGAAAAAGAAAGAAACCCTGAATTGACTAAGAGTCTAAAGACACCAATTCCGGGTCATGGCGGGTCCCACTAAAACGTCTTCTGTCTCCGAAAGTGGACCGACCCACCATTCTGGACCACAGTTCAATACCGACAATCACACTAATAACCGTGTCCATATTTGTTCAACCGGATTTCCTGTCTTCAAACGGAACATTGTCTTGGTCACAACGGCTTTCAAGGACTTTCATTCCGAAGAATTATTACCATTACCCTGTAAACCGACAAGAGTATCTTTTTTTTTTTTTTTTTCTGTATGAAATATGGCATATGTTTTCGTTATGGTCTCTCTACTCTAGATGTGTGTTTTCCCTTTTGGTGCTGTGAAAGTCTACCGGCATTACATTTCATAGAAACGTTGGAGGTACCCTCCTTCTCGCAGAATTTGGACTATGTCTTTCCTTTTCGACATTTACTTTCTGACTATGGGTACTGGAACTTCTTCCTTGGATACGAGAGACTTTGGTCAGGACTTATAAGTGACCTTCCTGACTACGACTTCGACTTCGAGGTCATGAAACCGGTGGACTACCCTTCTCGACTGAGTAAACTTTTCTGGGACTACGACCCTTTTCTAACTTCCACCCTCCTCCTCCCCTGCTGTCTCCTACTCTACCAACCTACCGTAGGGGCAGAGCTACCTGGACTCAAACCCGTTCGAGACCCTCAACCACTACCTGTCCCTCCGGACCGCACGACGTCAAGTACCTCGACTCGACTTGACTTGTCGAAACGAAACACTCGGGACTCTGGCCCTGGACCTAAACACTCCGGGAGTCCCCATGAGCAGTGGTCGAGACCAGAGGCTGCACTGCACCTCACTGTAGGGGTCCCGACTACAGGTATGGACCGTGTCGGTACGTGGACGATTCGAACGGACGGTGAACCCCGGGACGACGGGGGTAGGCACCTGCGTTACATAGAACGGAGACACAAGCCCAGACTTAGGGGGTCCCCGAGTTCCCCCGGGGTGTGCGGAGGCACAAGAGTCGGACCCAGCAGTGGAACACTGGAATCCTCAGGAGGAGGACACGGGTCCCGGAGTGCGGGACTTGACCGTCGGAGTCCGAGGGTCTCGACGGCCGTCCGTCTCTCTCCTCCGGACCGTGGACACACAGGAGGGACACCGGAGTAGAGGACCACGGGTCAGGGCGGAACTAAGTCCAGGACGGGGGACGGCAGGACAGACGACGGAAGACGCTCCTCTGGAGAGTGCAGACTCGGAGACTCTAGGGGGAAAGCCTCACTCCTCACGTCTCAAACGACCACCGTAGTCCGACTGTCCCACCAGACACCTCCTCGCCCCTCTCCACCCGACACATGGGCCGTGAGACCCGAGAGGGCCGAAGGGCCGAGGTGCGACGCCCGCAGCCTCGACCCGAGGTCGGGGACTACCGGGGAGACGCCTCTGCGGAGGACTCTCCGTCCTGCGGAGGAGGCGGGAGTGTGACTCCGACCCATCAGGAGGGCGAGTCGAAGGGACGGACTGGAGTGAGTCGTCCCGACCCTCCTACACGCGCACCCCGAGCCTGAACGTCGAACACACTTCGTGTTCGACCAGGTCGGGCTCTTGCCCCGGGTCGCCAAGGGAAGGGACTGGGCCCGCCCGTCCGGTTTGTAGTCGAGCACACACCCCAGGTAGTATGAGACTCGTCTCTCGAGGTCCGGGTGCTGCGGCGTCTCCGGAGGGACGAAGGAGCCCTCTGTGACGCCCCAGAGGAGTCCCAGTATCACAAACAGGAACCTAAAACTGGCAGAGGTTTCTGTGTGGTCCCAGTACCTTATTACGTGAGCTTCCGGCGCTCCACTACAGGTAAACCCCACCTTTCGTTCCGAAATCATATTTCAACCCTCTGGACGAGAATAGAATGAACGAAAACAGGGTCAAACATTCGACCGGGCTCTCTCGGTTACCGACGGGACCCTTTGGTCACTAAAGAGGACTTTCAGTGACCGCTCTCACTGGTGTCCGGTCGCAGACACTACTGCGGGAACAATGGTACTTACAAGTGTGGGTAACAACCTCGATTAAAATGTGGGTTCACACACTAAGGACCTTCAGAAGGGCCACAAGGGAAGAGCAGACACCCTCTTGCACCAAATTACCGTGGGACACGACTCACCCCCGTTCCCACCAAGACCAAGACGGTAGAAACGCCAGTTTTATGTTGGCTTTGGACATTCTTTGCCAGGGAAGCCGAGACCCTCGGACCCGGCCCGAAAGGGCCCTCGCCCAAACGCTCAGAACCAAAGGAGCGGGCAGGACCCTCACCCTCGTCGGACCCACGAGAACCGCCCCGGAGCCCCGACACCGGATCACCGGGGCCCGGGGACCCGACACAGACCCTTCCGCACTCGTCGAGAAGACACACATGAGGGGACGACGAGGACCAGCGAGGCCTTTACGCGGGACCGATAGTCGACGGACAAACGGAGTCGGTCTGCGGGCGTCCGGTCTTTGACCACAAACGAGACAACCTCTAGGCTCGACCAATCCAACAACACGTGCCCCAGAAAAGAAAAAGACTAAGGGGTTTAGTTTTATCTTGGGCAGAGGAAATTTTCACTCTTCCTGTGTACCTGAGGGTAACAGACGTTCCTTCACGAGGAACGTCCGAGCCGCACACTTTACGAAGGTGACTTAGTGCTCGTCAAAGACTTCGGGTAACGAAAGAGACAGGAGGTCTACCTGAAAGACCGGCTCTGGTCGGTCACCTCGACGAGTTGGGGCGGGCACACTTGGTGTACGGGTCGTGGCCACTCAGGTGAGGGGTTCGGGACGACCCGGGACCCGCGGGGGTTTCCCCACAGACCCCGAGGTGGCAGGACCCCCCTACACCTCTCTTTCCCCGCCCCAGAGTCCAGGTTCCCCCAGCGCACGAGAAAGGGCCCCATTTTATCCCGCTGCCAAAACCTATACTTTACCCGCGCCGAATTACGATGAATTCACCGTCTCTTAAGGCCCAGGAGACACGGGACTCGAGGCTGTCCCACACAAGAAGGGTTTCCACTCTTGCCGAGCAAACCCCAGGTTGGGGTCCGGAGCTTCCTTCCTCGGGACGTGAACTCGACCCCTGTGGTGCCCGTCCAGAGTGACCCAGGTCCCGGCGTTCGAGGACCCCCTTTCACAGTGACTACAAGGAGCTTCGCCGACAGGACATTAATCGTTTTCCGCAGCCGACGCTAATCCGTAAAGAGTAAGGTACATGCGATAAAGACGTACGACACGGGACCCGTCACAAAAAGATTAAATGTGCCGACACCTTCGGAAAGAAAGAGGAAGAACATTTTACGAACGGAAGGTAGACTATAGGAGGTCCTAAAGTCGAGTCTCTGACCTAGGCAAGGAGAGCCCGAGGAACCGGAATGACTCTTATTTTGTCTGGGGCTCTTCCGGACCCCACCTACATTCCCTCGGTGACAGTCGTAAAACTCCAGTCGTGACGGCCCGGACCGAACCGGTACAGGACTCCGTTCCGGGGACAGAAACACCAAACGTGAGGCACCGTGGAGGACCTGTGGTCGGACGGACGTGGGTGGCACGGGCGACAGACGTACACGTCCCGGCCGACCCTGCTCCTCCCCGTGCGCCTGGGGGCGGAGACGGGGTCGGGGGTCGGTGTGGTGGACACCGACGTGGGAGGGGTAGACCGACCTTTCTTCAGCTCCGACTCGACCTTCTCCGTTTCCTCTCTGAGGGAAGAAACGATCGCTGAGAGCCTCCGGACGGCTCGCGGCAGAGACCGCAGAGGGGTCTGTACTCGAGCCCACAGACGCCACGAGGAGCTTCCACGGTGCCGGGGCCCGACCGTAGGTGGACGGGTCGTCCAAATGTAAGTAGGTCCTACCGCCCGCCACCCCCCCTCGCGACTTTGCTCGTCGACCGCTACGAGGCGACAGGACAGACTGGGGGCGTCTCAGTCTCCCGGTGAAAGGGAAAGGGACTCAGGCAGACCGGTCCCTTCGAAACCAAATTTGTGGCTCAAGAACACATCGAGTCCGGAGAGGTCCGTCAAAGGACTACGAACGGGTCCACACCCACCTCCCCCAAAAGTCATCGAACTATCTGACACCTTTCAACCAAGGGTTCACTCGGTCTTTCACCCACCGAAGGGCAAGCGGGGGGTCGAACTCTTCGTGCAGGACGACCACCTCTGAAGCACGCCCGGAGGACACATGCTTGTACCTGGCGTCAAGACCTACCCCCACGCCCCCCTCCGGACCTTAGGACCACTGGGTGCCTGACCCACCGAAGTTCGTTCGACGGGTTACAGAACCAGAGTCGGGACCTACCCTATTAGTGCAGCAGAGACGTCCTAAGAGTCCCTGGTTCGGACACAGATAACCACCACCAGGGACCCATCTGTAGTCCGCCGACCTGCGACCTCTGTCGCACCTGTCCCGGCACCGGCACGGCCGAGACTAGGGTCGGGTCAGGAGCACCAGACGATGGGGGGCAGAGAGAGAAAACCCCTTCGGGGGGTGAAGTCTCTACCGCACAGCCCCTCCCCCGGGGTCCTGTGTCCTCGGTCATCGGGGGGTGGAGGTCTAAGGTAACCAGTCTCAGTCTCCTACTGCGACACGAACGACCACTGGGGTACCCAGCCGCACACGTCGTACCGAGTTTTTGGGCCTCTTCTCCGCGGGCACTCGTGGTCGGACGTCCTCCTCCCGGCACGGCCCCCCGACGGGCACGGCGTGTGACCGGTGCCTCAGAAGAGGCACTCGAGGCGGAATCTTCGACGACTTCGCTTCCCGTAAGAAATTTTCAGATACGAAGGCCAGTAAGACTCGTGACATGACCTCTTCCTTTACCGTTGGGTGAGGTCATAAGGCCTCTTAGGGGACCTGTCTCCTCGGACCACCCGACGTCAGGTACCCCAGGGTTTCTCAACCCTGTGCTGGCTCGTGTACGAGGGGTAAATGTATTCGTGACATGTCACGTAAGTTGTGTCTTTATGCTTAGAGTTGGATATATTATTAAACTTTTAGTCATAACTGCCAAAGACAGTTCGGCGCAAATTTATCTTATAATTAAATAAAAGGCGACTCGACCCAGAAGTGACGTCGCCCGTCCCCGCGGAGGTCAACCCCCGTGTCGGAAGAGTAACGCCTCCGAAGAGGAACATCTCGTGCCCGAGGTCCGTGCGCCCGAGTCATCAACGTCGAGTGTCCGGTCCATCAACACCGAGTGCCCGAAGCGACGGGGCACCGTGCACCTGAGGAGGTCCTGGTTCCCTAGCTCGGACGCAGGGGACGTAACCGTCCGTCTAAGAATTGGTCACCGGGAGGTCCTTGCAGGATCTCGGTGTAAAAATGCTATGCCCCCATCTCTGTAAAAGTCCACACAATACAGTTAGGGCCAACTCGAATTTCATGAGAAAACTGTGAGCCGTCACACTTTTGTCTGAGATACTAAACGTCCTTAATGAGGTCGTCAGGGACACCCTTGAACGAGAGCACTTACGTACGGAAAATGGCACTCGCCCGTTCGCGGGTGCACCGGGAGGGGTGGAGGTGGAACACGTAAAGAATAGACAAGGACCGACACTTTCCGTCGGGAGAGCTGTCGGAAAGACTGTTACCAAGAGAAATTTGTGTCAGTCAGGAACACTTCAGAATGAAGTTTATTTTTTTGTGACAAGTAGGGAAGATAAACACCCGGTAGAACTGAGTTCTGAACTCTAGTAAGGATGTTCTTAGAGAGAGTGATCTTTTCAAACGTAACATCTTCCGTGTGCGATTTTACGAGAAACAAAACCCCAAGAAAGACCAAAGAGGTGGAAGGGGGAATTGAAAAATATACAATTGTTCGGAAAGGAAGAAAAAACGTAAAAAAAAGAATAAAATTTCAAAAATCAACACTTATCAAGATAGTATTTTCCCTCTTTTGTATATTGCTAAACGGATGGTGACCCAGTATTGTCGCGGAGGTAATGACAACAGGAGACCCCCACACACACACACACACGCACGCACGAGTCAACACAGGTCGAGAAAACGTCGGGGTACCTGACGTCGGGAGATTCGAGGAGACAGGCACCCTAAGAGGTCCGTTCTTATGACGTCACCCACCGGTACGGGAAGAGGTCCCCTAGAAGGACTGGGTCCCTAGACACAATCACAGTATAAAGGAGTAAAAAACCTACTTCACCTCACAGTGGTGGAGTAGGAAGGGTCCCCCCCAACAGAAAAGGAAGGACCCAACCCTGAACCCCACGTCCGTCTCACCGTCCGTGGGACGCCCGAGGGTCCTTCGAGTCTCATATCACCCCCTCTCTGTAACTGAACTCCCGTCTCCTCCTCCGCTCTCGACCCGGGACCGTCTCTCGAACGTACGGACGACACGGTCCCCTGAGATGTTCGTGAAACCAGGAGGTAAGGACTTAGTGAAAGCAAATAAAAAAAAACTTTCATCGTATGAAAAAAGGACTAATATTTTCGTCGCACACAAATCAGACCTTTTCTCCGGAGCACCACTCACACACCCCACGTCCGACACCTGGGCCGTCCGCTCGAGGGAGCCTCGGCCTGGCACCTCTACGAGTCGTGGTCCTACCCACGTCCCCGACTTCCTCTTCGGGGTCAACGGCCCTCGTCGCACCTCCTTCGTCGGGACCCCCGGGTGCTCTCCGAGTAGACCCGTGGTGACGCCACCGACGGTTCCCGGGCGAGGGGTGGTCTCCGCTCCCCGTCCCGCCGAAGGGGTCCTAGTCGGCCGCCCAGGCGTCGCCCCGTCCCCGGGTAAAGACGAGACGTCCCCGGTGGAGAGTCTCTTCCGGCCCCTGGGGATCCGGCCGGGTCGGCGGTCCTGCTCCACGGTTGGTGTGTCCCCGGAGCGGCCCCTACGGCAACGGGAGTGGCATTTACCCGCAAAGGTAGTCGCAAGGGCTCGACAGGAAAGTTCCGACACACTGTTCCCACAGTAAAAAAATTTCTCTTATTACCTTTGAACTTCTGTGACGGCTTTGAGACCTCTTGAATGGGTTTGGACAATACTTTTTCACTCCAGACCGAGGTCGGCGTCTAAGGGCTTAGAAGGGCTCGTAGGCTGGTGGCGCGGTACGTTCCCAATGGCTTAACGAACTGGGAGGAGTCCAAAATCTCATCCCTGGTGAACTCCGACCGACCTTGAGTCCTGCCGAGGGTCCGTGCGGAACGGCAAGAACAACAGGCAAGCGAGACCGCTCTCCTCTCCGCCCCGTCCACGGATCGACTCCTGCGTGCTCCGGACCCCTTTCGTCGACCGGGCCGGGAAGGGGGCACCCTTCGTCAAGTAGGGCATTAGGGGACGTCGTTTCGGAGTGGGCAGCAGGACGGACGACCGGGGAGGAACCGCACGAAAAGGGTATTCCGACCCGAGGACCCCAGCCCTACCCCGAGTCACTTCCGGACTACCGGTCGAAGCCCCCGGGGGTGCCGACGGCGGACGAGTCGCGACCTTCCCTCTCGCCTGAACCCGAAGGAGCAGGACCCGGGTAGGACTGCGATGAGCAGAGACAAGACGTGCCCGGTCCCTTGACAGAGGAGACGAGTGTCGGAGAGTGTACCGTGTGTGGTCCGACAGAAAAACAGGTCACAGAGGAGGAGGAGGAGGAGGAGGAGGAGGAGGAGGAGGAGGAGGACCAAGGGCTCCGAGGTGGGAACGGGAGGGAGAAACCCGAGGAACCATTCCTTCAGTCACGTCCCAGTCCCGACCCGGGTCGACACAATCGGTGAGTCAGCACAGACTCAGAAACACTGGGGTACCTAACACCGGGCGGTCCGAGGAGACAGGTGTCCTAAAGGGTCCGTTCTTATGACCTCACCCGACGGCTAGGTAAGAGGTCCCCTAGAAGGGCTGGGCCCCTAACTGGGGCCCGGAGACCGTAACGTCTGTCAGGTGGCAGACTCGGTGGACCCTTCGGAGCCACTGAGGCGACTCGATGACAACCACGTTACGGACCCCGGGCCCTCGCTCTGGACGGACGGAGGGGCTCCGGCACACTGGAGCTCGGTGACCGTGCAGGAGACAGTCGGACCGTCTCGTAGCCCCCGGGTCTTTCACCCCCCGACCCGCCCGGGGTGTCACGAAGGCAGGAAGAGACAGACGACTGGGGGCCGAGTGACCATGGGAACCCGGACGAGCAGGGTCACGGGGGTCGAGACGACGAAGGAGGTCGTACTGACACCGGGGGGTGTTGGTCGGGTCTCCGGAATTACTACGGGGGCGGGGGGTCCTGTCGACAAATTTTCCTTCGTTTTGGTCGGGCGCATCTCGTCGAGTCACTGTTTCGTGAGCCTCAAGGCAACTCGTGGTCCGAAGTGTGGACGAGACCGGAAAAGAACCTCAGTGTAGGCTCCGTGCGGACGAGAGACGACGTGACTCGTGTCTGGAGGACTCACTAAGTACGGGTGCATCGGCAGAAATTGCGGCTCGGACCGCGTGCCCAGACGGGTATCTCCCCCCCTGAGCCCAACGGTGCCTAGGTGGCCGACCAGGCCCGGGGGGGGGAGGGGGTTGGTTGCCGTCGCGTCCACGGCGCAGACCGAAGCTCGCCGCCGGTGTTCTTGGCGGCGTCGAGTTGGTGGTCGCCGATCCGACGGGAGTCACGAGCCCGGCTCCCCACGAGGGACCTCGGGGGCGGACGGACCCCTGACTCGAGGGCTCTCTCCTCCCTGAGTCCCGAGTCGCGACCGGCGAGGGCGGCTTCCGGAGCGGGGGACGGAACCTCCTTGTGACCCGTCACCCTAAATGTCCGTCCCTCCACCTACGGAGGGGGGCCACCAAGAAGAACCCTCTTTCGACACCCAAGACGCGGCACCTACCGCAGAGGTCTCCTCTCTGTCCGCACGGGGCCGCATTGACGGAGATCTGGATTTAGGTCGGGGCGAAGGGTGGCACTGAACGACGGAACGCGGAACTGTCAGCCAGGGGTCGCGGGGCTCGCTCGACTCGCACAAGGACGTCGACGCGCCGGAACCCCCGTCTCGACGTGGGCGACGCGACACACGTGGCTGCCCCGAACATACCTGGGGAGCCAAGGCTCACCCGACCCTCGGGCGTCTGGGCCGACCCAAACGTCTCTTCCCTTGTGCGCGGGAGACCGCGACGGCGACGAGGACCCCTGCGACGAGGACAGAGAAAGGGACGACAGAGGAAAGAAGGACACAAGGGACCACGAAAGTGAGCCCAGAGTGGTTTGGGCCCCGAAGAGCCTACCGAAACCCCTTGCGAAAGGGAGGGATATGACTCCGGGCCGGGGGAACAGACGACTCCAGTCGAAGGAGGGACTCCCTGTAGGCCCGTCACCCCGGTGGGAGAGACAGACAAAAATTTTGGCAAATAAATAGACCGACGTGGTCCAGCGGCAGCACCGTCCGCACAGACGAGGGACTGGTCCCAGGCTCGGCCCGGGGACTTGACCCCCGCCCCAGAATCGGAGACTGACGGTGAGAAGAGGGACCCTACCGGGACGACCGGCCGAGGGAAGAGGAACCCGTCGTCCAAGGGACGTCCCAGGACAGCAGACAGACAGACCCAGACGGAAGGCACTACTACCGAAAGGACCGGACAGACGAGGGGAAATCCCGTCCCGTGGATCTCTGACCCCTGGAAGGCCCCCGCGGCCGCCGGCCCCGGAGGACGGGACGAGTCCGCACAGAAGGCGCCCCGACCCTCCGTCCGCGGGGAACAAGTGTGCACACAAAAGGGGATCTTGGGACCAGAGTGACCAAACGGAAAATAGACGCTAACACATCCACTGGAAAAAAATTAAAAATTTCGCGTGTGTCGAAATCACCCGAGACCTCCTCACAAGGTAAACGGTAGAAATTGACGGGGGGTTGCGGCACGGGGACCCACGGGGCGGGGCCCGACCGACGAGTGCGGGAGGAGGGCGTGGGGGCGCCGGTCGGTGGGGAGGTCCGGGCGAGACAGGGCGGACCGCCACCGGGCCGAGGGTCGACGCGGGACGTCAGGGGTGTCACGACCGGCCGACGGGGAGGTCCGGGCGAGACGGGGCGGACCGGCACCGGGCCGAGGGTCGACGTGGGACGTCAGGGGTGTCACGACCGATCGACGGGGAGGTCCGGGCGAGACGGGGCGGACCGGCACCGGGCCGAGGGTCGACGTGGGACGTCAGGGGTGTCACGACCGTCCTCCCTCTGTGTCCGGGGGGACGGTCCACCTTTGACCCAACAAACCGAACAAAGACAAAGAGTGGTCGACAGGGTGGGGTAATTCAAACATAACACCAACAACGGTATCTGCGACTCAATCTCGGACGACCCCCCGGGCCTCGGCACTCCTAACTCGTCCGGGGTCAAGTCGCTCCGCCCGGGGCTTCCGCCGGCCCGTCCCGGATCGCGGGGTCCCCGGGGACTACGCCTTCGGCGGGCGCGGGCGACCTCGGGTTACGCCCCTCCGCCCGGTGACCGACCGACAGGCGGAATGTCCTTTTTTGCCCCGAGGTCGGCGACACTGGGATGTCAGACGTGACTATGTCTTTGACATCGCACTTTGGAACCACAGGAGCACCACATAGATCTTCATCAACAATTCGCCTTCTGTGCCGCAAAAAGGCCGGGTCCTGAACCAAGACAAACCCGCGACCTGTGTGTGGACTACGGTCCTTCCCTCCCCCACACGCGTGCAGTAGCCACCCATCTCGCGAAAGGCAGAAAAAAAAGTTCGTTCGAAAAGACGAGAGAAGAACCCCGACGCCCCACGCTCCCCCGACACAGGTCTCAGACACTGGGGGAACGCACACAGATTTCCTCACACAGGACGGTCTCAATCAGAGCAGGTGTAGACAACAACAGACAACCCTTTCGTGAGTGTGAATCGGACGACACTGAAGAGTCGGAGCAGGGGATCCTCCCGTCTCACGACAGGAAATACCTCTTCGGCGTGTCGCTGGGCGTGACAGGGCGTTGGCGCCTGGGTGTGGGGGCCGGGGGCGCAGGGACCGTCCGCCCGAGGGCCCGCGACATCATCCGGCCCCAGACTGGTCACTGAAACCCGCCGGTACGCTCTACCCTCGCCGGCCCCTCGTCTCAACCCTCGGGCTCCCCTCCCCCGTCGCACGGAAAGCCAGGACGTCCACGGGGGACTCGCGGGGACACAGGTCGGGCCCTCCGGGCGGCTCCCCACGGGTGTCGCAGGACGACCAGCCCAGAGGGGGACTTGGACGAGGGACTGGGGGGTCCACAAAGGTCGCCCTGTCCCGCGTACGTCTCGACCACAGCACCCTCGGACAGACAGACTAGACCGACACAGACAGACAGTAGACAGTTTCTTGGTCGAAGACGGAGATCACTATCGACACACATAAATAAAAGAGGAGGGAAGTAAGGACAAGACTAAAGACGAAAACCACTCGCCGCACCCGACGCTCATACACCTATAGGAACGAGGTTCGAGAGTCCAACTTGTAGGAAATCTGGTGAATGAAAAACCGGAAAGAGGAAGGACTCCCTCCAATACCCCGAGAGACCTCTGTCCACGTCTCCGAGACCATTTAAGGGTGAACATCCCAAGTTCAAGATGAAGTATCATCGATTAACCGTCGGAGACCTTTGAAACTACGAAAAAAAAAGAAACTTTTTTTACTGTGCAAATGTTCACAAAAAGTAGACCTCCACATCTCAAAGGGTTCAATAGAAAAACAATAACTAAAGATTATAATACTCATCGCTCGTGGGTCGGAGACCTAAACAAACCCTCAACGAAATACCAGTCACAAACACTGGGAAGTCACACACGAAATCTTCTCAAAATAAGAGATCGACAGTCTACGTCCTAAGATTTCTGCCAGTAATTTAGGATGAACCACCGTCATCTACTATGTCTTGTACTCGTCTACGATCTTCCAGTGGTCACAACACCTCCTCTTCGTCGTTCCTCCCTGCCCTCTTGAGAGCACCCCTTCCCCGAGACGTCAAAAGTTATTGCCCCAGACCTTTCCGAGTACCAGTTCCGCCCGAAACCAGGGTGAGTGAGTGAGTGAGTGGGGGAGGAGGTATCACTAGCAGGAAGGGTCCGTAGGTAGTCATGGGAACCGCGAACCCTGTGCAGATAAATACTCATTTCGGCTCTAGGCACAATAAACACCTCGAATTTAACGCCCGTCCCCACCCCTCGACCGTACCTACGTCACCCGTCCGAATTCGACGGGGTGTATACCTTCATCCCCCGAGTGACTCCCCGTCCGTCCGGCCCTAACTACGTTTCCTAACGTGCCACCGGGGTCCCAGAGACGAGACGCGCAGCAGCCCTCCCGCCTCGACGGTTTGCTTTACCCTCGAGGTCCCCCGACGGGCGCCCCCGACCACTCCCGACCGTACCCTGTGCCCGCACGACCTTTCCCCGAGAGTCTCGGGGGCGACCCTCCCCCGACCCGACCCCGACCCCTGGACCTCACCGACGTACCTCAGGTGCACCTACACTGCAGAGGCGTCCCCCGGTGCGGGGGTACACGGTGGACACAGGACCTGTCGCAGGCACCACAGCAGGAGGTCCGTCGCGAGAGGGTCGGTCCCCGAGGTGCGGCGTCTAGTCCGTCGGGTGGCGAGAGTGCTCCCGAACCGTAGGGACGTGACCGTGACAACGACCATCCCCACCGCCATTGGTGCCATTGCCCGTGAGACGGTCGGACGGCCGGGAAGTCGGTGCTGGACACGACCAGCGACGTCTCCGAGCCAGTGAAGGCGGGACAGGGATGTGTACGTAACAGTCAGTGGACCAGTACCGACTGAGACGCTGGGGTACCTGACACCGGGTGGTCGGCGGAGACAGGCCCCCTGAGAGGTCCGTTCTTACGACCTCACCCATCGGTAAGGGAAGAGGTCCCCTAGAAGGACTGGGTCCCTAGCTTGGACCCAGAGGACGCAACGTCCGTCTAAGAAGTGGTAGACTCGGTGGTCTCCGAAGTTCACGTAACTTAAAAACTGTTCACAGGGTCCACAAGGAAAGTCTGTGACCTTAGACTCGGACTGGTGGAAGGGAGGGGTGGGAGTTGTGTGTAATGGAGGGGTATGGAGACCGGGATGAGGGGTAGGACGTCTCGGGGGTTTTCTACGACGGAAGGAGCAACCCGTGGAACCACAGGTCCTCCGCGAACGACTTTCTCCGGTCCGGTCGGGTGGGGGGCTCTTCGACCCCAACGAGGGACGAAGTGGGGGACGGACGGGAGGGAAGAGAGAGACGACGGTTCACCTTCTTTGTGGAAGATAAAAATTTATAAAGCTGACAATGATAATTCATTATAACCGAGGATGACGTTGGGTCGACAATCCACTTTGGGTATTCGTTTGCAATCCCCCAACGATTCTCCCTTTAAGACTTTACGAAAGAAGAGAGACAATACATTTGAACTGGAATGTATTGACTTTACCGTTCCTGCGAACGTCTCCTCCAGACACCGAAAGGATCTGGTGGCCTTGATAAAAATTAAAAGTCTATTACACAAAAAATAGGTACCCCAAATCCCATTTGGTTCACCGAAAGTCCCCCCTTGGACTACATACCATCTCACTCGTGTCGGGTCCGCGTCTCACACCCGTCCACTCCTCCCGGGGCCGACGTCCCCACACCGGTCTAACTTGGGTCCCCAGTCGTCAATGACAGACTCGTCGGCCCGTCCCACGACCTAGCCCGTCGGACCTAGTGGCCAGGGGCGACCCCGGTGTCGACTACCGGAACCCCCGATCTCCCCCCGAAAAAATCATTTACGAACTCCTACTTTGCGACCCGAAAGACGACAACAAAGACAGAGTGACAGGGGCGTAACATTAACACCCTCTCAAGAGCAGGTGAGCGTGGCAAAGACTTCAGTAGTGCCGGCGACCTAAGGAGGCGGTCCGCGGAGGAGACCTGAGTGTAAACAGAAGCAGCCGACGGAAATATACCCTCTCGAGCCTCGTGCAGGGGGGTGGGGGTGGGGGCAAAAAAAAAAACGTGGCTCGACCGGACGAAGATAAAAATCAAGGGCCTTCGTGTAAACACGTGAAGAGCTTTCGGTTCAAGGGGGTGACGTGCGGTCCAAAAATAAATGTCGGAGAACGAGTTAAACGCGAACGTTTATAAAGGGCTTCTGTCAAAGAGAAGAACCCCCTACGTCTTGTTTAATCTTTGTCAGTTTCCTAAAAGACTTCTC
Organism: Capra ibex; assembly: GCA_006410555.1. Classification (NCBI taxonomy): domain Eukaryota; kingdom Metazoa; phylum Chordata; class Mammalia; order Artiodactyla; family Bovidae; genus Capra; species Capra ibex. The sequence continues at coordinate 719,402 of SJYO01054996.1, forward strand.
GAATTCCTCTTCAAGGGGTCTATCTCTCACCCCTCCCTCACCCCTGGACTGCGGACCGAAGTAGACCTGAGTGTCTCGCGGCAACCAGACGAGACAAATACGTGAGGTCTAAGGGCCTTTTCTTGCGGGCCGAGGCCCGAGGCCCCTCCGGGCCCCTTGACGTCGCCCTGCCGCCCACACAGGGACGGAGTCAGTGGAGACGGGAGGAAGACTTGGCGGGGGCTCTCCGCCCCACCCCCCCCCCTGGGTCTCCCGACATGGACCTCTGGGTGCACGGTAGATTCAGTGAAATAAAAGACATCTGAGCCCAAACCTTACGAAAGAAGTAACAACTATGTCACACAAATAATGAGACCTCTGAGACATTTTCTTTCGGACAGAGAAGTTCGCCGAGGGGCCTCCGAGTCTACCACCTCAGGCGGACGCGAAGTCATCAAAGTCGCCCAGCCTACTCTTAGTCTGAGCCCACCGCCCACCTTGTCGCCGCCGAGGTGCGGGGACGTCGGCCCGACTTCTACGCTAACAGGCGAACTCGCAGGCAAACCTCGTCACACACCTTGCCGAGAACAACCGGGGCTGCAAAAGGGCACAGGATGGGAGCAGTGAGTGCCTACCCTAGCGTCTCAGCCTGTGCTGAGTCGCTGACTTGTTGTCGCTACAACTACACTTTTTAGAACAAAGAAATTGTTTACTGAGTAAACGGTAGAAAATAGGCAAATTTCGACTCTACAAAATAGGGTACGTCAATGGTTTTTTTTCTACCTACAATTGTCTACTTTGTTTTACAACTAGTAACATGTTTCGACATATACTCCCATAAGGGTCATTAGTAGAGACCAAAACACATAGAAACTTCTAAAGGTGTCCCTTTCCCGACAAAACAAAACGAACACTACGAGGTCGGACGGACCAAGAAGTTTTGGAGGAGGTTGACAGTAAAGGTGTAAAAACGAGGGAAATTCGTGTCTGTTTGAAACAGGTGTACGGTGCAAAATCGCTAAGATACCTAAAAGACAAAGAAGTCACTCATAAAGGAAATTGAAGAAAATGATAATAGCACAAGGAGAAAAAAAGAACTTACTCTATACCGAATTAAAAAACCAAGGAAAAGCTTGAAAGACTCAGGTCACGAATTAACAAAGCTAAGGAAAAATTTTTGCAACGAATGCACACATTCTGACACTTACTGAGAGAGAGTCACATTAGGTCAGGACTTTAAAAGTCATACACTACTCGAGTAATCTAAATAAAATATTTAAAAGAAGCGAAAGGAAAGTCTACACCTCACAAGTTCTCTTTCCGCAAGTCAACTTAAAGGCAAAAAGAAGACCAAAATAACTAAAGAAAAAGACACCGTCACACGTGTCCTGAACCCCGGGCATGCAACCCAAGACACATAAATGGACCTTTGAAAGACAAACACACCGAACGAGCAGAATTCACAAAAACCCTCAAACTTCCAGCGGGCAAGAGACTAACACGTCGGAAAAGTTCCGAGCGAACCGACGCTACAGTTAACACAATAAGTCCAGGAGACACACGAGTGCAACACCCAGTGACCACGGTTCACGCGGTCTCGTCCAAGTCCAGACGCCAGCCGAGACACAAGACTGAAGAGACGTGACAGGCAGAACCGAAAGTAATCTCGTGTGCGTCGAGGTCCTGTGGGAAAAGAGTGCCATTTGACACATGGCTGACCGAAGGGACCACCAAGTCACCGATGTTTTATGCGGACGTTAAGTCCTCTCGACCCAAACTGGGGACCCAGTCCTTCTAGGGGCCTCTTTCCTTACCGTTAGGTCGGATAATAAGAACGGACCTTTTAAGCTACCTGTCTCCTCGGACCACCCGATGTCAGGTACCTCAGTGTTTTCTACTGACTAAATGTGTGTGTGTGTGTGTGTGTGTGTGTGTGTGTGTGTACTTTACCCGGATCAGAACACTGAAAGTGTGTATGTGTACGCGCACACACGTGCACTTTACCCGGAACAGAACAAATCCAAAACGAAATCCCGACTGGAAAGGTTGTGACTACGAAGCTGGAGTCTAAGGAAAACCAACGAGAAACGGACAAGACAAGACCTACGAAGGATCCACCTGTCATTAACAGTAAAACAAAAATGGGTTAGACGAGCAAAGACACACTGATCTAGGGTAAATGTGAGCCACCGCGCTGCCTACGCGAATCAAGACTCGCGGGGCAGGTCGAACACACGGGGAAAGGATACGGTGCACGAAGACGAAACTGAAGAACAGACGCCCGAGAGACCGGACGAGAAACCAAAATCCCACTCACCGACACAACAGGAAGACCGGTGAACCCTCCGACATAGGAGACAGGTGTACAAGGACGGCCTAACAAATGTTCGGGTGTACAAATCGATTTACCGACAAAGAACTGTGTCGGTGAGATCCGTCACAAACACCTACGGAGCACTCTCTAATCTATTAATCGTGTATGTCTAAGAAATCGGAAAAAAATAGTACAAGTGAAAGGTTAAAACGATCAATGTCACAATAAAAAGTAAGTCCGATAATGCAAATATTGTATATTTACTATATGAAGTCAAGTCAGCGAGTCAGCACAGGCTGAGAAACACTGGGGTACTTAGCGTTGTGCGGTCCGGAGGGACAGGTAGTGGTTGAGGGTCTCAAGTGAGTCTGAGTGCAGGTAGCTCAGCCACTACGGTAGGTCGGTAGAGTAGGAGACAGCAAGGGAAGAGGAGGACGGGGGTTAGGGAGGGTCGTAGTCTCAGAAAAGGTTACTCAGTTGAGAAGAGTACTCCACTGGTTTCATGACCTCGAAGTCGAAATCGTAGTAAGGAAGGTTTTTTGTGGGTCCTGACTACAGGAAATCTTACCTGACCAACCTAGAGGAACGTCAGGTTCCCTGAGAGTTCTCAGAAGAGGTCGTGGTGTCATGAATGACAGATGGTAAACGACTAAATAATTGGAATTTCGTCATAACGGGTTAAGGACTCTTTCGATTCTTTTACTTTTATGCAACAAGGAAGAGGTCGTGGAACCAAACAAAGTAATGTCGAGACGTTTTACACTCCTTGAAATTCAATTGGGACTCCACAGATCGTCATCCCGGGTTTCTAAGGCGGCCGACCCAGGAGTGGCTCCGCTCCTCCCGTGGGACGAGAAACCCCGTTGCGACGGCCGGCGGCCCGACGCGGTCGCCCCGGTGGGGTACACGAGGGAGGACGGACCCCCGGCCACTGGGGCCGAGACGGGTTCGGAGCGACCACCGGGCTCAGGTGTCCCACCGGCGTCCCAAGACAAACATACACCTCCCAAAAGTCACTTGGGGGGAACCCCCACTACACGATCACACCCAACCCCCTGCCGGACTTCACCTACGAACAAGTCTGTGCAGAAGACGGCGAATGAAGAGAAGTCGGGTTGGTCCCTCACACCGTCGAGCCGCGGCAGCTCCTAGGTCCAGGGGTCTCCCTGGAAGGGAACACACGGTCGAGACGGACACCCCTCCTCTGCGCAGTCCCAATTTTTGGCGTCGAAGGGAAGGTGACCGAATCACCATCTCTTGGGCGGACGTTCCATCGTCTGCTCCCAAGCTAGGGACCCACCCTTTCTAGGGGACCTCTCCCTTTACCGTTGGGCGAGGTCACAAGAACGGACCTCTTAGGGTCCCTGTCTCCTCGGACCGTCCGATGTCGGGTACCCCAGCGTTTTCACTCTGTGCTGCATCGTTGATTTGGTAGCGGTTCGTCGGGCGGCCTCCAAGACTTCCGGCTCAGTAGTCACCCACCCCGACGTTTTCGACACCCACAGCCTCGTACCGCAGGTCCTCCGGCCTGTGACGGGACAAGTCCGCGGGTGCTACGCGTCCACATTTATGAGTCGCTACGGTACGGTAGTCGAGACAAACAAGGTTCCCGTCACGCTCATGTTAGATTAGTGAATCTCGGTTACGCAAGACCTCCGAAGAAGACAAAAGGAGATTCTCTCATTTACGTACATAGCACGACTCAACGAAGTCAGCACAGGCTGAGAAACGTTGGGAAGTGTGGTACCGGGTGGTCTAAAGAGACAGGCACCTTAAGAGGTCCGTTCTTATGACGTCACCCACCGGTAAAGGAAGAAGTCCCCTAGAAGGGGTGGGTCCCTAGCTTGGGATCAGAGGACGTACCGTCCGTTTAAGGAATGGTGATTCGGTGGTCCCTTTCGTCCCCTCCTCAAGATCGGACTCCTAAGATCTCAGACGTGGTGCCGCCGTACAGAACGGAAAGACGAACATAACAATGGGGAGTCGGTCGAGGTGACGTCCCACAACGGACCTTAGAACAGAGTCAGTCGTAAGCGGAAATTTTCGCTATGAACGACATAAAAAAAAAAATTCTTTAGGGGAAAAGTCCGATTTCTTTAAAATAAGTGTCAAACGATTTCCGAAATTATTACTTATCAACAACCTAATATATTATACGAATAAAAATAATACTACCTCAGTAATAATTACGTCACTTAATGTAAATATTTACAAGATATCTCTACAACGTAAGAGTAAAATTTTACGGTGTATAAAACCAGTTAATGGCAAAACCCCAAAAACCCCCAAAAAAAAACATCTGACGACCTAATTCGAACGATTATTAAGTAAACCCTTAAAACTCCGACATAAGTACCGGTCCTGACATTAAAAAGAAAGAATATGACAGAAACCAAAAACATTGTTCCAAAATGTGATCGGAGTGTCTCTTACTCGTATAAAGACATCCCAAAAATTAACTGACCGAAGTTTAAACAGTAACATAAAAGGCAAAGACGACATAGACCTAAAACCACTGGAGAATGTAAGGATTACAAATTCAGACACGAAATGAGAAGTAAGAGATTCAGTAAGAATAGTCTTCAATCAGATAGAATAACTAGAAAAGTTTCTTGGTTGAAGATTAAAACAACGACATATTCTCACTACCTGTAAAAGGTAAATAGATACACAAATGAGAGAGGGGAGGGTAGACAAAAGGAACCTAAACAAGATCTCAAAAAAGGATTTCTATGTAGAAAGATCGAATACTTAATATAGGAATAATAACAGTTCATATTAGTAAATTCAAACAGTCAAAGGAGGATCCTTCTGGTCTTTGAAAGTTAAATGATATCCATTAAAAAAAGTAATAGAAAGGTAAGACGAATAAAAATTCACCAAGAATCTTAAAGGACAAACTGAGTCTTCTATAAATCTTTACATTAATTTTTAAAGAAAAATTAAAACATAGTATTTTTTTAAAATCTGTGTGAGTCTGCGTCTTTCTGTTCCTCGTCCCGAGGAGTGGAAGAGACTCGGTTGAACCGTCTCAGTCCAGGACAGGTCGGTACAAACCGGTCACGGGGTGGAGTGGAGAATGGAGGTTGGTACGTACAAAACTTGGTTTAGGGTGAGTCACATAGTATAGTAGACATTGATAGGGTCCCGGACGTAGAGATTTCCTTTTCCTAGGAGAACAAAAGTTTTATACATGTTACGGTAAAAGTATAATTACGTCATTAACCTACATTAGAGTTTTTGCTGTCCCACTAGAGACCTTGCTGGAGACAAGTATAGGGTCCGTTTGGTAAGTCATAGTGTCACTAGGTTCAGACACGGGGTCGATCATTGCAACTTCTTCGACTTCAACTTACCAAGATACTTCTGGATGTTCTGGAAGATTTTGATTGTGGGTTATTTCTACAGGAAAAGTAATATTCCCTGACCTTACGTTTTCATCCTTCAGTTCTTTGTGGACCTCATTGTCCGTTTAAACCGGAACCTCATGTTTTACTTCGTCTCGTTTCCGATTGTCTCAAAACGGTTCTCTTGCGTGACCAGTATTGTGGGAGAAGGTTGTTGTGTTCTCTTCTAAGATGTGTACCTGTAGTGGTCTACCAGTTGTGGTTTTAGTCTGTCTAATATAAGAAACGTCGGTTTCTACCGCTTCGAGATATGTCAGTTGTTTTTGTTCTGGCCCTCGACTGACACCGAGTCTAGTACTTGAGGTATAACTGTTTAAGTCTGAATTTAACTTCTTTCATACCTTTTGGAGATCTGTTAAGTCCATACTGGATTTAGTTTAGGCAATACTAATATGTCACTTTCACTGTTTATCTAAGTTCCCTAATCTAGACTATCTATCTCACGGACTACTTGATACCTGACTCCAAGTACTGTAACATGTCCTCTGTGCCTAGTTCTGGTAGGGGTTCTTTTTCTTGACTTTTTTCCGTTTTACCGATAGACTCCTCCGGAATGTTTATCGACTCTTTTTTTCTCTTCACTTTCCTTTTACTCTTTTCCTTTCTATATTCGTAGAATTACGTCTCAAGGTTTCTTATCGTTCTTCTCTATTCTTTTGGAAGGAATCACTAGTCACGTTTCTTCATCTCCTTTTCTTGTCTTACCCTTTCTAATCTCTAGAGAAGTTCTTTTAATCTCTATGGTTCCCTTGTAAAGTACGTTTCTACCGGAGCTATTTCTTGTCTTTACCATACCTGGATTATCTTCGTCTTCTCCACCGTTCTTATGTGACTTCTTGACATGTTTTTTCTAGAAGTGCTGGGTCTATAAGTACTACCACACTAGTGAGTGGATCTCGGTCTGTAGGACCTTATACTTCAGTTCACCCGGAATCTTTCGTAGTGATACTTGTTTCGATCACCTCCACTACCTTAAGGTCAACTCGATAAAGTTTAGGATTTTCTATTACTACACTTTCACAACGTGAGTTATACGGTCGTTTAAACCTTTTGCGTCGTCACCGGTGTCCTGACCTTTTCCAGGTAAAAGTAAGGTTAGGATTTCTTTCAGTTACGGTTTCTTACGAGTTTGATGGTGTGTCAACGTGAGTAGAGTGTGCGAACATTTCCTTACGAGTTTTAAGAGGTTCGGTCCGAAGTCGTTATGCACTTGGCACTTGAAGGTCTACAAGTTCGACCAAAATCTTTTCCGTCTCCTTGGTCTCTAGTTTAACGGTTGTAGGTAACGCAATAGCTTTTTCGTTCTCTCAAGGTCTTTTTGTAGAGAAAGACGAAATAACTGATACGGTTTCGGAAACTGACACACCTAGTGTTATTTGACGCCTTTTAAGACTTTCTCTACCCTTATGGTCTGGTGGACTGGACGGAGAACTCTTTAGACATATGTCCAGTCCTTCGTTGTCAATCTTGAACTGTACCTTGTTGTCTGACCAAGGTTTGTCCTTTTCCTCATGCAGTTCCGACATATAACAGTGGGACGAATAAATTGGATATACGTCTCGTGTAGTACTCTTTGCGACCCGACCTACTTCGTCTTCGACCTTAGTTCTAACGACCCTCTTTATAATTATTGAGTCTATACGTCTATTATGGTGGGAATACCGTCTTTCACTTCTTGATTTCTCGGAGAACTACGTTCACTTTCTCCTCTCTCTTTTTCAACCGAATTTTGAGTTGTAAGTCTTTTCGTTCTAGTACCGTAGACCAGGGTAGTGAAGTACCCTTTATCTACCCCTTTGTCACAGTCTGAAATAAAACCCCCCCGAGGTTTTAGTGACGTCTACCACTGACGTCGGTACTTTAATTTTCTGCGAATGACGAATCTTCCTTTTAATACTGGTTGGATCTGTCGTATAATTTTTCGTCTCTGTAATGAAATGGTTGTCTACAGACACATCAGTTCCGATACCAAAAAGGTCACCAGTACATACCTATACTCTCAACCTGACACTTCTTTCGACTCGCGGTTTCTTAACTACAAAAACTTGACACCACAACCTCTTCTGACAACTCTCATGGAACCTGACGCTCCTCTAGGTTGATCAGGTAGGATTTCCTCTAGTCAGGACCCACAAGTAACCTTCCTGACTACGACTTCGACTTCGGGGTTATGAAACCGGTGGACTACGTTTCTCAACTGAGTAACCTTTTCTGGGACTACGACCCTTTCTAACATCCACCCTTCTCTTCCCCTGTCGTCTCCTGTTCTACCAACCTACCGCAGTCACTGACTTACCTGCACTCAAACTCATTTATGGTCTCAAACCACTGCCTGTCCCTCCGGACCACACGACATAAGGTACCGAAGCGTCTCAGTCTGTGTTGACTCGCCTACTTCACTTGTTGAGAAGTCGAATTAAGTTACAAGTGGACCACAAATATACAAGGACTATGTTCAAACACACATACACAATTAAATTCATTTTAACTATCTGTTTGGACACAACCAAGACACAACCATGATGTGCTGTGTCATTAAGGGACCAAGATATGTCATTGTTTACAGTAGGACTATTCGGATCAATGGTGAACAGTGGTATCTCTCTATGTCAGTCAGGGGGTGTATGTCTGGAAGTTCAACGCTCGAAAGTTTCCACGTGCAGACGAAAGGCAGTCGCAGTCCGCACCCACTCTGTCGTCGAGCGGGAGGCAGACGCCAACGGCTGCGGGGACGTCGAGACGGTAGAGGGGAGGAGCGGGAGGAGGGCAGTCATTGAGAGGAATCGACAAGAACAGTACGGTCCGGGACACACGGTCGACAACACAACCCGATGACACGGAAAGTTCCACGACTTGACATTTCACCTTCTACCGAACGAGAAAGGACGTAACACACTCTCTTCACCGTACTTCGACATCGTCGCGTCATGACGGCTCGACCAACACAATCAGCCCCTGGGTCCGAGTGCACCGAGTGGGACACTTGGTCGACCTACAGCGCTTGCGCGAGACCCCTGCCCTGGACAAGCACACACCCCGGAGGGCACGACGGCAGGCGACCGACACGAGGGACGCCGGCTGCGGTGTGGGGCACTGACGGACTGAATTAGACGCTCAGACCTAGAGGGTAGAGGGAGCGGACAGAGTGAGTGCGGGGTCGGGGGCACGGGAGAGCGTGGGTGGTCAACCAGAGAAAGACAAAACAAACAAACACAAAAAAAAAAAAATCTCAAGTGTATACACTCGAGTACACCGTAAACGGAAAGAGATGGACTGAATAAAGTGAATCACATTATAGGAGATCCAAGTAGGTACAAAAGTGTTTACTGGTCTAAAAGACGAAAGGATGCCGACTCCGAGATAACATAAATATATGACGTCGGAGAAATAGGGGCCAGCGCCGAAGTGTCGATAGGACCGAAGGGACTATCGAGTCGACCATTTCTTAGGCGGACGTTACGTCCTCTGGGGCGAAGTTAAGGACCCAACTCTTCTAGGCGACCTCTTCCCTATCCGATGGGTGAGGTCATAAGAACCCGAAGGGAACACCGAGTCGACCATTTCTAAGGTGGACACTACGCCCTCTGGAGCCAAGTTGGGGACCCAACCCTTTTAGAGGACCTCTTCCCTTACCGATGGGTGAGACCATAAGACCGGACCTCTAAAGGTACCCGACGTATCACACACTCCAGTGTTTCTCAGCCTGTACTGAGTCGCTGGAAGGGAAGTGAAGAAATAGGGAAGTGGGACTACCACAAATTTCGTCCACAGAGACATAAAGTAACAAACTGTGCTCCAGGTGACTTACAAGCACGCACCACCGACCAGACAGGGGTCGAGTAGACATTCTAAGGAGGACGGAAAAACACTCGAAACGTCAGATAGAGACTTCTGTGACCCAACAGACAGGACGTCCCAGAGGGCCCCAAGATCTAAAGCGAACTAAAGGAGGGTCTCAACAGAAAGTCTCGTCCGGAGAGAATGGACTCAAAGGACAGGCAGCCACCAATCTGGACCTCCAAACTAGTCTCAGTCAACACTAATAAAGACCGACCTGAGATCCACGTCAGCACATGCAGGTGACCCTCCTGGTCGAGACACACACGTCCACCCCCGCGAATCGTCGGCGCACGCGAATCGTCGGCGCACAGAAAAAGAAAGAGGAATTTTAGTAAAATGACTGGATCGGTGTGGGCGGCGGTGACGGGACTCCCGGGAGGAGAACCAGAGGTCGACCAGACACACCGTCGGAGACAGAAGATGGAGGTGGGGACACCCCCCGTCCCCAGGGTCCCGGGACCCCGCGAGGGTGGAGGGGTGGCCGGGGGTCCCAAGGAGGCACTGAGGTAGGTGTTCAGCCTGCGACGGCGGGCGGAGGAACGACAAGCACACCTGAGCAAAGGCACACACAACCCAAGAGACGAGCGGCAAGGAGGGCGCAGAGTCGGAGCGGCACCCGAGGACGTCGGAAGAGTCAGACTACGCCGGGGCAGACACACATGAGACGTACGTCCGAACTGGCGACAAGGGGTCGTGCACCAAGACCGAACCGTCGACAAGGGGACGGGAGCCCCGACTGAGCCCAAGAGACCGGGAAAGGTACGTGGGGAACAGCCGTCGAACGAGCAGGAGCCCCAGGTGACTGGGAGAAGAGCGCTCAGACGCCGAGGCGAACCTTTAACGGAACTAAGGACGGTAAACGACCCCAGGGACGAACCAACCCCGAGGCACAGAGGGTGGTCAAGACTTTTACGAGTCGGTAGACAGAATCCACGACGGAGACTGGAGGCTGGAAGAGACGCCCCTCCCCCACCCGGGTGTGAAACCTTGGGTGGCGCCCCGGACTTTGTGTCCGACGTGGGAGGGACGACCTCCACCCCGACGGGGCGACGTCCACGGGTCCCCGGACCCGACCCCCTACCTCGTCCACCCCACCCACTCTTCCCTTACCCTCCCGGAGCTACCAGACGAAAACGTCTTGCCACTCTACCGGACCTAAGACGGGGTAACAGACTCAAGAGAGGGGACGTACGAGGGCAGGATGTTTCCGGAAAAAGAAAGAAACTGTTTTCCTCTCTTCCCCCGCCTCCCCCGGGACTGGATGTGAGGAGTCGTCGACGGCGCCCCTAGCCGTGAGGCGGGGCTCCTCTACTTCGGTCACGAACAGGAGACAGACGTAGTTTATGTGCGGGAGAGCAGGAACACTTCGGCCGCACAGAGGTGCAGGACAAGGGTAGGAAAGTCAACTCTTCGGCAGAACCGAGGTACAGACCCCCTGGACCCCGGGGAGTGAGCGCGACGCCCGGGTGGGAGGCCCCGGAGGTGGGGACCACACGACCTTGGACTCGGACCCCCGGCACCTACGGACAGGGGTCCACGCGAGCACTGGGCCGGAAGTCAACGGTAAGCACGTCTGCGGCTCCCGGTCGGGCGCGGGAGGACCCCCAGAGGACGCAGGACTGGTGGTCCAGAACGGAACCCAGTCATTTCAGCGGAAGACCCGGGTGAAATCCCCCTCCCGCAAGTCGTCGAGTCCTCCGTCCTGTCCGAGTCGAGTCGGGCGGCGCGGGTCTATGGGGAGGCCGGTCCAGCCGAGGAGACCTCAGAAGAGGGACGTAAGTGTGGAGGGACGGTACCCTAGAGGGCCGAGCTCCGACGTAGGACTGAGACCTACTTGCGACCAGTGTACGTCCCGGGGACCCACCGGCGACCAGGAGTCCCCCTAAACCTGAGTGTAATCGGGGCTGGGGTGTGACCTGCAACCTCTGGTCCACGGACACGGTCCCCGGGCCGGAGAAGAGAGAGTCGTCGCAATGGACCTGTGGACGGGACCACGGACCTTCACCCCGGGACCCGGACGAAAGGTGCTCACCAGGGTGGAGGGTGGACGACCGGGGGCTGGCCCAGGAGCGACCACAGGCGTCTGTACGTCCGTGTCGCCCCTGGAATTCTCCTCCTAGTGCCGTCGAAGTCCTCTCCGGGAGTGCCACCACCCACTCCCCACCGGCCCGCGGCCACACGACTACCGGAATCTGAGAGGCGGTCCCTCTTCGGGCGACTTTTGAACCGCGAATCCCTCCTCCACACTCACTCACCTTCACTTTGGGTCGAAACTCCTTTTCTGTCACCTCTTTCTGTAATGGACCATAATTACCACTGAACAACAAAAACCGTCGCTTTCACTCGACAGTCCTTGAACGACAAACGCAGAGACGAGCCGTCGGCCCAAACGAGCCGCCACGACAAATCGGACAAAAGGCCCTGACCAACCCACCACGTCTGGGTCCGACCGACGTGGGAACCCCGACACAGAGCCGGTACTCGTCCCCGAGAACCTCGTCTGGGGACACTCGGAAAGTCCTTCTCATCTCCGAAAAGAACCGACCTTTCGTACCCGGACACCCCACGACCTCGGTCGACCGTTAGGACCCCCCTGCGGGTCGAGAACCAGTCCTGTCTTAGATGTCGACCTCGGCACCTGTCCCTGGATTCCCTAGGCGGCCGGGACCACCGTCCCTCACGCGAGTCTCGGGGTCTTGTACGTACGAGCCCGACGTCCCCTGGACTAGTGGCTCGCGACGACCTCGGGGCCCGAGGGGCTCGTGTCGTCGACTCGTCCCAGGTCGGAGACACCGAGGGTTCAGGTGTTCGACGACTGGTGGGGCGGACTCTTGGTGTCAGGGTGGGTCCCACCGGACACGGCGGGGCGGACTCTTGGTGACGGGGTCCCACCGGACACGGTGGGGTGGACTCTTGTGGGGGGCCACTGGACACGGCGGGGCGGACTCTTGGTCTCAGGGTGACGTCCCACCGGAGACGGCGGGGCGGACTCTTGTGGGGGTCCACCGGACGCTCGGGGGAGGAGGGCCGAGAAAGACGAGACAGTGGACACCCGTAGGGCAGCGGGGACCAATCACAGGCCAAGGCTCAAACGGTCACTCTGAACGACACATCGGAGCCCGTGCAGTGAATCTGAGAGACTCGAACAAGGGACGGGCAGTCACCCCTACTACGACCGTAGGTGGGTATAGGACGTCCCAGGGACAACTGTACACTTCGATCGGGTCCGGTCGTCGCTGAGTCCCGGCTGGATCCCCTAACGGCGCAGACGGGGACTGCGGGAGAGGACGGAAGTCGAACTCCGTGAACGAGACGAGGGCGGACAGAGACGAACGAAAACTTCCCATTAGGTGACGGAAGAACAGACCTCCGTCTCGGGTCCGGCTGGTCCCGGACTTCCACGCACGACGAGGGAGCACTACCCGTCCATACACGTTCCGTGGGTGCACGTCTTTCGCCGAGTCTCCGCGGCGCGCAACGCGGAGAGGGGCGGGGTCCGGTCTACGTATCTCGGAAGGGTACATTGTGTACCCATTTCACCCTCAGCGAGTCAGGACAGACTGAGACACACTGGGGCACCTGACGTCGGGTGGTCCGAGGAGACAGGTACCCTAAGAGGTCCGTTCTGATGACCTTACCCCACGGTACGGGAAGAGGTCCCGTAGAAGGACTGGGTTCCTAGTTTGGATTCAGAGACCTATATGCACATATTTATGGTGATATATACAAATAAAGAAATGTAAGACTAGAGCCGACTTTTGTTTTGTTATATTTTGTCTTATCATACAAGAACGAGGTATGACAAACAAAAAATAAAAAGTTCGTATTAAATATAAGAGGACTCAACGAGTGTATTCGAGTAAAGAAACCGCAGCGGACACATGTATGTAGACTTACTCCGCTTTTTCGTCCCTCTCGGTACGAGTAGATGTACTCTTTGACTCTACCCTGGTGAACAGAATAAATGGAAAGGATGTCTTATAAAAATTTACAAATGTAACTTTTCGTGAAGACTGAAGAGATGGAGTAAAGGGGAAATATGTGTGTGTGTGTCAGAATGTATCTTATTAACATTAAGTCAATTCTCGTGGAAACCCCTTTTACTATGACGTGTATTTAGTCATAAAACTTACCTCGAACTAATACTGACAAGTCGGCAAAACTTACTATAAAGATTATTTAATACGTGGGTTTCAAGGTACCACTCTACTGTCTAGTTTGCGTATCTAGACTAAAGAGAGTGAGGACTTTAAGTGTTTTCGAGGTCATTCCTATATGTGCAATATTTTACACCGTTGGTTTTGAGTCTGGCACCAGAGACACAAAGGGTGACTTCCTCGGGTCCACAGGAACCCCTGTAGCGACCAGGGAGGACCCCTGGCCCCCTACGTCCCCGTAAAGCCCTGTCGACAGTGTCGGTGTGACTCCCGACAGGGGTCCCGGCGACCACCCAAGACCCACTGGACCACGGCAGTGCGTCCGACGGGCTCCTGCGCACACTCGTAGTCCTGTCCTGACGTCTCCGAGCCAAGTGACGTTAGGGCTTCGGTCTGGGTCGTACCGGTCGAGTCATCACAACTTTTAACCGTTTATTTTCTAGCAGTTCCTGACCGGGACGGAGACGATTTTCGACAGACACCCCTATTGCACTGTGAACTGAACCTCGGGAAAGTGTGGCCGGTCGTCGAGTCCTGACCGTCTACCCCGATCTTCCCGGCACAACTGTCCGGGTTGTCGTAGTCGCCCCTTGTGGAATCGACGACCGTTGTATCCTCAGGCCCCCTGTGGTCTGGGAGACCCCCGCCGCCGGGACGACCCTTAGCCTTTACGCAGGGGGCCCGGAGGTCTGGGTAAGGACGAAGGGACCCGGTGGTCCCTTCAGGGACAAGGGGGTAGAGACTCGACTACCGGAAAGGGACCTTATGTCTATCTATTAAAAAATCCCTTTTAATTTTTTTGGTTTTGTGTTTCGGTTGTTATTACCATATTAGTGGAGGGTTCCTAGGCAGTCGGTCGAGGTTGTTGACGGCGGGACACCGGTCGGAAAGGAAGGTGTGGTCGGGTGACGGGAAGGAAGATCTAATAGGACCCCCAGGCAGCACACCCAGACGTGGAGTCCACGTCAGTCGCGCCGGGCCCACTGGTCCCAGAAGCCGGGCAGTCGACCTCTCCCGCACCCGCTCTCCCTCTTCCCCGTGGACATCCAACCTCTCTCACGCGTCGACGTGGTCGGCCGACGGCGCACGCCCGGAGTCGACGCAGGACTAACCAAAGACCGACGTGTCCCAGAAGCCCGGCGGTGCAAAAGAAAGTCGTCTAAGAGCGCGACTCCGAGCTCCCGAATCAACGGGGTACCGGACACCCTAGAATTAAGAGAACTGGTTCCTAGTTTGGGTGTAGGACACGTAACGTTCCGTCTAAGAATTGGTGACCTGGTCGTCCCTTCAGGGGTCAACTTAGAACTCAACTTATTTCAGAGTCTTTGCACATACTCTGAGATTTTTTTTACTATTATGAAAGACCGATAAACTATCGTAGTACCTCAACAATTGAATAAACCCATCCAACTGACAAAAGAATTCTCAAATAAATCTCTATGGTGTCAGGAATACCCATTTCACGAGACGACCGCCCAGCCGACGTCCTATTGGATCTTCCTTCCCGTCACCCGACCACACCTTCCTTTCCGACCGGTGTCCCGCCGTCAACGACCTCGACCGACTGCCTAGGAACCCTCCACTAATATGGTAATAGCAACCGAAACACAAAACCAAAAAAATTAAAAGGGATTTTTTAATAGATAGACATAAGGTCCCTTTCCGGTAGTCGAGTCTCTACCCCCTTGTCCCTGAAGGGACCACCGGGTCGCCGACTCTGAGGCGCGAGGGTTACGTCCCCGGGCCCGAGTTAGGGACCGGTCCCTAGGTCTAGGGTGCGCGGGGTCACTTCTAGTTTCTGGGGTGCACGACGACGACTCTGGGTCACGTCGCTCTGGACATTCCCCGTAAGTTTTTGTGTCCCGCCCCTTGTCTTTTCCTTCGTCGAAGTCGTCGACAGACCTTCCACCTCTAACTTCAGTGTCCAGTGTGACCTAAACCGGTCTGAGGTGTGGCGGGAACCCACGTCGGTTCTAGGGTCGCCCACCTGCGGTACCGTAGGAACCTTTCGTCGGGGTGTAGGGCGGAGGTCCTGTCCTGGCCCCGTCCTCCCCCGGCCCGACTCACCTCCCCTCCGACCTCCCGTCGTCCGTGCCAGTGGGGGGGTGACGATGTCGGAGGACGGGACGTCGAGGCCCACGGAGTCTGGGGTTGGTACCCACGGCCCGCACAGGACTGCCTGCGGTCGAGGTACGTGGTGGATCGCTTCGAGTCGGAACTCAGGGGAGAGGTGAGTGTCGAATCCTAGGAACGGAGGTAAGCAGGAGTCCCTGTGTCGGTGTCTTTCATACGTTTTGGGTCACTCTTTGAATCTTTTATGTAAATTCCCTTAGAGCTTCTCTCAACTCGTAATCTGTGTCTTTTACCCCCTCTTCGTCTTTCTTTTAGTCGCTAACAATGTCTAAATGGTGGTCCATGACCTTCAAGGGTTTCCCCTTTTTCCTCCTTTCCCGCTACCAGACGTGCTACTGGGTCCCTCTAAGGGGTGCCGACCCCACACTCGACGGTTTGACCTGTCCACCGCACCTCGAGGTGTCACCCACTCCCTTCTGGGAACGAAGGTCTCGGAGGATTCTTGCGCCGTCCGTCCTCGACCAGACGGTCTCCCTCTCGTTTCCCGTGTGCAGGTCTCAGTCTCGAAGAGTCATTGTCAGAACCCTTGTTCCTCCATCCCTACAACAGAGGTGGTAGGACCTCCTCCAGTGACGAGGGACCTCAAGACACGTGTCCGTCTCCCTGCTAGGGACCTGCTCCCGAACTCGTGTGCAGGTCTGTCCTGTGGTACGCGGAGGAAGGGCTCTGTGTCCTCCTCCGACTCGAGGAAGGTCCTCTCCCGTCGGGTTTCCCTCTCCTCACCTTACTTCCCCGTGCTTGCCGCCGGGACCCGTCGGGACCCTCCGGACCCCGGTCGGAGCCCCTCCCGCGTCGACGCGCCCTCCGCGACACGTTCTCGAGACGTCGGAGGTCTCGCAGACCTGGAGGGACGGAGGTCGGGAGTGAGTGTACTCCGGCACGAAGAGGTACCCCGAGGACACGGGGCGTGGACCTCCCACGTGCACCTCCCGTGTGCACCTCCCGCGTGGACCTTCCGTGTGGACTTTCCGTGTGCACTCCCGTGTGGACCTTCCGTGTGCACCTCCCGCGTGGACCTTCCGTGTGGACTTTCCGTGTGCACTCCCGTGTGGACCTTCCGTGTGCACCTCCCGCGTGGACTTTCCGTATGCACTCCCGTGTGGACGTTCCGCGTACACCTCCCGCGTGGACCTTCCGCGTGGACTTTCCGTGTGCACTCCCGTGTGGACCTTCCGTGTGCACCTCCCGCGTGCACCTCCCACGTGGACTTTCCGTATGCACTCCCGTGTGGACCTTCCGTGTGCACCTCCCGCGTGGACCTTCCGTGTGGACTTTCCGTGTGCACCTCCCGCGTGGACTTTCCGTATGCACTCCCGTGTGGACCTTCCGTGTGTCCCTCCCGTGTGGACCCTCCGCGTGGACCTTCCGTGTGTACCTCCCGCGTGGACCTTCCGCGTGGACCTTCCGTGTACACCTCCCACGTGGACCTTCCGCGTGCACCTCCCGTGGAGACCTTCCACGTACACCTCCCGTGTAGACCTCCCGCGTGGACCTCCCGCCGACCGACCTCCCGTGTGGACCTTCCGTGTGCACCTTCTGTCGTCCGAGTCCGTCGTCGTCCTCCGTCCCGCCAAGAGCAGGGTCACAACCAGGGTGACGCCCCCGCCCCCCCACCGAGGACCAAAAGGGTCCCAGTGAGAACCGGAGCGGAGTCTCCTCGAGAAGGACAGTCGACAGGGCCTTCGACTTCGTCGGACCGGGGTTCTGAGAGCAGAAAGGGACCCCCGGAAGCAGAACGGAGGGGCGGGGGTGTCGACGACTAACGTCTCCTGCGCACAAATCCCCACGCAGGACCTTTAGCACTGGCGTTGTACGCCTCCACGACTCGTTTCAGTCGTGCCCCGACCCCCGGACCCCTCGTTCCGCCCCCACACGGTCGCACGGGGCCCCACACACTGCGCAAAACGGTATTTGCAACCTTTGCAAAACTCTATCCAATACGTAAAAATTATCTGGGGGCAGGAAAGAGGAGGAGGAGGAGGGGCGGGGGGCGTCCGCAGAGAGAGGAGGGGAGTGTGTCCGTCTGTGTGCAGTCACACTCTCCTTGAACGACTGTGCCTACTCCGTAGATAATAACAGGGGACCTAAACTTACTCGGCAAGAAGTGAACTTGTCTCGGATGTGAGACCGGGACGAAAGATTTCTTATCTGGAAGAGAAACAAACGACAGATACACTACTGTACTTTATCACAATACTTGTCTTCTTGGTTGGGTACATTACCTTTTAATGTCACAGGAAAAAAGAGGGGGGCTAGTAAATAAAAAAATTTTTTTTAATCTCTGATTGTCTAAAGAAAAGATAAAGACTAACTCTTGAATATCCAGTACCGGGTCGGGGTGGTAAAGAATAACTTTGAGACTTATATCAGAAACACGACAATGATTGCAGTGCTCAGACTAACATAATTATACAAAGAGTTCCGTGTTGGATATTTTCGTTAAAAGAGGAGACGGCATTTTATAAGTACTCTTATGTCCGAAAAAACAAAACTACGGTGTAAGAAATTCATCTCTTTCAGAGTAACAAAGGAAGCCCCTCGAAACCCAGTTTTCGTGGTCGTCGAAGACAACCCTTGAGCACCGTAAAGCCGTTCAAAAACTATGTCTTTATCAGCGCCCGTACACACTGCGTGGGAGGTCGTCGCCTTACTTACCCCTGACACCCAGACTAGGGAGTCGACCCCGAGGCCGGCGGACCCCCCGGGCGGACCGGAGGGCTCCGACTCGAGTCCGCCCCTCTTCACGGACCGGACCCAGGTGCCGTGGCGCAGGTGCGGACCCGACCACACGCACGGACAGGTGTCCCGGCAGAGAGCTCCACGGTCTTGCCGGCCGCGACCCGTGCCGCACAGGCCGCCTCGACTACAGACCGAAACGTAAGAGAAACGTAACCTGAAAGAAATCGTCTCCTACTTCACAATAAACTTTGGAGTCTTCCCCTTTAAGGTCGTCCGGAGCGGAGGGAAAGAGTGTCATTTACCACTCCTGGTGGACACTGGTGGGGCGGGGGACCGGACCACGGGGAGAGAAGAGACGCCCGTCCTACCACAACGGGCCCCCAGAGGAACGGCAGGGGAGGGACCCGGTGGACGAGACCACAGGTCTTACTGACCTCCCCACCCCACACAAAGGAGGAATGCAAGGGACGTCGAGATCTGAGTTTCCCTTGGGCTCCCTTCCCCGTCACTTGTGTCCCTTGGAGACTGGAGGGGTGGGGTAGGTGCGGCCCCGCGGACGGTGTAGGAGGGAAGGACGGGAGCCGGGGGCGGGGGAGCAGAGAGTGCGGGTCACGGGACTACGGTCGGGGAGACGTAGACTCCGGACCGGAGAGGGACGGCGACCGTGGGGGTGGATCCGGATGTCCCGGGGGGTCCTAGACGCCTACGTCCGGGACGTGGGGTTCGCTCGCCAGGTCCGCGGAGGACACAGAGGCGGGGGTACGGACGGGAGAATTGTGACCGGCAGACCCTGGACCGAGCGGACGGAGAAGGGTGAGTCTCGACGCCGGGGGCACACCCGGGAAGGGGTCCCGCAGGGAGTTCGGGAGACGGGAGAGGACAGGGAAACGTGCCGTCTGGGTGACGTCCGACCTGACCCTTGTTGCGGGGTCGTGGGTCGTGTCTCCTCCTCCGGGACCGTAAAAAGACGTCACTGCCCTACGTCCGCATCCTTTGTAAACCGGGCAGGATAAAAACTTCAATTATTTTGTCTAGGGAGTTTCAACAAAGTACAAGTCGAGAAATTCTCCAATTGATAACCTGTAAAGACTAGCAGGAGGACTGGAGCGGCCACTTTTTAGGCCTTACCCCTCTACCGCACCGCGTCAAAGGGACCACCGAGGTTGTCATTTCTGGGTGGACGGTCGCGCTACGCTCAGGTAGGGACCCGGCCGCTCTAGGGGGCCTCCTCCCGGACCGTGGGGTGAGGTCACGAGGACGGACTTCTTAGGGTGCCTGTCTCCTCGGACCGTGGGGTGAGGTCGCGAGGACGGACTTCTTAGGGTGCCTGTCTCCTCGGACCGTGGGGTGAGGTCGTAAGGACGCACTTCTTAGGGTGCCTGTCTCCTCGGACCGTGGGGTGAGGTCGCGAGGACGGACTTCTTAGGGTGCCTGTCTCCTCGGACCGTGGGGTGCGGTCGCGAGGACGGACTTCTTAGGGTGCCTGTCTCCTCGGACCGTTGGGTGAGGTCGCGAGGACGGACTTCTTAGGGTGCCTGTCTCCTCGGACCGTGGGGTGCGGTCGCGAGGACGGACTTCTTAGGGTGCCTGTCTCCTCGGACCGCCCGGTGTCGGGTACCCCAGTGTCTCGACCTACCCTGACGTACTGATCGTCGTCGTTGCACTGCGTCACTCGCCTGTCACGCACCCACAGAAGACACGTCACAGAGTCCGAACTGGAACAAGGACACATTGTAGAGTCCAGCGGAAGTGTACAGCGGATTCCCCCGGTGGGGGACTGGTGGGGACGGTAGTTCCGTTCCCTCCACTAGGACGAATGTTTTCCGTCCGTCATGCCAATAGAGTAATTAAGAGACACCGAAGAACTCGATTTTATGACAAGGGACTGGTCTATTCTTCTCACAGTCTCTGTGACGTTCGGTCACGTGTGTATACCTGCACCTGGGTCTACACGGGTTGCTTTGCCAACGTCCGAGTTAGACAGTCACTAAGACACACACACAGACATTGGGTCCTTCTGTTTCAGTCGAAATACAAATGTTTCGTTTCCGGTCTATTGGACTTCCCTAGACGATTCATTGAGTGGACAATTAGGTACTTTCTTGATCCGTCCAATTGGCCAATTACTTCTTTTTGAAGTAGGAGAAGGTCCCTTCGTCTTTCTTCTCGGTCTTTCGGACGGCAGTATGTGTCTGTACTACAAAAGGTCCGTCGTAAGTCGTGGCAGTAATCACTTTCGTCCTTTTATGAGTCGGGAAGGGGTGGGGGCCCTCTTTCCTTTCGTCCTAAAGGAAATTCTGCAGTTCAGTGAAAGGGGAGGAGACTCAGGGAAAGGACTCGGGACGAGGGACAGAAGGTATTATAAGATAAGGAATTTTATCTCAGACTTCGTTTACCTCCCTTTATGACTCCAAAATATTTTGACCACAACAAATGTGTCAAAAAGGTAGGACGATACAAAGTATTATTTTTACTAGTTTCTTTCTTTTATTTCCTTCAGTCATTTCGGGGCAGAGACGGTCGACACACACCACCCCCACCCTACCCCGTGGTGACAGCAGACCCGGACAAGTGCGCCTGTCAGTGAACACAGGCGAAGACAGTGTATTTATATTTTATTTTTCGGGAAGTGTGCAGTTCGGACTGTGGGTTGATCTTTTTTTGTTTATGTAAATTTTGCCTCAAACGTGGAGTGACTGAAGCCCTTTTTAGCTTCTCGACCATAAATGGGTCCCGAACAATTCTGCAGTCTCTCTCCTCTTAATCTACAAAAGACTTTTTACTAACTTATAACTCCTAAAAGGAGGTAAGGGTCCCCGGTCCCGGGTCCGCAAGGCACGTACGTTCGACGGGGCCCGAGACCCCCGGAGTCCACCTTAGGTCCGAATCAAGACCGTCGCCCTCTCCCTCCACCACTGACGTCGGGGCCTCGGTCCGGGGACGACAGGGCCCATCGCGGGGTGCGGGACGGGTCCACTCGTTCGGACGTCCACGTTCCGGCGTACAGCCAGATCCTGTGGTCCCGGCGGCCGCACCCGAGTCCCAAATCCTGGGTCCTGACTCGACCTCGGTCCGGAGGGGTGGAGTGAAGTGAGCAGTCGTCCTGCCGGCCGTCCCCGGACGGACACACCACTGGTGACTTTACCCGATAGGGCTCCCCACCAAGGTGAGGACCCAGTAAAAGGCTCTTAGGTGGTCTTGGTTCCACCCCGGTCGGACGACACAGAGACTGTCAGGTGAATGGAGTAGTTCTTCGTCGTAAAATCGAATTCTTTTATTCGTGTCTCTTAAGTACTTACCGGTATGATGGATGGAAAACATTCGGAGAGTAAACGGGGTCACCGTCCCCGCCAGTCCCGACGTACCGTGAAGGTCTCCGTGACCCAATCTAGGCCAGAGTGGGTCCCTCTGGGACCCTGGTCCAGGTCCCGCAGTCTTACGGACTGACGTCTCCACGACGTTGCTCCGGGGGAGGACCCACCGCTACTGAGACCTCCCCTCTGACCGGGTCCTCGGGACAGACGACTCGCCCCAGAGGGGGTCTGGAGACTCGGGGGCCTCTCCGGGTCGGAGGCCGGGAACCCGGACACCGACCCGTCCAACACTCGCCCGAAAGACCAGCTCCGCCCCGGGGCCCCAGAGACGACCCGACAGAGGTGAAGACCCCCAGCCCCCCATAGAGACTGTCTCTGGGAGTCCCTCCGTCGGGGCCTCGGAGAGACCCTTCAGCCTCCGGGTGTCGGTCACCGGGTCGAAAAGACTATATTAGGGCAGGACTCTCCTCGTGGGTGAACCCCCATAAAACACTCTGGGCATTAACCTCTGGACCAAAGACGGAGGAGAAGCGAAAATTAAACCGCAACTAGATGTTCGGAAATCTAGTTAAGACGAAGGCAAAGATTAGTCTCGGTTGAGTACCGACAAGCACCCGGTGCGGAGGCACGCCACTTCCGTCAAACAAAGAATCGTTCCGCGTCTTTGACGGGGGACGTCGTACTCGGTCCGTCCGGTAGGCCCCCTCGGAACGCGACCGACAGAGGGCCTCCCGCGCGGGTAGTGGTGACTCTGCGCGACGCGGGGCCGCGCGGACAGACCTGGTGAAGATCCCGTGTGCGACAAGGTCCCCGGGAAGTGTGTTGAGAAGACACCGAAGAACGTTTCCTCTTTTCGTACGGCGAGCGGGGAGACGGACGTCCGTCGGTCCTGAGTAATCTCGACAAAAGGACGAACGAGAGATCCAGTCGAAAGTTTTTGCCGTAGTCTTTTCCGGTGGTCCGGACGTGGGTCCAGGGGACTCGCTCGTCCCGGAGAACCACGTCACCCGGGGAGCCTCCTTCTCCCACCTTCCGGGCTCAGGACGGAAAACTCGGACAACTCATCCTTCCCCCTCCTCCGTAGACTTCACTCGTCACCGCGAGTGACGCACCCGCAGGGGAACCACCGTCGCACCCGCAGGGGCTACCGTCGCACCCGAAGGCCCCTTCCACCGACCCCGGCCCGGTCCTGCCGCCCGGTGGACCAGTGGTCGCGGAGACAAGACACGAGAGAGGCGTCACCTGCACCGGAGCCGGGACGGAGACGGCCACCGGGGGGGCCCCCACGGGTACCTGGACGCGGACCTGGTGGTCAAGGGCGACGGGCACCGCCTCGGCCCGGAGGCGCTCGTCGTCGACGTCGTCCTCGAGGACCGCGAGTTCGTCTTCGTCGTCGACGTCTCTGTCTAGGAGTAGCGGCTCAAGGTCGCCGTCGTGCTCGTCGACAGCGCCGTCGTGCTCCGGGTCGACGTGCTCGTGTAGTTCCAGTCAGGGGCGGAGGCCGGGCCCGGCCGGCCGGCGCGCGGGTCTGGGGCGGCGCGCGCGGGTCTGGGGCGGCGCGCGGGTCTGGGGCGGCGGGCCCGGCCGGGCGGCGTGCGCGGGTCTGGGGTGTCGGGCCTGGGGCGGCGGACCCTGGGCGGGCGGAGCGCGGGGTCTGGGGCGGCGGGTCTGGGACGGCGGGGCCGGCCGGGCAGTGCGTGAGTCTGGGGCGGCGGGCCCGGCCGGGCGGTGCGCGCGGGTCTGGGGCGGCGGGCCCTGACGAGCCACAGGGGGTCGCACCGGGCGGTGCGTGCGGGTCTAGGGCGGCGGGTCCTGGACGGGTCACCGGGGGCCCGGCCGGGCGAGACGCACGGGGTTTTAGAACGGCGGGTCCTGGTAGGGGCTCGAGGGCCTGACCGGGGACACACATGGGTGTTAAGGTGTCGGGTCCTGTTTGAGGTTCGGGTGTCCGGTCGGGTGACACACACGGGCTTTAGGGCGACGGGTCCTGGTGGCGGGGGTCGGGGGTCGGGCCGGGCGGGGCGGTCCGCGAGATAGAGCGAAGGCCCCTGGAGGGGTTACTAGACGACGGTCAGACTCCAACTACGGACCCCTACAAGGAGTGGTCCGGCACATATGGACGCACAGTCGTGAACCTTCGACCAACACCGGTTCTCACCTTTGTCGTAAATTTCCGTGGGACATCTTCGAATTCCGTCCCCTCTTTAGACAAGCAACCTGAAGTGGATGTTTGCATACAGGGATTTATCGCTGTAATGGTTGTTCTTCTTCGCGGTCTTACAATCGTCACCAGTGGAGACCCACTCCACAAATCCTTAACAGAAATAAAAGAAGAACCCTCAACAGGTAGAAGAGAGGTAAAAAGGGTGACTGAAAAATATTAACGTCCCCGACGACGACGATTCAGCGAAGTCAGCACAGGCTGAGACACACTGGGGTACCTGCCGTCGGGTGGTCCGAGGGGGCAGGGACCCCAAGAGGTCCGTTCTTGTGACCTCACCCAACGGTAAAGGAAGAGGTCACGTACTTTCACTTTTCACTTTTCACTTTCACTTCAGTGAGTCAGCACAGGCTGAGAATCGCTGGGGTACCTGACGTCGGGTGGTCCGAGGAGGTAGGTACTCTAAAAGGTCCGTTCCCCCCCGCTCGATTATAAGTGAAAGTAAATCTACCCTATTCCCTTTTTGATTGTATTAAAAAAGAAAAACCATAAACGACAGACCACACACAATTCAGTGGAGTCAGTACAAGAAACGCTGGGATGTCTGACGTCGGGGGGTCCGAGGAGACAGGCACCCTAAGAGGTCCGTTCTTACGGCCTCACCCAACGGTACGGGAGGAGGTCCCCTAGAAGGGCTGGGTCCTCGACTTGGGAATAGAGAATACCGAGGACGGAACCGTCCGTCCAAGAAATGGTCATCCGGTGGACCTTTCGAGGTAAGTGACAGATGTACATAAAAAAAAGACTAGGGTCTAAAATTTTCGTTTGCAAGGTCCTTCTGTGCACGTGATCACTCCGTGTCTCTCCAGTACAGTGAACAAACTCCCTGGTGAATATTGCAGACACTAGTGCACACAGTGCCGTGAATCTTGGAACGTCTTGGAACGACAAGTCACCTTTACACATGTGCAATTTTAAGTATCCTTCAAAATGTAAAGGACATCGGTGGAATTTTGTGGGTTTCTTTGGTCCAACACACTCACTAAATAACAATACATTGTTTAATGAGTTTTCTAAAAATCGGCGAACTTTATTATTTGTACAATAGTCTATCGAGTCGAGGGTGCCCGACCCCTAGACCCCCGTCGAGCGTCTACCGGCCCGGAGAGCACTCCACACTAGCCCGCACCAGTCCCGCCGCCAGAGTGGACTCGTACCCCGGCCCGGACGTCCTAGGGGAAGGGTCGAGTGAGTTGGGGACCAAACCCTGTCCTCCGGTGTTCAGGAGGAGTGGACCCGGAGATCCTAGGTTCACTGGTTCTTCCTCCAGCGTCACAGAAGACCTGTTTACAACTTCCACTGGGGGGGTGGGTGGGGACGATGCAACGAGACGACAGTATCCGTAGTTGGGAGGGCCGTCCCCGGGTCGGCTCCCCACCTGTGGTCCTCCGTCCTTCCTCAGAAACTCCCCGGTGACCCCTGGACCGACGATTTCCATTTTCATTAAAGTCCGACAAAATAAATTGGAGCATAAAGATTTCACAGCGAAGTTGGGTACTGTGTGTATTCGCCAACACCGGTACGACTCAGACCCACGTGCGGCACCTGGTCTGTGCATCTCGGGCAAAGGGACACCTGGTCGACGGGACGCCGGTGTGCACCAGTCACCGACACCCTGATCCAGGAGTGGTTTCAGCCAGATCTATTGGCGGCAAGCCATGGTCGCTCACGGCGGGCGTCCGGCGGCCTAGGCAAAACGGGAACTTCGACGTCGGAGGACAAAAGACACTTAGGGCTTTCGGTAGACTTCGCGGGCGGGGCGGGTGAGCGTGACGAGTGGGGACCCCGCGCCAAAGGAGAGGAGTGGTCGTCCGAAGAACTTGAAAGAGGTGGTCTGAGGACGTAAGTAGAGTCTTCGGACTTTCCAGCCCCGTCGTGCGGAGAAGGCTCAGGAAAGGGGCCGGAGGGCCACTGGGCTCCCGGGGGTAGAAACCTCCGTCTGGGGGAGGTGGTCCCCAGGGGGTCTGGAAGTCCGGTCTTCGGACGTCTAGTCCGGTCTTCGGGCGTCTC
Organism: Capra ibex; assembly: GCA_006410555.1. NCBI lineage: Eukaryota > Metazoa > Chordata > Mammalia > Artiodactyla > Bovidae > Capra > Capra ibex. The sequence continues at coordinate 745,456 of SJYO01054996.1, forward strand.
CTACCTTCGGGGTCTTTACGTTAAGTGTTTGGAAGAGTTCCACTGCACAAGAGACGCGAGATTAACAAAGAAAGAGGTAAATATCGTCTCTAGTAAACAGACTTCGGTAAATTTTGATACATTGGCAGTAGGGTATGCGGCCGGAGACAAAACTGCTAAAGGTGAGAGAAGTGTTCGGTAGTAGAAAACCACTGTAAACCGTCACCACAAACAGTCTGTCTAAAGAACTCGTGTGTTAGACTAATCACAATAATTTGGTAGTCACTTAAACTTATCCTAAAATATTAATTTTTCTCTTGCCATAAAAATTTTCCCGAAGGGACCCCGAATCTACCATTTCTTAGACGGACGTTACACCCTCTGGGCCCAAGCTAGGGACCCAGTCTTTTCAGGGGACGTCTTCCTTTACCGTTGGGTGAGGTCATAAGAACGGACCTGCTAGGGTACCTGTCTCTTCGCACCACCCGATGTCAGGGACCCCAGCGTTCCTCAGCCTGTGCTGACTCACTGCTTGTATCTCACAAACTTTCCATTGACTTCAACAATTGGAACCCATTCCTACGAGAGAAAGACCCCAAGGCTGTAAGTCGCAGCGTGACGAAGACCTGCGAACGACCAACACCGACGAGTCCTCGGACAGGGGCAGGACAGGATGTGAACCAAGAAAGGAGGGGCCTTCCCCCAGGACCTCGCACCGGTCACCCCGGGTCCGAGGTCCCTCAGCACTCACACCCACAGTCGCTCACAAACACAGGTCTTTCAGAAAGTAGTCGACCCTGACGACTCGCCTAGTGGGCCGCCTACGCCACAAGAGACCGAAACGGCGAAACCACACAGTAAAATTTAAAAGATTCGTACAATAGCTCCCTCAGCGAGGTAGAGTACAAGGGTCGGCTTCGCGTCGCGCCACTCTCGTTCGTCTTCGCCGGGAGGGACGAGACGGAGGGCTGGGGATTCTCGGGTGGAGCCGAGGCAGGCGTCGAGCTGGTCTCGCCCGGGCCCTGAGGGACAGACCCCGAGAGCAGCCGTCAGAGTCGCCGGAAACAAGGTGAACGACTGTCTCGAAGGTCGGGTCGGCAACGGAAGACAGTCAGAGATCTGCACTGAGTACCTAAAAGAGCTACTGACACCGAGGTCGCATCTCTCCTCTGTCCCCAGAAGTCTCTCACGAAGGTCCTCCCACTGTCCACCAAGACAGCACGGTCCGGGTCCTGGGGCACCCTAGCGACCGACACCTACCTGTCCTCGGACTCCCGCGGCAGTCCTCGACCATCTCGGACGTGTGCGGCCCGTACTCACCGGGGTCTCGGCTCCGACTTGGGGCACTGGGGCCACGACGGCGGAGGGGTAGATGTGACGTCCGAGGGGAGGGGAGGGGCAGATGTGACTCGGAGGGGAGGGCAGATGTGACGGTGGAGGGGAGGGTAGATGTGATGTCGGAGGGGAGGACAGATGTGATGTCGGAGGGGAGGGCAGATGTGACGTCCGAAGGGAGAGCAGATGTGACGTCCGAGGAGAGGGGCAGACGTGACGTCGGAGGGGAGGGCAGATGTGATGTCCGAGGAGAGGGCAGATGTGACGACGGAGGGGAAGGCAGATGTGATGCCAGAGGGAAGGGGCAGATGTGATGTCGGAGGGAAGGGGTAGATGTGACTCGGAGGGGAGGGCAGATGTGATGTCGGAGGGGAGGGCAGATGTGACGTCGGAGGGAAGGGGTAGATGTGACGTCGGAGGGGAGGGCAGATGTGACGTCGGAGGGAAGGGGTAGATGTGACGTCGGAGGGGAGGGCAGATGTGACGTCGGAGGGGAGGGCAGATGTGACGTCCGAGGAGAGGGGCAGATGTGACGGCGGAGGGGAGGGCAGATGTGATGCCGAAGGGAAGGGGCAGACGTGACGGTGGAGGGAAGGGGCAGATGTGACGTCGGAGGGGAGGGCAGATGTGACATCCGAGGAGAGGGGCAGATGTGACGGCGGAGGGGAGGGCAGATGTGATGCCGAAGGGAAGGGGCAGACGTGACGGTGGAGGGAAGGGGCAGATGTGACGTCGGAGGGGAGGGCAGATGTGACATCCGAGGAGAGGGGCAGATGTGACGGCGGGGGGGGGGGCAGATGTGACGTCGGAGGGAAGGGGCAGATGTGACGGCGGAGGGGAGGGCAGATGTGACGTCGGAGGGAAGGGGCAGATGTGATGTCGGAGGGGAGGGCAGATGTGACGTCGGAGGGAAGGGGTAGATGTGACGTCGGAGGGGAGGGCAGATGTGACGTCGGAGGGAAGGGGTAGATGTGACGGCGGAGGGGAGGGCAGATGTGACGTCGGAGGGAAGGGGCAGATGTGACGGCGGAGGGGAGGGCAGATGTGACGTCGGAGGGAAGGGGCAGATGTGACGGCGGAGGGTAGGGCAGATGTGACGGCGGAGGGAAGGGGCAGATGTGACATCGGAGGGGAGGGGTAGATGTGACGGTGGAGGGGAGAGCAGATGTGACGTCGGAGGGAAGGGGCAGATGTGACGTCGGAGGGAAGGGGCAGATGTGACGGCGGAGGGTAGGGCAGATGTGATGTCGGATGGAAGGGTAGATGTGACGTCCGAGGGGAGGGGAGGGGTAGATGGGACTCGAAGGGGGGGGTAGATGTGACGGCGGAGGGGAGGGCAGATGTGATGTCGGAGGGAAGGGGTAGATGTGACGTCCGAGGGGAGGGGAGGGGTAGATGGGACTCGAAGGGGAGGGTAGATGTGACGGCGGAGGGGAGAGCAGATGTGATGTCGGAGGGAAGGGGCAGATGTGACGTCGGAGGGGAGGGGCAGATGTGACGTCGGAGGGGAGGGGCAGATGTGACGTCGGAGGGAAGGGGCAGATGTGACGGCGGAGGGGAGGGCAGATGTGACGTCGGAGGGAAGGGGCAGATGTGACGGCGGAGGGTAGGGCAGATGTGACGGCGGAGGGAAGGGGCAGATGTGACATCGGAGGGGAGGGGTAGATGTGACGGTGGAGGGGAGAGCAGATGTGACGTCGGAGGGAAGGGGCAGATGTGACGTCGGAGGGAAGGGGCAGATGTGACGGCGGAGGGTAGGGCAGATGTGATGTCGGATGGAAGGGTAGATGTGACGTCCGAGGGGAGGGGAGGGCAGATATGACGGCGGAGGGGAGAGCAGATGTGATGTCGGAGGGAAGGGGCAGATGTGACGCCGGAGGGGAGGACAGATGTGACACCGGAGGGGAGGGGTAGATGTGACGGCACAGGGGAGGGCAGATGTGACGTTCCATCTCTGGGCAGGACTGCGGAGCCAGACTGTCCACGCTAGGACCCCCTACCCCGACCAAAAGACGTCAAGGATGAACATCGGGTCTGACAACCGTGGCAGGCAATCCGTCTAAAGGAGTCTTATTTGGGGAAGGATACTTTCTATGCGATGCCACATAAAGCCACCAGAGTAGCCCAGAGGCAGGTCTTCACACGGACGAGAGACGCTCCGACACAGGTCGAACCGAGAAGAGAGGGGTCCAGAGTCCCATAGAGGACAGATTGTGCACTTTTTATTTTCGCGAAAGGTGAGAGATAAACGTGCAGGAAAAAGTGATCACTCCGACTCGAACACACATACTCTTCGGACGACACCAACCATGGCAGAGAGACCTGTCCTCTCGAAGTCCTCGACACACACTTCGGACGACACCAACCATGGCAGAGAGACCTGTCCTCTCGAAATCCTCGACAAATCGTTCGTGTACTGTGAAAAGGAACGTCCCTTCACCTGTCTTAACTCTCCTCGGACGAAAAGGCCGGACCCTCGGTCCGGCGGCACAAATGACAGAAATAATGGACGGGGTCCACCGACTCGCTACGACGGACCTGGGGTCGAAGACCCAGCAGACTTCGTTGAACATTACTCGGACCTCCTGTGCGAAGCCGCCGGCATCGGGACCACGGGCCCTTCCGCGCACCGACGGCGCTCACGGCGCAGTAAGGACTCGGGCAGCCGTGGGGCACTCGTGTGCATGCCAGTCCCGACCGAGTATCGGACGTGAGGCGCAAAGATCCTTCTGCAGACGGCGGGACCCCCGCCCCGCGAGACGGGACGCGGCGGGGGCCGGCCATCCTCCTCTTCGCGGCTCGCACAAAGGTCTCGACCGTCGGCTCCTAACAAGACGTCTCTTTTGGGAGAGCACACCGGAACGTGGTGCCGGAGAGAGAGTAGAGAGGAGTGACCGAGAGCGACTATTTGCGCGACGGAGACCAGGCCGGGCCCTGGGAGTGCCCGCGTGCATCTGGACGACACACGACCTACCGTCCCTCCCCGGTCTCCTGTGTCGGACCCAAAAGTAGTCGGGACTCGGTGGGGCCCTTCACACAGGTCCACCGCCACTCGGGGCATTTCTCCTCCCCAGCCCCACGGGACGTCCCACTCCGCTGGGAGGCGACCAGAGGTCCCGCGGGTGGACTCGCCTCCGCCGCACAGGGCCCTCACCTCGACCCCACCACCCCCACCGCCCGAGGGGGACCCGGCGACAGTGACGGGGTGAGGGGGGTGGTGAGTGTCGCCACGGGACAGGCGCCGCAGGCGTACAGACCCCGGGGTTCGTAGACACTACGTCCGGGAGGAGAGAGACTGGGCGGACACCTACCGACTGGGAAACACCGTAGACTCACAGGCTAAACCCCCCTTGGACTCACTGAACAGGTGCCCTGGAGAACTAATGACGACGACACGAGGTACTCCGACCTCCCTTCCCACTATACTTGAATTGACTTTACTCCCACGGAGAAACTAAACTCGGTCATTGAGGTCCCTCTATTTCTACCTGTACCAAGGTAAAGCCTCCTGGAGCATCCGTTCTTATAAAATCAGAGCGCACCCGGGACTGGTGGCACCGGTTCATCGAGCACTCGGACCTCTACTCGTCGGATCTCCTCCAGGGGAGGTAGTCTGACCACGAGACCGGGGGCCCCCAATGACCAGACAGGACCTGAAGAGGGGCTTTCGCCCGGTGGACTCGGAATCTTCGAGGAACTGGTAGAACCTTTTCGAGGTACTGACGGCGGACAGCCCCGAACTACGTGTCTCGAAGACCCAGGTCGGGGTCCACCTGTACCGGAAGTGGCACCGTCGGGGCACGGGGGTCCCACTGGGGACGAGACGGGCCGGTGAGGTCCGACACGATCGCGACACGCAAGACACCACTCCCCGGTGGACTTTAGACACGCAAATAAAAGTCACTGAGTCCTTCACCCACCGTTCTCGTCGGTGGCGCAGTCGGCCTCCGTCCCAGCTCTCCGGAGCCGGTCGAGGGGCGGACGACGCGGGTGACGTACAACTCCACCTCTGTCAGGGTGCTCACCGAATCTCCTCGGCCCTTCCGGGGCGCGGTCGGGTGAACGAGTCGAGCCCGTACCGGACCCGGGGACCACCAGGATCGGGGCCCCCTGCCGAGTCGGGGGTGCCTCGGACCGGACGGAAAGGCCAGGACCGGGACGGCTGGGTCCGACAGGACACACGCCCACACCCAGAGGGGTCGGACTCGCTAGCCGTCTACTCCTTGTTGTCCCCGTCCGCCACGGGTGGTGGACGCTGGTCCTCGGGAGGACTCTGTCCGGTCCACTCGGAGGTCGACGGGAACCGGACCTCGTCTATCCGTCGACGGTCGCCGGAGACGAAAGGGGACCCCGGACCCGACCCGCGTCTCTGGTGCCGTGTAGTGCGTAGGAAGGACAAACCCGTGCTCTCGAATCCCCGTCTTTTGCTCGACCTGGGGACACAAGTCAGCCGGTCAGCACAGGCTGAGACGCTGAGGTGTCTGATCTCGTGCGGTCCGGAGGAACAGGAAGTGGTAGAGGGTCTGAGACGGGTTCAAGCACAGGTAGCTCGGCCACTGCGGTACGTCGGTAGAGTAGGAGCCGACGGGGAAAGAGGAAGTGCGGTACTGCGACCCCTACGGCCTCTGGACCAAAGAATTGCACGGAAAGTGATTTTGACGCGTTGTCAGCAAAAGACGCTCAGCACAACAGGACACTTAAAATTAGTGACCTTAGATCCGACCAACAAAGGTCTCAGAGAAACATTACTATTAACTTTCTAGAGTGAAAGGAAAAGACCCAGGACCGACTTTGCATTTATAACACTCTGGTCTAAGTCGTCTAAAGACAGACACGGAGTAAGTGTGCAATTTACTTGTGACGCGTCACCTTCCCCTCGGGTCCGACACACATCCGTCAAACTCCCGTAGCCAGTATGGTTCTCGCGGTCCAAGAAGTAGGATTCTGGACGACAAGGCCCGTGACAGAACCGAAGGGTTGTGGTGTGTCGGGAAACTCCACAGGCAAAGGCTTCCGGTCGTTACGACCACCTTAGGGTCTGACCGACCGTCACCGGACCACTACGGGTACTCCCGGACATGGGGACCTGTAGTCCATGTCACGGTAACCCGGGGTTCCGTCCTAGGAGACGTAGGTCCGTCTAGTTGTCTGTAAAAGAGACCATCTTCTTGGAGGGACCCACTCGTCGGGAGGAAGGACCTTCCTTTGACCGTCGTTCCCTGCACCGACGAAAGGTGAAGCCGATCAGAAAATGGGGTCGCCGCAGTAAGGTACAAGGAAAGTCTTCCCTTCTTTTGTGGGGAAAAATTTAGTAAACGTTTCAAGAGCTCGACCAGAATGTCTGTGCGAGTCATTGCGGTCGACCTTCGTGACTTCCAGTCTGGGTCTACACGACTGGCGCCCGCTGCCAGTGACGTCTCGACCCCTCGGTCCCACCTCTCGATGAGAACTTCGGGGCAGTGGGTCTCGGCGGAGACGGTGGGGGCAGGACGGCGTCGAGGACAGTCGGTGGACAACCCTTCCGCCACCAAATTAAAGACGGTATCTCTCTCCAGCCGGTACTGCGAGTCGCACATACCTCGTGTGCCCACCCGGGACTCGACCCGCAGGCGAGGACGGACAACGGTGTGTCGGACGACCTACTATACCGGACCCTCGGGGCCCGGGACCGCCCCCCGTCCACGTGACGACGGACCCCCGGCAGATGTGGCCGAGGGGACGGCGGGCCCCCGGCAGATGTGGCCGAGGGGACGGCGGGCCCCCGGCAGATGTGAGAGAGGGGACGGCGGGCCCCCGGCAGATGTGGCCGAGGGGACGGCGGGCCCCCGGCAGATGTGGCCGAGGGGACGGCGGGCCCCCGGCAGATGTGAGCGAGGGGACGCACTCGGGGCAGGGCCGTGGGAGACAGGTCGCCGGCGGAGGGGGAGGGAGGGAGGGCGCGACTCAGACCCGAAGGAGTGTGGGTGCGGAGACGTAAGACGGAGGGCACCAGGGCCGACCCTTCCTCCCTCCACCGTCCCGAACACCGACCCCCGGGACCCCCGGGACGACACACACGCCCGTGGCGACACTGGTGTCCCCGCACACACACACAGTGTCGACACTAGACGGACGGCCCCGAGACAGGCCAGCCCCGAGTCGGTAGGGAGGAAAAGGTGTCGCCCGACCGCTCCTCCACAACTGATCCCCGGGGTCGTCACCGGTGCCCTCGCAGGCGGGACGACGCAGAGTGTGCGAACCACCGACTGAACCCCCCTTCGCACGAACAGGTGCCTCTCAGGACCCCGGAGCGTCCTCTGTCTGGCGCCGCGGGGGTGGGGGGTACCCTGTCCCTCTCCCGCTCTGGGCGGGGTCGGCTTCCTCTCCCCAACCCTCACTCAGTGCCGGCCCTGTGTTCGCGGGGGGCCCTTCCACGACACCCGTCTCCGGACGGGACCCGCCCACCGGTCCAACCGTCCCCTCCGGGAACCCCGAAGGGCTCCGGGGTGCACCGACCACCCTTCGACTCCGACACGTCCCCACCGGTTCGTGACCTCGCCCTTCCGCCCCCACCCCGGCCTGTCTACCGCCCTCGTACTCAGCCTCCCCGACAGGTCACCCTCGTCCGCCGAGACCGGCGGTCGTCTCCTGAACCGACCAACTACAAGGTCCTTTTGGACAGTCCACAGACCCGAACTAGCACAGAGAGGGTGTCGGGGCAGTCACGACCGGGCGAACAGGCAAGAACGGGAAAGGTTGCGCGATTCACTTTTACCCTAAACTACCGACCACTTCAACTTGTAACAAAGGGTAAATAAAAATTGGTGGGAAAAACCACTGACCAAACTAGAGGAACGACAGGTTGCCTGAGACTTCTCAGCAGGGTTTTGGTGTCAAGTTTGGTCAGGCAGCATTTCTTTTAGTCAGGACTTACAAGTAACCTTCCTGACTACGACTTCGACTTCGAGGTCATGAAACCGGTGGACTACCCTTCTTGACTGAGCAACCTTTTCTGAGACTACGACCCTTCCTAACTTCCGTCCTTTTCTTCCCCGGCCGTCTCCTACTCTACCAACCTACCATAGCGACTGAGCTAGATGTTCAAACTCGTTTGAGACCTTCTATCACTTCCTGTCTCTTCGGACCGCATGACGTCAGGTACCCCAGCTTCTCTTAACCTGTACTGACTCGCTGACTTGAGAAAGACCACTTAGAGGACCGGAAAAAAAACGAGTGGAAAAATCATCGACGAATAGTATAAGCATAATTGTACTTTGCCGGTAGACGTATATTTTCAATCAGACACGTGGCATTCACACCGTTCCTCGAAAGGAGTAAGTGGAAAACGTAAAATTAAAACAACTGTTATATATAACACTTCCATCGAAGAATGTAACAGTCAATGTAGTAAAAACCTTTACACTAGAGTGAATGTGTCTTGTCTTGTGCGTGTAGGACTCACACACAGGCACCTGTCAGCACTCACAGACACATCTGCGACGGAGGTCGCCTGTCACGTGTGGGGCCCGCCGAGGGGGCCGAACAGGTGACGGAGTGGGTTCTTCGTCGGAAGAGACTGAAGATAGAGGCACAGAGCCCTAAAGGACGAGGTCTTGAAACACATCTCAGACGTCCACCCGAGAAAAGACAGGACAAAGGTGTCGGCTGTGCTCTGGACTAGTAAAACGAACGAAATATCGGGTAGGAACAAAAGCGGTCATACAGTCAATTAAGAAGGCGTAGCGGCCCACCCTAAGAGTATATTCTTGCGCGTGAGGACAGGGACCCGAGTGTAGGCCTCCTGCAGCCCCGACACAGTCCGTCCCGACGACATGCGTGTCGCCGGTGCGCGTCAGGACGTGTCCCGAAACGGGTCTCCACAAGGGCACAGACAACTCAATCAGGACCCACACCCTACCGATCCAGAGCCTACCCACACACAAATTGAAACATTCTTACACGGTTCGTCAAAACGTTTCACTGGTGCGAGAAAGCACGAGAAAACACAGTGAGAACTTTTCCGTAAGGTCAGCGAGCCAGCACAGGTCGGGGCGTTGGGATACCTGGTATCGTGTGGTCCGAAGGGACAGGGAGTGAGAGAGGACCTCGAACGAGTTTGAGTACAGGTAACTCAACCACTGCGGTAGATTGGTAGCGTAGGAGACAACAGGGGAAGAGGAGGACGGAAGTTAGAAGAGGTCGTAGTCCCAGAAAAGATTACTCAGTCGACAAGTCCACCGGATTCATAATCTCGAAGTCGTAATCAGGAAGGTTACTTATAAGTTCTAACTAGAGGAAATCCTACCTGACCAAACTAAAGGAACACCAGGTCCCCTGAGAGTTCTCAGAAGAGGTCGTGGTGTCAAGTTTTCGTAGTTAAGAAACCACGAGTCGGAAGGAACACCAGGTTGAGAGTGTAGGCATGTACTGAGGGCTGAAGGATCTAACGCATTTAGCAGTACACATAAAAGAAGGTCCTCCAGTCAGCAAAAATAAAAGTAAATGTCGGAAGTCGTACTTTGCACATCCTCTGCAGGAGCTCGTCGGGACGAAGGAGGAACCGCTACACCCGGGACGTCCCCCCTCGCTCCGGGCCCCCGGTGTGGCCGTCTCTCCCCTGGGACCGGGGGGCGGCGAGAAGAGCACGCACAGACGGAGTGACAGGGAAAACCCCGTTCCAAGACTGGCAGACACAGACGACGAAGGGTGGGTGTCGTTGTCGTCCTCGACGACCGGTACTTCGTGGTCGTCCTCGACGAGCTCGTGGTCGCCTTCGACCTCGCCGTAGCCGTCCTCGTCCTCGACCTCTTCGTCGTGGCCCTCGTCTTCGACGTCGTCGACTTCTTGTTCCTCTTCCCGTTTCTCTCACTCACGCGCGGCCCGCCCGCCGCCGCCCGCCGCCCGCCGCCCGCCCGTGGGAGGGGAGTGGACGGGGAGTGGGCGCTAGCGGACCCTGGGTCCGGGGTCTCGGTTCGGCGCAGTCCTCGGTGGAGCGGGCACACAAAGACCAGTGGGGTCGAAATCCCGACCAGGGACCGAGACAGAAATGCGTCCCTGACGTCTCCCGCAGACCGGGCTGAAAACCAAACCGAATTCGTAAATGTCCTTTCAAACGTCCGAGAACCACCTGAATCTGTACTGACTCTGGGCCTTTCGTAGTATCACTCGAAGTGGATACTCAAGTCGGAGTTGAAAAAGTTTCAACGAAACAGACTCTCGCAAAGACTCGCCGTCTACCATCCTACCGGACAGTGGATCCCCTCCGCACTACTGAGGACCCAACGTGTAAAAACGGGAAACCGGGGTCACAAACGAAAAGTAGGATCGACACGAACAGACTTCTGGTCGTCTCAGGCAATAGAACGTTCTCAGCGGGTTAACTAGCATCTGTCCTCTGAGAAGGTACACGAACAGAGACCTTTAATCCATCTGAAAGGGTCCGAGACCAGGAAAGAGGGTTCTGGAGTCTCGAGTCCACGTGCACACCCACGGGACAATTAGGACGTTCATACAGTCCGGCACGTGAAGATGGGTACAGTCCTAAGCTACAGGACTGGTCTACCACGAAATGAGCAGAGTAAGAGTGCTCATTTTGTTCAGAAATGTGTGAAATGGTTATGTATGATTGGAGGTTTTTGGAGCTTCGAGGAAATAGGAGTGGACGACTTTCACCAACCCAAGGGGGTCACCGAGTCGCCCATGTCTTAGGTGGACGTCCTCTGCGTCCACTGCAACCAAACTAAGGACCCACCCCTTTTAGGGGATCTCCTCCCGTACCGTTGGGTGAGGTCACACCTGTTTCCTCGGGCTGCCCGATATCAGGTTTCCCGACGTTTCTCAGTCTGTACTGAGTCGCTGAGACGTGAGCCCGTGTGTGACTTTCACCAATCGGTAGATATGGTCAGTAAAATTGTTCGAAATTTCAAATATATGTATCAAATATATGTGTGTTCTATGTCGTATTGTACAGAACTTCTAAGAACATTTCAGACAATAAACTTTAACAAAATTTTCAGAAGAATGACCACACACAACATGTATTTCTTATCACGTGTCTGAAGGCACACGTCCCTTAATGGGTGTTCATGTGGAGTGACTCGTCGGTGGGGGTCGTGTCGTGGACACTGGTCAAGTCCTCTTCGGCGGGGCGGGGAGCCGGGACGTCGAGGCTGTGTGTCGTGGCGAAAACTTCGACTACAGTCACCTGAGTGATTGTGCATCCGAAAACATAAAAAGAGGAAAGTGGGGTGTGATACGCACACCACAGACGGTACAGGAACACATCGTCCTCCCGAAGTGAAGGACGACTCCAGGGGCGTCGACACAGGTAGGTGAGCTCTCAGCCACCTACAAACCCGATAGGGACCCGAGAATGTTTGCGACGACGAGGTATGTGAAAACCGGTGCAGAACACCTCGTCCAGTCGAAGGTGTCCACTCCGGTCAGAGGTCTCCCCGACCTGGCGAGTAGTGGGGGTAGTCACTGTAGTGTCTTCAGGATATCGAGACGTAGGGACGACACTGAAATTTAGAGTCGAGGCTCGTCGTCGGGGAAGCGAAGTAGACGAAGGAGACCAGTATCGCCCTGAGTCGCAGAAGAGGACCCGAAGACGAGTACCCCTACAGGGCAGGTCACCCCAGGAACAAGGTCAGAGAACGGGCAAGAGACCAGCCAGTACCCACAACGCTCCCAGAAGGAAGTGGACGGGACAGGGAGAGGACCACCACGGAAACTTTGGTGTCTTCAGAGTCGAGATTACGTCGGATTTAATGTGACCAGAAAAGATTTAATTTTACCTTAGATTAGACATAATAATACGGATATAATAAAACATGTAAAAACATTTATTAAAGAAAGTGTTTCGTATAATAAAAAGGAGTTTCCTACATTGATTACATCAGAGAAGTATAAGTTAAATACAGACAAATAAACGTGCAAGAATCAGTAACAAAAATATATGTTTTAATTGTCGAAAAGGTCAGTCAATGATGTCGTAAGTGAGAACTTTATTATTTACATAAAATTCGTATAAACGTGAAAGTGACAGGTTATCTTAAAGTCACATTTTTCGTCCAGTCGTCTCAAACAAAGGGTGTACTTCAGATCGAACACACGGTCATAAACTTTCCTTAGCCATTTAGGCTCACCCTATCGAGTAGTGTCGAGTCGCTACTCCGCCCACTGCTGTTTGTCTGAGTGACCCTCGGGCGTCGGTTCTGAAGTATGTACTCCCACCTTCCAACCGCCCTCTTCACCCAAACGTCCGCACCGGCCGGTGGACGTGGAACAAGACACTTAAGTCTAGCACCGGGACGACACCCGCCGACACGGTCTACGTGGGTAGTGTGCACCAGGGGTGAAGGGACGGGAGACGAAGGGTACTGGGGGTAGACGGTGGACGGTCCGACCAGGTGTGGTTGTCCGAGTTGGTGGGGGCCTTCGACCAGATGTGGTGTCCGGTGAGTGGTGGTGGGCACGACTCCCATACCGACCCGCGACTAGTGTGGACTCGGACGTCGCGACTACAGTGCTTGGTGGTCGTGTGTCCGACAGTACTGCCTGAATGGACCCCGCCTCCTACCCGCGGTCGAAAGTAACGATTATGAGGGCCCTACTGACATTCCACGTCACCTCTGACGCTTGGCCCCAACCCCACCAACGGGAGCGAGACTCAATCCCCGGACTCCTAGGACCTCCGAGGCACCGGAGGGTGACACACGTGGCGCACCCCCGACGGAAGGTATCTGGGGCGGGGTGTCTGTTGTCGTACACCAGGGTGTCCACGGGACACTCCCCGAAACGACACCCTGTCATCCGTACACCGTGGGTCTCGGGCGACTCAACGGGTACACCAGGGGCTCCCGTGGACGAGACCGGGGCGGGGGAGAGGACGGGGCGGGGGAGACGAGGGCGGNGGACTCATGACAATATTTCCCATGAGAGTTTATGACAAAATCTCTACGACCCAGTCCGTCATGAGTATTCACGATCATCTGTTCTAACTCACCATGAAGTCTTAGGACTGTGTGTTCCTAGTCCACCATGAGAAGTCGTGAGAATATCTCTGTACCCCAGCTCACCATGTGCACTCATGATTAGTTGTTCCGGTTCACCATAAGGACTCATGACTATCTATTCCTAGTCAACCATGACGGATCATAACTACCTATGAGTTCCAGTCCACCGTGAGGACTCATGACTTACTCTGAGTCTCAATCCACTCTGGGGGTTCATGACCATCTTTTCCCAGTTTACCATGAGGGACTCATGACATGTCTACGTTCCAGTCCACCATGAGGGTTCATGACTAGGACAGAGAATATGTGTAGATCTACACATATTCTCTGTCGACGAGGACGGGGCGGGGGAAAGGACGGGACGGGGGAAAGGACGAGGACGGTCGAGGAGGAACACTAGGATGTCCCCGAGAAACGTCACTACCATCCAACAAGAAACTCCTTGCTCCCGATCCACCACTCCCAGTCGTTCAGACACGCGGGCCGAGTGGTCGTTCGGGTCCCTGAGTGGTCCAGCGAGTTTCCGTCGAACCAGATGTCACGAAGGAGGGCCAGACGGTCTTTGAAGGTTATTTTTATTGTAGAGTCCGGAGTGTTTTATACTTTTCTAAACTGAAGACTTTTGTCGAAGTTAGACAAGTTTCAGTTTTTGTTAAAGAAGACGGACGGCCCGTCGGGGAACTGTCCGACATCCTTACAAGAAACGAGGGGAGGTCCGAGTAGCGTCGTCGTCGGGGTCGCTAAGTCGAGCACCCAAACCCACCAGCCCAAATAATAATTATTCCCTGACACATGTCACCCATGAACCGTACGAACGTAGCCGGGACGTCGAGAGGCTCACACCAGAACTCTCTTCCGGCCGAACCGTCCGGCGTACAACCCGCGACGAGCCCGGAGTGGATACTTCCTCTAAGAACAAACACACCGAGTGCCTCCGGGACCGCAATCGTAGAGGTCAAACATTCGCAAACTTTGACATCACGTCTCGAAGACAACACAGCAAAGAACCCCAAGAAATTTTCTACCTAAAGAAAAACTTACAAAGTAACCTTCCAAACAATGGAAATTGTAGGTGCCACGACAATCTAATAAGACGTCGAAAGGACCAACTACGGTCAATTACGACAACTAAACCATTTTGTCACTGAAGAATCTCAACTACCGTCAAAAGTAGAATCAGTCGTACTTGTGTACGAGAAAGTAGACAAAATAAATTATATTCGTACAAATTCTGAGATTCCATGTGACAGAAATTTAAGTAAATTTTTGTTTTTCGAGTTGTCTTCTGGACAGAAACAGGAGACCTGTCAAACCTTGATTGTGTTCACGTACAAAAAGAGACCATCAATGTTGGTGTCGGACCCCCCGTCCCCCTTCCGCGGGAGTGAACCTCTTCAACAATCGAAACGGATTTTTACTGAGTCTTCCCACCTCTATCCCTGAAGGGATCACCGATCCAGGTCACCGATTCTGAGGGGTACGGGTTACGTCTCCCGGACCCAAGTTAGGGTCCAGTCCTTTGATCTAGGGTGTACGGTGTTGATTCTGGTTTATTTATTTTAAAATTTTTATACTTTTTTCACATTTTCCCTTTTTTTTTTTCTACCTCGACCTTCTACCCTGTGGTCGGGCGCTCTCAGTAAGAAACAGGGCAAACATCCCACTAGTGAGGAAGGGTCCCGCGATTGGACCCTCTGTGCAGACCGCCGTGGACGAAGTCCCTGGTGACTCGGGGGCCGGAGACGGGGGTCGTCCACCCGGGGTGGGTCTCGGGGAAGGGACGGACCCAAAGGAACTTTCGAACAGGAGACTGATGGGGCTGTGGGGGGCCCCGTCTTCCGACGGACACAGAACGAATGGAGACAGGGGCGGTCGATCAAGTGACGACCGTGTATCATATAAGGGACATTCCGACAGTCTACTTACTCACTAGCAGTCGTCTTTATTTAAATTCATTCTTTTAAGTTTTGTACACCTGAGTAAACGACTTCCACAAAACAGTGACGACCTCGGAAGTGAATTCCACCTCTTCAGAAAACTCTCCGCTCCCGCACACATTGATCTCCTGCTCCTCGTCTCGGTCGTAGCAGACGAGACTCAAGAGATGACAGTCCCTTTGACGGTCCAGAAAAAATACCCCCTCCTTCAGTCCCAAACCCCTGAACGTAAACAAAGGGAGACAGAGGTACTCTCGGGTCGTCCCACGGGCGCGGGTGGGACCTCGACCTGTTCCCGGAGTACACAGACGCCGCCGGGTCCCGGGCAGTCTACATGGAGGACGACACTCCTGGGGCGTCCGCCGAGTCCCTCGTCCTTATGGTAGACACGGGGCCGGACCACCCGCGGAGGCTCCAGGGAGTCACGGGGGTCCCACCGGTAGAGGGACCTGCCGTGTCCGCGGAGACGGGCGCAGACCCGGGACGACGGGTCGGACCGTGACACAAATAGTACCCACACAGGAGAGACGACCGTGGCCTGTAGACAAGAACAACGAGGAGTCTCGAGTCCTCGGGTACCACGCTCGGACCCAACACCGATTCGCCCCTCCGGTCGTGAAGGGGTCACACCGGACACGACACGTGAGACGTCCCCGTTCACGCAGGCACAAGTGTCCCGAAGGACCCGTTCAACCCGGTCGACTGTGGGTCCCTCACCCCAGGACACGGGACTCCTGGGACGAAGAGTAGACGAACCAAATGAGGAAGCCCGGGAAACCTGCCTGGACTCCCAGTCGAGGAACCTGTCCGGGAGACCAGCAGGACGACGGACAGGAGGGTCACCTGAAGCGGGGTCGGGTCGCGACGTCGGTCCGTGGTTCGGGGAGGGACCCGGGGGCAAAGAGGACCGGGGCGGGGACCACCCCCACAGGACGTCCTGGAACACAGGACGACACCAGATGGTAAACGTAAGACAGCTCACAGGTGGACCCCGACTCTCCGGTAGGTCTTACGGTCCCCCGACGCACAACCCGTGGACTATACGTCTAAAGCCGTAAAGACACGCACCCTAAAAAGTCTGGTCTGTCTGTGTCTGTCCGACTTTCACAAGGCTTGCCAGGCTCGGGTCGGGACCGACGTAAACCTCCCTCGGGTCCCTCGGAACGAGCTTTCACCTCCACACTAGAATGTGGAGGTCAGTGAAGGGTGGTGGCCCAGTGTAGTGGTAAGGGAGCCGGAAAGCACGACCAGAGCGACCCAGACATTGCGTCAGACCCGACGAGACGGTCCGTCGACCGAGTGGGCGAACGGGAAGTGTGTACCTCGGACCCGCTCGGAGCGACGAGGTCGCTACCACCCAACAGAGGACCCTGTGGTTCTTCCGGACTCCGTTTTCGGGGCTTTGGGGTCACCTGACAAGCGGCACGTGACACAGACCGTGAAAGGAACACGGAAGGACCACCCAGAGCAAGTCCAGGACGACGTCGCACCTGGCAAGACACGCGTCCCCCAAGCAAGACGGACTGGGAATAGGTGCCGTGGGACTTTAGACAGCACTTTACCGGAGTCACCTCACGACGGAAATTGCACTTGGATAAATACTTTTGAGTTGTGTTCTTTTTGTTCCTATGTTACTTTGACTAATAAAAGGGCTTGGTCACGTTTCTAGTTAAAGTTTTGAAGGTCCTTTAGCTTTTTTTTTTTTTAGTGTTACTCTTTTGATCTTATCTGAGGTATTTTTGTTCGAGACCTTGTAAACTCAATCCTTTTTAGTTCGGAAAAGAAAGGTCACAACCCTTTCGCGTCGAGAAACCAGTGTGCGAAAAGGAAACCAGAACGCATGTGAGGCCAGGGCGTCTCCTGAAGTGACGACTGTGACGACCAGTGGTCCGTGCACCTCCTAAAGGGGTGTTCTCCGTTAAGGACGTCGTGACCCACCCCGCCAGGACGTTAAATCGAGTCAAGACTATGATAGAGGGGTCTCCTTCGTAGTCTAGAGTGTCCGATTCCCGACTCAGTTTGTTTTACTCCCTGAGGGGACGACCAGGTCACCTATCCTTAGACGGGACGGTCACGTCCCCTGTGTCCAGACCTTTCTCACGTGTACGGGATCTCGGCGACTCGGGCACCCGGTGCTGGTGGCTCGGACGCGAACCGGCGTTCACTTCGGCGGCGTCACACTTCGGGGCGTCGTGCTGACCTCTCGTCGGGGGCGAACGGCGTCGATCTGCGTCGGGTGCTCGTCGCGGGTCCTGGGTCGTGCCGGTTGCTCTCTTATTGCTTCGGCTCACGAAGTTTTTCTACTCGGCGGGTCCTTGTCCATGTGTCCACGACACCTTTTCGAGGCTCACGTCTTCGGGGACCATACACCTCAACCCGGAGGGGAGGACCACACCTACACGAGTGGTTGGACCTGTGGGAGGCTTGGGGATGTCAACCCCAAAAGCCTCCGAAGGAGTGCACTCGCACTAGTCAATGGTCGAGGTGGAGGTAGCTCGGGGAGAGGAGAGACCTCCTAAGTCCACCTCGACTCTTAACGTTCGAAGAGGACTCCGAACAGAACGACCACCGGGAGGGGGGTGGTCTTCCGGGGGGTCTCAGTGGGGTAATTTCGAGTCCCGTGAGGAGTACGAGGGCAGTGTGTCTTCACTGTCCCAGAGCCCTCGAGACACGGTCCGTGACTCCCGTCTGTTCGTAAACGACGGTGGAGTGTCGTAGTCTTATATTCGGTGTGAAATTTCTCTTTGTTCTCTGGCTCCGGTTGGAGCACACTTGGCGTCTCACACCTCGACCCTCGGTCCCCAGACTACTCTGACCTGTAGTCTTACTGAAGCGGCCCTGACGGGTAGGACTCAGGGGGACCTGGTGCACTACTACAATTGTGGATGAATGTCGTAATTAGTGAGGTTTTAGTGACGTCTACCACGGACGTCGGTACTTTAATTTTCTGCGAACGAGGAACCCTCCTTTCGATACTCGTTGGATCTTTCGTATGATTTTTCGTCTCTGTAATGAAACGGCTGTTTCCAGGTAGATCAATTTCGATACCAAAAAGGTCACCAGTACATACCTACACTTTCAACCTGGTATTTCTTCCGACTGACGACTTCTTAACGACGAAAACTTGACACCACAACCCCTTCTGAGAACTCTCAGGGAACCTGACGTTCCTCTAAGTTGGTCAGTTAGGATTTCCTTTGTTTAGGACTTATAAGTACCCTTCCTGACTACGACTTCGAGACTACGAAACCGGTGGACTTCACTTCTTGACTGAGGAACCATTTCTGGCACTACGACTCTTTCTAACTTCCGCCCTCCTCTTCCCCTGCTGTCTCCTACTCTACCAACCTACCGTAGTGACTGAGTTACCTGTACTCAAACTCACTTGAGGTCCTCAACCACTGTGTGTCCCTCCGGAACGTACGACGCCAGGTACCCCAGCGTGTCTCAGCCTGTGACTTGACTCGTTGACTTGACTTGACTTGTCGTAATCACTACTCCAAATTTGTACGGAATTGCACACTACCGACTGTTATTCACATAATGACGTTTTTTTTTTTTTTTTCAGTGCGATTTCCTGTGTTTACAATTGACAAGTGTGTCTGGGCGTCGTGGTGGTGGCGTGTGTGGTGCCCTTCGGAGACTCTTTTGACTCGGCTCCCGTAGTGACTTCTCGTAGTGTCGTGGTGGTGGCGTGTGTGGCGCCCTTCGGAGACTCTTTTGGTTCGGCTCTCGTAGTGACTTCTCGTAGTGTCGTGGTGGTGGCGTGTGTGGCGCCCTTCGGAGACTCTTTTGGGTCGGCTCTCGTAGTGACTTCTCGTAGTGATCTCTCTTTGTGGTCACGTAGGACCACCGGTAGTTCCCGGACCGTCACTCTGAGCCAGAAGAGTAAACGTCGTTCACCGTGAGGACTCATGACAATATTTCCCATGAGAGTTTATGACAAAATCTCTACGACCCAGTCCGTCATGAGTATTCACGATCATCTGTTCTAACTCACCATGAAGTCTTAGGACTGTGTGTTCCTAGTCCACCATGAGAAGTCGTGAGAATATCTCTGTACCCCAGCTCACCATGTGCACTCATGATTAGTTGTTCCGGTTCACCATAAGGACTCATGACTATCTATTCCTAGTCAACCATGACGGATCATAACTACCTATGAGTTCCAGTCCACCGTGAGGACTCATGACTTACTCTGAGTCTCAATCCACTCTGGGGGTTCATGACCATCTTTTCCCAGTTTACCATGAGGGACTCATGACATGTCTACGTTCCAGTCCACCATGAGGGTTCATGACTAGCTCTGCTCCCAGTGCACATGAGACTCATGACTACCTATGAGTTCCAGTCCCCCATGAGGAGTCATGACTATATCTATCTTCGTTTCTAATCCACCATGGGCCCTCATGACTACCTCTGTGTGCCAGTCCACCATGAGGGTTCATGACTAGCTCTGTTCCCAGTGTACCATGAGACTCATGACTACCTATACGTTCCAGTCCCCCATGAGGGTCGAGGACTTTCTCCGTGTTCCACTCCATCATGAGGACTCACGACTATCTCTCATTCTCAGTCCACCATGAGAACTCATGATAATATCTGTCTTTGTGCCCAATCAACCATGAGAGTTCATGACTATCCCTTCGCAACCGAGGGCCAGACACCGGTCACCCACCGTACACCACCAGTAACATATCTCTGTAAAACCTTTTGTCGAATCTAAGAAGTTCCCAATATTACAACAAAACAACAAGTGTCGACGAAACGAGTAGGGAAGACACCCTTATTAGGATGTACACCCCCTACTATTCACAATCAACGAGTCAGTGCAGGCTGAGAAACACTGGGCACTTGACATCGGACTGTCGGAGACAGGTACCCTAAGAGGTATTTCTTCTGACCTCACCCAACGGGGAAGGAAGAGGTCCCCTAGAAGGACTGGGTCCCTAACTTGGGCGCAGATAGGATCGGGACGTCCGTCAGAAATGACAGACTCGGTGACCCCTTCCGCCACCCACCCACTATAAGTGAGCATTTACAACCGGTTGTACCAAAGATTGTTTTTGTTGTTTTCCCTTACAGACTTTGGCAGAGGGTTAGGCCTTGCCCAAAAGACTTCACCCGAAACGAGTGGAGCACTCCTGAAAAGGGTGGTAACGTTTACGACAAACCTATGACCCTGTTGTCCCTGCTGTGACACAGAGACTACCTGTCTAGGGTACACGGGACCACAGAGTGACGTCGAGACTCCTCGTGTCTAGTCTACGGTCGCCGGGGACTCTGTCCCGCCACCGAAACCGGAAATAATCACAGAAAAGAGGCTAAACGACCAAAAGAAATTGTCCCGACACTTGTTGGCGGTGGTGGTGGTCTTTTCGTGTTTTGTGTTCTAAAGTCGAAATCAGGGTGAACCACTTTGTGCGGAATGGAGTCCTCCATCGACATCCGATCTTTCTCGTCCTGACAGGGAGACCGTGCGGACCGGTCCGGGGGCCGACGGGACGGGCGGCGGGAACGGAACGGGCAGGGGGCGCTCCGCCCGGTGTAGCGACAGTAGTGAGAGCAGGGACAGGTCTGTGCCAAGAAGTCAACCGTGTTTTGGAGAAGACTCCGAGCCGGAGCGAAACGACGGTACTCTTTCTTTGGTGTGTCGACGTGAGGATTGAGTCCGGGAGGAGAATACCTTCTGGTAATCTTGAAGGAAGGCGTCCCCTAAACACAATCCATCGCGACAGGAACACGACTAAGGCAGACGTGAAATTTGCTTTACGTCAACACACTTTACAAGGACCCTTCTTCGAGAGAGGGAAGTTGGGGCTAGGGGGAGAAAGGGTACTCTACGAGAGACCACAGCCACCGTAGGACTCACCCCTGGTGGGGACGGGTAGTGACAGGACGGAAAAGGCCGTACGTTACGTCCCCCGGGACCCGACCTCGGGCGTCAGTGAGCGGGGGCGAGAGAGGGCGCGGTCCGCGGCACCGGTCGTGCCTTCACTTCTACTTCGACGTCCTCAAACAGGAGTTATTCTTCTTCCGGGACCGAGTAGCCTTGGACTTGGTGACGTACAGGTCGCTGGGAGCGATGACCATGCCCATGCACCTCCCGGGGCCCGTGTGCCCCGGGTACCCTCTGGTCTCCCCGCGAGCCAAGAGGGGGGCCCTCCCACACCTTAATCTACGAGGGACTCGGTCGTCGTCTGCACCAGTCTGGGCTCACCAGGTCACCAGTCCCGTGTACCGACAACAGGTCTACGTCTCTCCCGACGAGAAATTCGTTTGTAATTTCCCGTTGAGCACCCCGCCACAGACTGGTATAAGAACCGAAGAGTACGTTAAAAACCGGTGTTTTCCGTGGGCAATTTGGCCTTGAGACCAGATTTGGCAGGTACACGTGGATGACTTAAAGACGGGTTGTACAATAACTAATGACCAGTTCAGTTTTCGTGGACACCAGAAAAATAACAAAAATATGATTCTTGGGAGGGTCTCGGACGCATTGACTGTCTCTGGTGTTTGACGGACAATCACGAGTCTCCGGCTGCTCGGACCGTTTCTCCTGAACTTGAACCACCGCCCTAACGAACACAACCCAGAAAGGAGACCCGGGTGCACACCGAGACTCCCCGACCGGTGGCTGGGTCCGGTTCGACCTTCACGTCACTGCTTCAAGACACCGAAGTCTGGTATCAGGTCCCACGGGGTGCCCAAAAAAGACGAAACTATAGCAAACGAAGAGGAAAGTTCCCACTAAGACAGGACCTTCTTCGGAGTAGCCGTCGAAAAAATTTATTTTACCCTAATAGTAAGTAAGTACCTCCCTTTCGTATCGAGAAGGACCTCGGGACTCTACCTGTCGTCAGAACGATTGTACGACGGTCTAGTGTATCTTTACTTGCGCAAACAAAGTCATCTAAACCGGATTTCCTGCAAACCAAGACTTCGGTAGAGGCGAGACTCACAGCCGTCGGGGGTGTTGTGTGTTGGCGAGGCCGACGTGGGTGTGGGCGACCGACGCCCGAGTCGTCGCGGTGGTGGGCGGGTGTCGGCGCTGCCGTCGCCGACGGAGCTTCTCGGCGGGTACCGCGGGTGCACGGGGTTCGCGACCTGTGACCCCGGGCCCCCGTCAGGACCCCGGTACGAGGACCCCGGGGGTGATGCACCGCCGTGACTAGGCAGTAGAGGGGCGATCACTGGTGGGGGACCCAAAACACGACCCTTCCGAGACAACAGGAGGAAACATCTCCCCCGATGGTCCGTTTATGGGACGTGACACCATCCAACCCGTCCCGTCCTCCTCTTCGACCCACCCCAACCCCCCCAGGTCCTGGGGTCCCTCATCGGACAGCCCATTTCCACCCGTCACGAGGACCTGGGAGGGAACCCTCCCCACTACACTAGACGTCCGGTCCTTCGAAAAGTCGTCTCCGGGACAAGACTCTCGTCGTCCCCAGAAGTCCTCGTCATGATTCTTCCGCCACCCGGGTCTCCTCCAACACCACCCTCCTCCCAGTACCAACTGGTACGGTCTCAGTTACCTACCACCGGTGTCCCTACGTTTCCCTTCTAACCCCACAGTCCTGGGGGCACTCACCTCTCCACCCCGCAGGTCAGAGGTCCTTATCTACGGTACTACTACATGAACGTACACTTCTCCTCCTGTCTCAGGTACCCGACCCTCGAACGTAGTGGAGTCACGACCCCCGACGACCCCTCCCCCCAGTCGTTCCTCGTGGACCCTTGACCTTCCCCCTCCGCCCCCGTGCGTCCGACCCGGACCCCCGTCCCAGGGTTTCCCAACCGTAACAATTCTGAAGGTCTTCTTTTACATCTTCTTTCAAAAGTANCCTGTCTCAGGTACCCGACCCTCGAACGTAGTGGAGTCACGACCCCCGACGACCCCTCCCCCCAGTCGTTCCTCGTGGACCCTTGACCTTCCCCCTCCGCCCCCGTGCGTCCGACCCGGACCCCCGTCCCAGGGTTTCCCAACCTATACCGAGGGACCGCCCGTCCCACCGGGTCTAAGCCTCCTCCGAACGAACGGGGCCAGGTCACGAACCACCCCGTTAGGGAGAAAGGACGACGTCACCCCCTTCCGGAGTGGAGCCACCGCAGTCTCCCTCACCCGGACGGACGGAACCTGCACCCCCCGAAGAACTAAACAGTGTGTTCGGTTTGGTTTAGCACCCAGGACAAGTGAACGACGTACTGCCGTTCCACCCCTTTGGGTAGAGATATCTCTTTTTGGAGTGGACCTGAGGTCGAAGTGAGGTGGGCACACCAGTCGAGTCCACAGTACCTGGACTTGTATTTTCGACGTAACAATTCTGAAGGTCTTCTTTTACATCTTCTTTCAAAAGTACTGCAACCACTTCTCCATTCGTTCCTCTAGAAACTTGTGGTTTTAGTAGTTGATATTTGGTTTTTACATTTGAATTAGTTTTGAATTATGAAAGTAGGAAACTTTCCGTGGGAATTCTTTTATTTTTCCGTTCCGTGTCTGTCTTTGTTTTATAAGTGTTACTTACACTCGTCGGCTCGGGAACTAGGTTTTATGTATTCCTTCACGATGTTGAGTTTCTCGAAGGGACCGCCGAGTCTGCCATCTCTTAGACGGACGTTACGCCCTCTGGGTCCAAGCTAGGGACCCAACCCTTCTAGGGGACTTCCCTTACCGTTGGGTAAGGTCATAAGAACGGACCTTTTAAGGTACCTGTCTCCTCGTACCGTCCGATGTCAGGAACCCTCGTGTTTCTCAGTCTGTGCTGACTCGTTCACTGTGAAGTGAAGTGTTGAGTTATTGTTTTTCTGTTCGTGGGATGACTTTTTTATATCCGTTTTCTGTACTCGGTTATGGAGTGTTACTCAAACTCGTTCGAGGTCCTCAACCGCTACCTGTCCCTTCGGACCGCACGACGTCAGGTACCACAGCGTTTCTCGACCTGTGCTGGCTCACTGACTTGACTAATGGAGTGTTTTATTCTACGTTTACCAGTCATTAAAGTGCTTCTAGTAATCAGTGGGGCCTTTACGTCACGTGTCGCCCTGCGGGGGAGTGTGTGTCCTTGCCGACCTTAACTCGTCTGCGCCACGGTCGAAAGGTCCACCGAGTCGGCATTTCTCGGGTGGACGGTCCTTTACGTCCTCTATGTCCAAGATAGGGACCCAGTCCTTCCAAGGGTACCTCCTCCCTTACCGTTGGGTGAGGTCGCAAGAGCGGATATACGGGTGAGGCACTGGGCACTGGGTAAGAGGATCCACACAGGGATTCTCGTCCACTCCGGAAGGCAGGCCCGTCACTGAACACAAGACTACCAGTGTCGTTAAGACGACTAACAGAGGTTTCGTACCCTCATCGACTCACAGGCGGTCGTCCACTACCGTTGTGCCCGTGGACGAAAACGTAGACGAGTCGTTCCGGGCCCCGCCGGACGGGTATGGGTCTTTGTAGTCCGAAACCTCTTCTGCGTCTCAGACACGGAAGTCTACGGTAAACGTACATACACCAGGATCTCAGCCGCGTCGGTCAGACATCCCTGTCCTTCGGTTCACCGTCACCGGACCCTCCCCCGTCTCCCGGAAGGGGACCTCCACCGACAAGAGACACGACGTGACCGTACCAAGATGCCACATGGACCCAGTATTGGGGGTCAAAATCCGCGTGGCCTCCTCTGGCACGACGGACGGTGCCATCGGCGGTCGGTGCACCCGAGGCCCCGTAGCTTTACCTGACAAGTCTACCTCTGTTCGACACTTGCAGTCTGTGCGGCCTACACTCCCTGTACCCTTGGCAGAGGAATCATGAAAAATCAGCGTGACTATCCTAAACCCCACATAACCTAATTCTTGTGACTTGCACTAAGGTGACGAAAGAAAAACAAGGACGAGTGCACCGGTTCTCTCTTAAAATTTAACGTGTGCGTCGGACATAATGAAGACAACCTGTCACGACCACACTCGCTAATGTTTACAATAAGTGGACGTATTTGGACTCCAGTACCCTTTCCGGTCAACAACCATCTTAAATCAATTTACCGATTTAAATGATTTAATGAACCATTTACCGACTCAAACACAAGCCGAAACAAGGTATAGTACCAGTCTCGTTACAAATCTTTCTTTTTCGTCCGCACAAACAGAAGGTAGAAGAAGTGACTCCTGGCTACCAGAAATTCTGTGCCACGGGGAAGGCAGTCGGTCCTAGTGTCGTCTCGATGAGGTCCGCGAAGGAGGGTCGACCCTCCCGTCCAGCTTGTGGACCTGTCACTAAGACCATCCTCGACTCAATCTTCTCGTCGCGGAGTGCAAGACGGGGGCCCCATGTTCCCCACACACACCATACACATACTCCACATAGACACACACATCACACACACCACACAGACACACACACACACCACACACACAGACACACACCATACACATACTCCCCATAGACACACACATCATACACACAGATACAGACACCAGATACAAACACACCAGACACACACACACCATACACATACTCCACATAGATACACATATCACACACACAGATACACCACACACACACACCAGACAGACACACAAACACAGATACACACACACACCATATACACACACCAGACACACCACACAGATACATCACACACACACAGACACACACCATACACGCAAACACACACACACCACACACCCATATCACACACACACACACACCATACACATCCTCCACATAGACACATATCACACACACACCATACACACAGACACACACAGACACACAAACACAGACACACACACACCACACACACACACCATACACATACTCCACATAGACACATATCACACACACACACAGACATACACACACCAGACACACACAGAGACACACACCTTATACATACTCCACATAGACACACATATCACACACACTACACATACAGACACACACACAGACACACCACACACACACCACACACACACAGACACACCACACACACACCACACACACATAGACACACACACACCACACACATCCTCCACATAGACACACATATCACACACACCACACACACAGACATACACACAGACACACCACACACACACCACACACACAGACACACACACACCATACACATCCTCCACATAGACACATATCACACACACCATACACACAGACACACACACACACAGACACAGACACACCATACACATCCTCCACATAGACACACATATCACACACACTACACACACAGACATACATACAGACATACACACAGACACACACACACAGACACACACACAGACACACAGACACACCACACACACACCACACACACACAGACACACCACACACACACCACACACACATAGACACACACACACCACACACATCCTCCACATAGACACACGTATCACACACACCACACACACAGACACACACACACCATACACATCCTCCACATAGACACATATCACACACACACCATACACACAGACACACCACACACACACCACACACAGACACACACACACCACACACATCCTCCACATAGACACACATATCACACACACCACACACACAGACACACTCACACTCACACACGGACACGCCACCAACGCACACTCCCACCCACACGCAAGCGTACGGGGACGTCTGTTCCTGTCCGGAACGGGACCGAGCGTGGGGGTCGGCAGCGGGCGACGCCGCGCACACTCGGGACCCGAGACACCGCTCCCGGTCCAGGGCGTCCTCCCGGCCACCGGTGACGAGGGACCCTCCGGAGCCGGAGATCGCTACTCGACCAAAAGGGGACAAGACGTACCACAAACCTCCGGACCCCTTCGGACCGACGACTCTTCAGACCAAGGTAGGAGCGCCGGTGGTCGCCCCCAGGCCGAGGCGACCCAGTCGGGCCGGCGACGGGGCCCGGGCTCACGGGAGGGTCTACCGCGCCTCGTCGCCGAGCCCCCGGTCGGGGCGGACACGAGGAGGTGCAGTCCCGATCTGCCCTCCCTCCCAAAGTTATGACTGCCGTAGAGTTCTCTAGTTCTGTCTCCTCTCAGACGATCGGGAATATGACTCACATGAAGACCGAATTAACGTTTCAGATGGTAGCCTTAGATTACTGTTATCAATAATAATAATGGATACTCCGAAGTAATTAGCATTAATAGGTACAAAACTCTAATGTATCGTGTGTGTGTCCGGAAAGGTACAAAGGGTACTTTCTCTTTCACTTGAGAGAGGGTCGAATGTGGAACCGTCACTACCGTACCAAACCCCGGCGGCTCCGGTGCGAGGGACCTCCGACACCGGACCTCTTCATCCCATCTCTCTGCGGGAGTCTGGAAGGTACCCCAGCACGGTCTGACCTGGGGGCTCACTCCGGACCGTCAGGCTGCGTCACTCCCGCGTCTGTCGTACTCACACCGACCAGGTCGGGACTCGGGCGCCGGGACCGGGGGCTGCACGAAGGACCCCCGCCACCCCGACGTCCGCCCGTCGTCCGGACAGGGTCCCTAGACTCGCGGGCGACACCGGACGGACGTCCGTAAGTACCTAGGCCGAGACACTAGTGGCACAAGAAATGTGGGTAAACGCGAGAGTTTATAAATTTGTAGGTGGACATTCGCAAATTCACGAGTGTAAGAGTTAAGTTTGTGGTGGTCCACGCACCCCTGCACCTCACGACACATACGTTTATTTATCAGATTGTTTAAGGTTTATTCATTCAACCGATTAAACAAAGTTCAGTAATTCGTCTAATGTGGCACATGTCTGAGAACCTTAAGTAATGTGGAAGTCACAACGGTCGTTCTGCGTCGTGCAAACGCCTGTCAGTAGTGGTCGTGCCGGTTGTGGGGGAGGACTCCGGACTCGGGTGGAGCTCGGCGGAGACCGTCGCGGGAGGACAGTAAGGTAAACCCCGACACAGACGGTTGAGTGTCTCCTTCGTTTAAAGGACCCTAGTCGAGGACCCGGGTCCCACGGCGGCTAGGGACGGAGGGGTCCCCTCCCCTCTACCGGCCCCACTGGCAGGGGTCCTCCCCCTGTCAGGGGTACACCGGAGACGGGAGGTCCTGGGTCTCCGGCGGTCGTGACAGGGATGTCCGGGGCCGGTCCAGAGTCGGCGGTGGTTGTTGTCGACGCAAGGAACGTGGACCTCGGGTGACAGAGGGAGGACGTAGGATCCCTGTCCGGGGAGTCACCGGCCCCCGTTGTGGGGGGAGTCGGACTCCGGACGGTCCGGTCCTCTGGGGTTCTCACTCCCCCGGTCCGTTTCGGGTCCCTAACCTGGTGCGGACCTCGGGGCGTCCGGCCGGCAGGAGTCGGGGAGCCCGGGTCCCTTCCGACGTGCGCCGGCCGAGACGTCCAAGTGTCCACCGGAACATAGTAGTAAAGTCAAGACGGGGCCCTCCTTCGGTCCGACGGGTCGTCCGACCGGCGGCTTGGTCCGGGTGTGTAGTTTCCCTCTTGGCGGGTGCGCCCGCGGGTCCCCACGAGAAGGACGTGCCGGCCCCGGGGTCCAGGGACTCCCAGTGAGTCGGGGACAGGGGGGGAAAGAGAGGTCCTTCTGCGTCGTGTCGAGTGACCTGGTCTCGAGGGGCGGGGTCTCGCCCCGCAGCCGGAGGATGTTGGTGGGCCAGGACCCGTACATGCTGCGGTTTCTGCTGAAGGGGGAGTCTTTCTGTCCACCCACGCCCCGGTGACGTCCCCATCCCCTAACCCCCCGGGTGGTCCCCCAGGAGTCCCACCGCAGTCGGCGAGACAGTGTTCGGTCTTCTTCCTACAAATCTGTGTTCACTCCACGGGCCCTGCGGACCTGGGACAGGTCGCCACTGACATTCGCCCGTCACCGAAGATTCCTAACTTCGTCGGGACCCAGAACGTGACCCCGCGAGTTCACCCGTCCTCGGTCGCTTCGCTCGGAGAGGGGTCTCGACACGGGAGTCCTTCGGACCGGCGGGAAGACCAACACCTCCCGCCCCGAGACGAGAGCCTCCGCCGTCCACATCGGACCGGGAGCTCCCTTTACGGCCCGAAGTACCTCACCGCCACACGCCGTCGACGAAAAAGTGCTTGTACTTAAACAGAAGTAAGTTTCCTAAAACCAGTCAAGGCCTGTCTCTTCGAAACCTTGTCGAAGAGACGGCCTCACCACCCCATGTCCCTCGTCCCGACCCCCGGGGACGGAGGGGTAGGATTCCTGTGTCCGTCCGGGGGACATCCGTCACGTGGGGTCTCTCCTGCACCCCAGTGGTCGGGGTTTGTCCTCGGCCTGTATTTCCCCCACGAAGGCGAGTCGCGGTCCCCTGAACGGGGCGTAGGACCCACGTTCTGCCTCCCCGGGGTAGGGTCTCGACCTGGGGTCACCCGTCGCCCCGGGTGTCTCGGAACGGGCCAGTCTCTCTGCAGACGTGCGCACCGACCCCAGACGCATCCGACCGTCGTGATAACCACTGACACACTCGCACCGAAGACGGGAGGTCAAACTCGCGTACCAACAGGGGGCAGCACACGAGTCTTCCCGACACCGAGAGTTGATCTCTCGGACGTCCGAGGTGTCTTTCTTCGCAGACAAGCCTAGACCCGGTCGGCGGGGGTCCGGACAGGAGGTGCGGGGTAGGACCTCGACTGCGACGTTAGTCGGTGCGACGGCGGTCAGTTTGTCCCGGGACACGTTCCTCTCTGGGGCCCGTGGACGGGGTCCTCCGGACCCGGACCACCTTCACCTTGGGTCCCCCCACCCCTCGACCGAGACTCGTTCACCGACCGCCAAGACGTCGAGTCACCCACAGAGGGAGGAAGAAACGTCGGGACCCGAGGTTTCGAAGGAATCCGAGAGGACTGGAGTCAAAGAGTAGACGTTTCACCCATGCGACTCACGTGTCGCGAACACGGGTGGGACCCCGTCCCCTCCTGTACTTCCTGTCTCGACCGGTGGCTCATCTCGGTGGAAGGCACACCGGGACTCGACGCACTATTAGCCGTCGCGGCGGGGGTCGGGGCGTACGGGTCCTGTCCTCTCTCCGGGGCGGGGCGCGGCGCACCCGACACCTCCTCGAGTCATCTCTGCGCGAACGTACCGGACAGAAGACTTTGCCGTCGGGACCGTGTAATCACTACCGTCATTCCGGTTCCGAGACCCCCCCTCAAACTTGGGGAATCCCCTGTCTCACGTCGCGTCGCTGGACGTAGAAAGGACTTCGTGGATAAAAGTTCGTGAACAGCGACGATTAAGATCTGTCAAGTGTAGATGGATACGTAAATCGAGGGCCCGCCGA
This sequence comes from Capra ibex, assembly GCA_006410555.1. Classification (NCBI taxonomy): domain Eukaryota; kingdom Metazoa; phylum Chordata; class Mammalia; order Artiodactyla; family Bovidae; genus Capra; species Capra ibex. The sequence goes on from SJYO01054996.1 coordinate 775,976, forward strand.
GTCCGTCATTTCTCAGGCGGACATGACGTCCTCTGGACCCAGAGTAGGGACCCAGTCCTTCTAGGGGACCTCCTCCTGTACCGTTGGGTGAGGTCATGAGAACGGACCTCTTAGGGTACCTACCTCGTCGAACCGCCTGACGTCAGGTACCCCGGCACTTCTCAGCCTGTGCTGACTCGTCGGTTGTGTGAGCGAGTCGATTAGGGTGCCACTAGGCGGAAGGGAGGTAGAAATGCCCGTCAAACCCCGTTCACTCGGAGTCCTGTGACAGTCCCTGCCGAGGAGGGCCCCCCAGGAGAGACCCGGGACCCCTGTCAGACACAGACGCCCTCGACACACAGACACTACCTGAGTCCCGACACCGGGGGCCCCGCCTGTGAGTACGAGTCCGGAACGATCCAGTGTCCCGTCTTTCGACCCCTGGGACCCCAAGGACCGTGAATCAGTCCTCCTGTACACGAGTGAGGCTCCGTCCCGGGACTCGGACTCGTCGCCGGCCGAGGAACGCGTAGAGGCTTCACCAATACCCCGTGCGACCAGCCCGCGAGGGGTCCACGGGTCGGGACTCGACACACCGTCCGTCCCCTGTCCGGTGGTGACAGGTGCACGAGGTCAGGACGTCCTCCTCCCCTCGACGTCTCAGGTCCGGGTCCCACCTGGACACCCCGGGACCCCCTCCCCCGGACCGGGTACCTCCCGTCCCGACCGAAAAATGGGGTTTACTTGTCTCCCCTGACTCCGGGGGGTAGTCCAAACGTGTCTTCGGGACCGGGCAACCGACGGAGACCCGGAGTCCCAGGGGGAGGCGTCGGGGGCTAGGCCACCCCGGGGGCGGTGGTCCCTCCCGGACGGCCCCGACTCTGTCACCCGCCACAGACCACCTCTCGGCCCGGTAGACTAGTGACTCTGGGGCACTGTACAGCCACCCACATGCGTCGAGCGGGACGTCAGTAGGGGAAGGACGAGTAGGATCGGTACTCATCGTACCGAGCTCCAATGGTCCCTGCGTTAACCGTGCGGAGAGACGTCAAACCCTTCCCGCCCAGTGGAGCGCCAGGCAGACCGAGACTACACCAAACACCTGACCCCCGTCGGGCGACCGGACCCGTCGACACCCGCACCGGGCGCGACGTGTGGCGATACGGACCCACACGAAGTACACCCAGACCCTCCCCGACCCCCAGCCCCCATCTCCGGGACGCCGGGACCGCGCCCTGTTCCGTGGTAGAATCGAGAGGCCCGTCCCACTTCCCCCGGCTGGGGCGTCCCGGGTCGGCACGGCCGGGGTCCAGGGTCGGGAGCCCCCCGAAAACGACGATGCAGAGGGGAGTTGAAACACGAACAACGTTTCACCCACACCTATACAAGTCTCCAAAGTGTCTCCGAAACAACACGAAATGGTTTCTTTGAAGGTCTCTACTGTGCACACCAATTCATAAGTATGATCCGTCACAGATACACCTTTTCCTGGAGCGACAGGTAGTTTGGACCCGAGGAGAAGCGTACTCTTCACGGGTCACTCTGGACCTGACTAGAACAGGCCTACGCGGGACAAGTATGGACTCGAACCGTCGGTGGACTCTATACGATAGCTTTACTAACCACATTTGTGGACAGAATTTGTGGTACATCTCACGACGAAAAAAAAAAAAAAATTAATTTTTTAGTACTTTCCTTACGTGATCAAGTCACGTCAGCGAGTCAACACAGGCTGAGAAACGTTGGGGTACTTAACGTCGTGTGGTCCGGAGGGACAGGTAGTGGTTTAGGGCCTCGAACGAGTTTGAGTACAGGTAGCTTAGTCTCTACGGTAGGTTGGTAGAGTAGGAGACAGCAGGGGAAGAAGACTGAAGTTAGAAAGGGTCGTAGTCCCAGAAAAAGGTTCCTCAGTCAAGAAAGGTAGTCCACCGGTTTCATAACCTCGAAGTCGCAGTCGTAGTTAGGAAGGTTACTGATAAGTCCCAACTAAAGGAAAACCTACCTGACCAACCTAGAGGAACGTCAGGTTCCCTGAGAGTTCTTAGAAGAGGTTGTGGTGTCAAGTTTTCATAGTTAAGAGACCGTGGGTCGAAAGAAATATCAAGTTGAGAGTGTAGGTATGTACTGGTGACCTTTTTGGTATCGAAACTGATGTACCTGGAAACCACCGTTTCATTACAGAGACGAAAAATTATACGACAGATCCAACCAGTATTGAAAAAAGGGTTCCTCGTTCACAGAAAATTAAAGTACCGACGTTAGTGGTAGACGTCACTAAAACCTCGGGTTCTTTTATTTCAGAGAGTGACAAAGGTAACAAAGGAGTAGATAAACGGTACTTCACTACCCTGGTCTACGGTACTAGAAGCAAAAGACTTACAAAGCGAAATTCGGTTGAAAAAGTGAGAGACGAAAGTAGTTCTCCGAGAAATCAAGAAGTGAAAGACGGTATTCCCACCACAGTAGACGTATAGACTCCAATAACTATAAAGAGGACCGTTAGAACTAAGGTCGAACACGAAGTAGGTCGGGTCGTAAAGAGTACTACATGAGACGTATATTCAATTTATTCGTCCCACTGTTATATGTCGGAACTGCATGAGGAAAAGGGTCAAACCTTGGTCAGACAACAAGGTACAGGTCAAGATTGACAACGAAGGACTGGACGTATGTCTAAAGAGTCCTCTGTCCAGTCCACCAGACCATAAGGGTAGAGAAAGGTTTAAAAGGTGTCAAATAACACTAGGTGTATCAGTTTCCGAAACCGTATCAGTTATTTCGTCTACATCTACAAAAAGACCTTGAGAGCGAAAAGTCACGAGGTCACCTACGACCGTTAAACTAGAGACCAAGGAGACGGAAAAGATTTAGGTCGAACTTGTAGACCTTCAAGTGCCAAGTGTATAACGACTTCGGACCGAACCTCTTAAAACTCCTAATGAAGTGATTGCACACTCTACTCACGTTAAAACGCCATCAAATTCGTAAGAAACCGTAACGGAAAGAAACCCTAACCTTACTTGTGATTGGAAAAGGTCAGGACACCGGTGACGACTCAAAAGGGTTAAACGACCGTATAACTCACGTTGTGAAAGTGTCGTAATAGAAAATCCTAAACTTTATCGAGTTGACCTTAAGATAGTGGAGGTGATCGAAACGAGCATCACTACGAAAGATTCCGGGTGAACTGAAGAGTAAGGTCCTACAGACCGAGATCCACTCACTAGTGTGGTAGCACCTATAGACCCATCACTTCTAGAAAAAACATGTCAAGAAGGTACATAAGAACGGTGGAGAAGAATTATAGAAGACGAAGACAATCCCGGTATGGCAAAGACAAGAAATGACACAGGTAAAACGTACTTTACAAGGGAACCATAGAGATTAAAAGAACTTCTCTAGAGATAAGAAAGGGTAAGATAGAAAAAAGAGATAAAGAAACGTAACTAGTGACTCCTTCCGAAAGAATAGAGAGAAACGAGAAGAAACCTTGAGACGTAAAGTACCCATATAGAAAGGAAAAGAGGAAACGGAAAACGCAGAAGAGAAAAGAGTCGATAAACATCCCGGAGGGGTCTGTCGGTAAAACGAAAAAACGTAAAGAAAAAGAACCCCTACCAGAACTAGGGACAGAGGACATGTCACAGTGTTTGGAGGTAGGTATCAAGAAGTCCCTGAGACAGATAGTCTAGATTGGGGAACTTAGATAAACAGTGAAGGTGACATATTAGTCTTCCCTAAACTAAATCCAGTATGGACTTACCAGATCGCCAAGAGGGATGAAAGAAGTTGAATTCAGACTTAAGGCTGTTCAATTGTGTATTCAGTCTGCGCGCGTGGGACGCACACTGGAGGCCTTTGTCGAGGACACAGACCAAACCACGGATGTCGCGTCTGCCCCAGATACGGCCGCACACCCCACACACAGACACACGCCCACTACGCGCATCTGACAGAGAAACAGTTCTTTTGAAGACGGAACGTGAAGGCGACAGCGAGGCGAAGAGTCAACGGACCCCACGGTGAGGTAAAGTTGCGAATGCCAGTTGTGGAAAGGACATAATAGAGTCAAATGTTAATAGCATCGTCACCATTGACAAAAGATCGAAAATCAAGGCGGGAGTTTATACCCCCGGATGTCAGTGAGACGTCCTAGCTGAGGACTCGATCTTTCGCACACGTCTCGGATGTTTCGGGTCGAACGACACGGCGTGGGAGGCGAGCACTCTCCGGGAGCAGGGGGAAGTGAGTGCGCTACGGAGGTGCCCAGTGGGGTCGGTCGGACTACCCACGGCTTCGGTACCGGAGAGACGGAAAAGTTTCTCGTCAAGGCAGGGGCAGTCCCTGTACGTACAGACAATATAGGGTAGCAGGGACGAGCCCTCATTCGACTCGTGGCGTAACGTCTTGGCGACCCGGAGCAAGGACCCCGGGTCACACCGGGTACGGGGACTCGGGCCACCGCACGCACGACCGGTCCGTTACAGAAGGAACACGTGGGGGGACACGGGTCACAGACGGTGGTGCGACCCGTGAGTCCCTGTCAGGGATTACAGCCGCAAATCACCGTCGAGGGGGTATACGAAAAGAGAGCCGGCCGAAAAAAAAAGAGCAACGAAATATACAATTATAGGGAGGACGCAGACAGTGCATACGATGTTTCTTAACATAAGGTCGGACAGGAGACAGAAAGATCTTTTCTTCTTTTCAGCGAGTCAACACAGACTGAGAAACGCTGGGGTCCCTGATATGTCAGGTACCCTAAGAGGTCCGGTCTTGTGACCTCACCCATCGGAAAGGGAAGAGGTCCCCTAGAAGGGTTAGGTCCCTAGTTTGGGTCCAGAGGGCGCAACGTCCGCCTAAGAGATGGTTGACTCGGTGGTCCCTTCGGGAACAGAAAGATCTCAAGAGAAAAATAACAATAGTCTCATTCATTGACAGGTATTCAGTGTCTCGGGGTGTTCCGAGGGAGGTCCTCGTCGACCGGGGCCGGGCAGGCCGGGACACAGTACTACTGTAACGTGTCTTTCCCGTGCATTTGGCGGGCACTGGAACTGACGCAGGGGCAAGGACACACTGAAGGGAAATAGGACTTCAACTACCAAAGAAAGTAAACGAATCAAAAGACAGACGGACACAAAAATTTTAACTCCATATTAACTACATGTCATAATATGTCGAAAGTTCACCTGTTGACAAATTTCAACATAAGGTAAACATCAATAATATTTTATAGTCGAGACGGGACCCATAGAGGGACAGGGACCAAAATTAAGTCGGTGTGCTAAACCGTCTGCCTCCTCCGACAGGAGACCCCGTCCGCCAGGTCTCCGAGACGAGGGCCGGGACTGACGGGAAGTGCCGGAGGCCCCGGAGAAGGGACCTGAGGTGGACGAGGACCCAGAGCAGAGGAGGAGGTGGAACCAACACGTCGAGGAGGCTCGAAAGACTCTTCGACACACACCTTGCACTGAGAGACCTCGGGAACGGACGACCGTCCACGGAAATAGGACTCACTACCTATCACACCGATCCAGGTCGCAGTGGAAGGAAGCCCCGAAAGTCCGGGAACAGAATGGGACGTTTACTGACCTCGGACTGGGACGAGTGTTCCGACTGGGAACCCGGGGCTTCGAGACTCTGGAGGGCCCTGTGGGGGCAGTCCTGGTCCGGCGGCTGTCCCGGGGGGTGCGACCCCGCCCCTGGCACGACAGGAAGGACCCAGAGTCCGTCTGAGGAGGGGTCCTACCTGTACACCGACATCGTTGGAGCACGTCCGAGTCGACCGTAGAACGCCCCTCTTCCTAACACGGACAATTAGAGCGCCCCCTCGACCCGAAAAAAAAAGAAAAGTTTATTGCCATTTCATTCTTCGAGTCGCATCTTTATCTTTATTCACTTTACACTTCGAGGTGAAGAGTTTTTACATTTTCGTCGTAATTTATAAATTTTTGTGTCTTCGCCCAGGAGAGCGGCCGTCCCTACCGACAAGGCAATGACCCAGGAAAAGGAGAAACCTGTGCTTGTAGGACGACCCCTTGGACCGGTAGGTCTGTTTGTGACGTCTCGTCTCCCGCAGACGGGACCCTCACCCCAGAGGTCTCGTCCGACGCGTAGACCGCCCGACGGTGGAACGAGCGTGGACTGTGGAGTAAAGAGACCCTTCGTGGGAAGTCCGCCCGACGAGGAGGGAGGAGGGTCCTGGGCGGAAATGGAGGGTCGTGGAGGGTCCCAGTGGGGTGACGGCCGTGGGGGCCGGGACAGGGGTCCGAGGGGTCTCCTACCTCAGCGTCACCGGCACTCTGCGTGCGCGCCGGAGTAAGAATGTCGGGGTCGGTCGAATGAAGGTCGAGACTCCCCTTCAGACTGGGGCAACGAACAACGAGATCTCTCGCCATTTGAAGGACAAGGTCTTCCTGATTTCAGTCGACGACTAACGTTTGTTTTTGTTCTCCATTTTCTTTGAGCGGTCAAACGCCTAGGTGTTCATCGTCTTCGAACTTACTTGAGTATTACGGAGGTTTCCGTCCCCAGACCGCCACTCGAGTGGCGACGATGCCCGAGGGCCCCCCGACTGAGCCCACAGGTCTCCGGTGTCCCTCCCGGGGCGACTCACTGCGACGGGGGAAGGGTTCCGTCGGTGCGACTGACTCTGACCTGCCCAGGTCCCACGCTAGACGCGAGACCCACGTCTCCGGTCTGGCGACTCCCAAACGTTTCCCGAGGTAAGTGTGTTCGCCCCGACAATGGTTCTCGTTGGGCTTGTGGACACGACCCCCCAGTGGACGTCCGTCCACCGACTGGGAGAGGAGTCCACCCAACCGGAATCGTGGAGAGTCATCGGCCCTAGGCTCACCCGTCGGCCGGACCCGACAGTGTGCACCCCCCTAGAAACTGAACGTCCACTCGCTCCTGTACATATTGCATCTTCCGTACCTTTTGGCGGGGGTCAGTGGAACTGGGGTCAACACAGACGGACGGCCATTACTGCGGAGGAAAAGGACGTCGAAGACTTGGGTTGGACTTTAACGCGAGGTCCGATTTCGTCTTTCACCGACTCTCTGCCTCGTCGGGGGACGACGCGTCCTTTCTACCCGGTCACCAGTGCCGAGACTTTTTCGCGGGGAACCTACAGTGTCCATGAAACTCACACTTGGGGTGGAGGACGGACGGCTAGAGTCTCTCCGGTCGGACGTGCGAGAGGGAAAACGTCCCTTTGGACGTAGAGAGGCGTAGGTGTGGGCGGGAGGCTCAGGGCTCCCGCCACGGTCGGGGGTCCTGACTCAGGCTCCCGGGGTCCACCGGGGGTCTCCGCGGCCTCGGGACAAGGACCCGTCGCACAGGTCGGGGGTCCGACCTGGGCGTCCCGTCGACTCTCGTCAGTCCGGGGGCCTGTAGGGCCTTCTGCCAGTCCCTAAGATTCACCTCCCAAGAGACCTCGACCCCACAAATTGTCGAGGGCGGGACGACCACCACTCGGGTCCAGAGAATGGACGGGGACGGGTGATTTGCCGTCTCAGAAGGACCCTTCCTCCGCCCTCGAACCCTCAGAGGCGCGGGCATAGGCGCGCGACGAGAGCCGGGGGTGGATCACCGGCTGCGCGCCTTCGTGTGGGTGGCCCGGCTCCGGGAAGGACCACCAGGGCTCCTGCGTGGGGCGAAGGACCCGGACACGCCAGTCCTCCCGTGCGCGGTGAGAGTTCCCCGTGGGGCGGAGGCCTCCCGCGTGGGGAGCACGTCTCCCGCGTGTCGGGGGCAAGGATCTTAGTGTCGTGTCTCCCCAACGGGTCCACCGGACCTTTGTCCGCCCCTCCCGGGCTCTCGTGGTTCCTGTCCCAAACTACCTCTGGGCGCCGAGAGTCCCGGCTGGGGGTTCTTCCTCTCCGAGGACCCGCGGCACCCTCCCCGGAGTCGAGACTCGCGGGAGTCGGGACGGGACGCCGGCCCCACCTCGGACGGTCTTCAGCCCAGACTCCGGCTCCCGGACCCCGGGCCACCAAGACTATCTCTCTGGTCCGGCGGGAGTGGCGCCCAAGGCACGTCTGAACCCGGAACGTTCTCCGTCCCGCGCACAGGGGGGCCGTGGCTCCGGATCAGAGAAGCCCCCCGTCGCCGGGGTGGCCAGTCCGGACCGGTGAAGACAGGACCCTGACCGAGACCGGAAGTGCGGGAGTCGGACACTCCAGTCCTGGTCCGACCCGTGACGTTACGACTCGGTGCAGGAGGGGAGGGTCGTCGAAGGAGAGACTGAGGTCTCTGGTCCCGCGGTGTGACCCCGACCCTTGTGTGCCGGACGCCGTGGACGACCCACGACCCGTCGTAGCGGGTCTCTCCCGCGGCACGCCCTTCGTCCTTTCCGCCCGCCACCCCCGGGGCACCCGGTCCCCCTCGAGCTACCTACCCGTGTCCGACTTGCCTCTACCCCCACCCAAAGGCCAGGTCGTGTCGGGGTCCTCCGACCCCCGAACGCCTTACGAGACTCGTCTCGACCGAAAGGTCTTCTGCCCTTTTATTCCTCGAGACCTGTCCCACCCCAGGGGAGAGGACCCCAGGACCCCTCCTCTCCCGGCGCCGTAGGGTCTGCACCGAGGAGACCGGACATGTCCCTCCGGTCCTCCCTGCCTCCACTCCCGCGCCGGTCACCGCCGGGAGTACGAGTACTCTGCCCGGCCCCCGCACCGGTGCAATGTGGCACACACGGACCAGGGAGTAGTCTCGACGCGGACCGTCCCGCTCGTCTGTCCTCTTCGTCGGCGGGGGACTGGACGGGTCTCTTTACGGCAGTCGGAGACCCACAAACAGGAAGGCCAGGAGAGACACGTCCAGACCGTGCGTGGGACACATGTGAGCCGAGGAAAGGGTGAGTCATAATCAGTGTTGTGAGAACGCGGAAATTACTATAAGGCGACACAACTACGTTTACTATGGCACCACTACACAAGAAAGAATCTGGCCTAAGGAACTTCATCTCACTCTTTCATCAGGTTTGTGACAACGCGACTTCTACCCACTTTGCAACCGCTCTAATGTATATTAAAAATAACGGGGGTTTTCAACAGGACCAAAGGGTGTGTGAGACTTCCCAAATGGACGGCTGTCACGACCCGCCCGGACAAATTTCGTCCCGGTCTCCCCTCCGAGACACGTCGGGCCCCTTCCGACTGTCGTCCCTCCCACGGGTCCGTCCCCCTACGGACACCACCCACAACCCCCCACTGGTCGGGTCCACCGGAAGGGTCGACGGGGGCAAGTCCCTCCATGCACACTTGCACTGAATTGGACCACCTCCGGTCCGAGACCTAGGCCACCCACCCCTTGGTCCCGGACCCAAGTGGTAGTCACGTGCCCCCTCTACTCCCCCAAGGCCCCCTGGAGTTCACCTGTCTCCGTGAACGACGGTCCCACAAGGGTCCCCCTGCCGACGAGCCACCGCTCCTGAGCTCACGAGTACCAGGGGACTCACCTCCCACAGTACGTACACCGGAACCCTAGCCCAAAGGAAGAGGTACTATCGACCCGGACGCTCTCACCCGTGACGGTAGGTAGGCGTACCGTGGGGGTCAGAGGAGTGACAACGGGGCTGAAGTCGACCTTGGTTCAGAGTCTCAGGAGACCCGGGGTGACCGTCGAGACACCCGAGCGCGAGGACCCGGCCCGGAGTCACCGCCCCTCCCCCCGCACCTCTTCTAAACGGGACCTTCTACGGACAACTCGGGGAAACCCTAGGTCGAAGTCCTCTACCTGGTCCGAAGGGGAGGCGTACGGACGTTCAGATCCAGTCCCATCTTACAATTCAGTAGTCTCCAGGGCACCAGTCACACGAACCCCGTCCGTCACTTCACTTTCAGTAAGTCAGCACAGGTTGAGAAACGCTGGGGTACCTGATATGTCAGGTATCTTAAGAGGTCCGGTCTTATGACCTCACCCATCGGAAAGGGAAGAGGTCCCCTAGAAGGGTTGGGTACCTCGCTTGGGTCCAGAGGGTGTAACGTCCGTCTAAAAAATGGTCGACTCGGTGCTCCCTTCGGGTTCTTATGACCTCACCCATCGGATCGGGAAGAGGTCTCCTAGAGGACTGAGTCCTTGACTTGACCCCAGAGGACGTAACGTCCGTCTAAGAAATGATTGACTCGATAGTCCCTTCGTCCGTGAGACCTCCCTTTCCGTCTGTCGAGTCCGACCAAGGGAGACTCTCCGACATGGACCTCCACGGTCACAACCTGTGGTAGGTCGGTCTGTTCTTGAGTTTTTGCGTTCTGTGTGGGAGGACAAAGTATCTCTCAGTGTCCCCGAAGGGCAGTGCACAAACGTGTGCGTCGTCATCACCGAGGAAGCCGTCACTCCCACCCTCCTGGCCCCACCCTGTGCGAGGTAGGAGTCGGGGCCGGTGCCACCGACTCTACCCCGGTGTGTCCGGTAGTGTTGACGAGCCTCTGACAGACCCTGCGTAACAGTCTATTGGACCAGTCAGTGTCTCCGGTTGTCGACTCGAAAAGGGTCCTACAGACTTTTTGAGCTCCTAACCGAGTTTCGTCTGCAACTGTCTCCTCCGACACATGCACTCGTGTCGTGTGAACTGGAAGGGGACAAGTGTCCGCAGACCGGAGACACGAAAGAGTAGAGAACAACAACGTTATAATTGCTAACAAGTCCCGAACGAAAAGACCACAAATGCTAGTAAATGTTTGCTTCTCATTTTAACTGTCACACACAAGTCGAGTCTTCCAAAGTCCCCGTGCAAACCCCAGTGTCCAAACACTTCCAGAGCTCAGCTGTCGTGTCGGCCCTCGTCCCTTAATCGAGGTACCGGGGACCCACCCCTGACACCAGGACAGGAAAGGTGGCAGCCGGTCGAGTCTTGTCTCCCGGTGGTGTCGCCCTCCGGTCGGGTCGAGTATGGAGCCCCAGGAGCGATCCTGGACCCAGTCCGAGTGCTCACAGAGAGGGAGGATCTGAGCCGCACGTCGTCACGGGGTCCGAGGCGCGGGTCGAGCGGGTTGTTGTCGAGGCCCTTGCACTCGTGGCTCTTGCCCTAGCGCGGGTGGCAGGGGTCGTAGGGCCGGCTCCAGTCACGCGCCGCGTGATCAGGCGTCCCGCTACAGGTCGGCGGGAAGGCAGAACTGGTAGCCCCGTCTCAGAGGCTCCGTAGAGTCCTGAAGGCTCGGAGTCCGGTACCCCCCGCCACGGGGAGTTGAGACGGCTCGTCTGGGGTCGACACGACGTCCAACTCTCTGCCGAGGACCTGTCGGGAGGACCCCGACGAGGTCGGTCCACCCCCCCGGAGTCCCGACCGACGTTCGGCGTGGGAACTGGTCTGGACCCAGTCCCGTTACAAGGTCTTGGAAGTGAGGTACGAAAGAGAAAGAAGGAATAAGTGAAACGAGGGGGTCGAGTACGGTGTTCACAGACCTCGAGGGTGGAACACGGTCGGCACGCCGGGGGGCGTGTCCCGGTCAAAGGTGAGCTGACCCCTCCCGCCCACGACCGGCCTCCCCCTCGGCCGACGTACGGTGCGAAGGGTCCTGACTCGGCCGACACGGCACACGAAGGACGAACCTACCAGGAGGACTGACACTCCAAGAACACTCCACAAAAAAAAAAATTCAAGGAAGGTTGAATGTCCTCCTACAGACGGTAAACAGTTTGTGTCATGAAACGAGAGAAGGAATTTACAAATCTTTACTCAGGATGGGGAGGTCTCCCGACTGTCCAAAACCAACCTCATGTGTCCGGGTGCACAGGTGAGATAAAAGTCCAAAATCTGTGAACTCTATTTTTCGTCTAAAAATCTTTGACTCAAGTAAAATATGACGACGGAGAACGAACAATTAGGGGGAAACAAGAAAAGGAACATGCAGAAATAATGGACACGTAAAGTCGGAGGGACAAATTTCCGAACAAATCTAATTCTCAAAATTGTTAGGAAGAGACACTCCGACTCCAGTATTGACTCTAGATAGACAATAGTCGAATCTTGAACGGGATCTTTAACGAAGGGTCTTACTCGACATTTCCGACGCACACCGAACAGTCAACACGAGCGTCTAGGACCAAAATAAAGTCACCCATCAGTGGATTACCAAAGATGACATCTCTACGGAATAAACTCACCTACGGTCAAATTCAACGTACAATTAAAAATGTTTAACGTAAAAGTACATTTAATTCGATGACCTTTAATTGTCTTCTACAGTTTCCTAAACGTTCTTTGTTTCTAACGTCAAGCACACAAAATACAATCTATAAATGACACTAGTGTCCCGATCGGGAACTTTTACACCAGTGTCAACCTACAGGAAGCACCCAAAGTCAACTCAATCCGGACCCGTCAAGGGACTCACGGAGACATTAGAGTTCCGGTCTCGACCGGTGAGGAAGGAGGAGAGCAGGTCTCCGCCGGTCCCCAGGAGTGCGCCCTCCCCCCGGTGACCGGGTCAAGACGTCGGGGAAAGGGACTACCTGACTCCCTACGAGTCGTAGCAGGAATGTGTCATCCCTCGTCCCGAGGGGTTGGGACCTGTCGGAGAGGGGTCCCTCCCTCGAAGTACGCTACGACTTTCGGTCCACCCTAGACCCCTGCAGTCACCCCCAGGGCGGGACCGGGACCGGAAGGACCCGTCGACTCCCCGTACGGTGTCCCGTCTACATCTGCCGGTCGTCGCCTTTGCACCTGGTCAGTCGTGTAGTCTGCTTCCGACGAACTAAAGATTTTCATTTCATCCAAACCAAACAAACAAAAAACTTTTTTTCGGAACCAATATTTCTCCTTTACTGTTGAAAGTTCGTAAGTCACAAACGAACAAAATAAGGACCTGTTACTATTATGTCACCTTAGTACGAAAGGAACCGTTCGAGTCAGTGAAAGAGATTTAGTCTCGAACGACTAAAAAAATTTTGGTCTTTTTCGATGAAAATTTCAGCGGGAACTCAGTAATGACACGGTAAATGATACACTTGTCTCATTTCACTACGTCGGAAGTGATCCTCTCTGTGAGATTGGAGGGAGGGCTCGCCGGGAAGGATGTCACGGGAGCCTCGTGTCCACACACACTCAAAGGTGACTGTGGCACGCACACTGTGGTCCTTCGGTGGGTCCCTGACGACGGGCCGTACCCTGAGGTCGTGTGTGTTGGACTCCACTAGTAGTGAGGCAGGAGTCTACCTGGCTCCCCGTGAATGGCGGGCCCCGACGTCAGGGCGGGAACAAGTGTCATTGAAAGTCGAGTATAAGGAAGATTGGCACGGTCACTTTAGAATTTCGTCCGTTTCACAAAGAGTCGGAATTGATGTATTAGGCAACACTCTTCTCGACCCTCTTTGGGCCAATATTCAGGTAGGAGTCACAGGAAGAGAGGATGACTCTCCCCGTCACGCTTACGTTGTCACAGGAAAGACGGTCCTCGGACGTACGATCTCCGCCTTACTGCACCTTACGCCGGCACTAAGGTCAGGAGCCTCTGGCCGTGGATTCGTGTGTACCGCTTATTCCGAGGTTCAGTAGGTGTCCTGAAAAGGCTGGACTCGCAGGGGCACCTACTGACACAGGAACACACACTGTGTGGAGGACCTAAATGGGAGACCGACCGACATCCCGGGACACTTACGACGGCATCAGTTCAGGCAGACACAGGTCGAAGGAGAGGGTTCTCGTGCAGGACGCTCACCTCACCCCAAATTCTAGTTCCGATCTAGACCAAAATTCTGAAAACTGTACCTACCGGTTTGACAGGACACCTTCCTCGTCCGACTAATACCAGGGGGGTCGTCACGCCAATACAAAGAGACCCAGTTCTACGACAACCGTAAGATTTTATAGAAACGGTTGACGTATCCAAAAAATTACAAAAAAAAAAATATAGAAAAAAGAAATCTAATGACGACTAAAAAAAAAGTTTACTCAAAGAAGAGGTGGGACTGAGAAGAAACAACGAAGAGTGAGTAACAACAAACTAAACGAACGAGAAATGTGTACCGGAAACAGACATGACGTCAGCGGTTGAAACAGTCGTGACAATAAACGGAAAATGCACTTCCGTAAAAAGATAGTAGACGCAAAGGGAGAGACCGAGGATGGAGAGGGTAATACAAACCTTTCTGTAAGGACTGGGATTCTGACGTAAAAATTCATATAATAGGATCCAAATAAGACTGTCAAAATGTCACAGCACACCTAACTTGTTCTCGTTTGTTCTCTCCCTGTCCAGCGCCTAGTCAACTACCGAAACGCTACGGCACAGACGGAGGCTCGACAGGAACAAGTGTGCAGAGACAGGGCCCCTGGAGTCGGACGGGACCTCCCAAAGAGAGCAGCGAGGGACACCGGGTCCGCATCCCGGTGTCCGGCCGGCACGTCGGACTCACTGCGGGTACACGAGACAGGCGTCTGGTCGGACCGCGTGTCTGAGCACCGCGCTCTCCCGAGCCACCCGGGCGACGGGGAGATGTGGAGTGGTAGGGACGGGTTGTAGTGCGACCCCGACGGGCGGTGGCCGGGGAGGTGCCATTCACCCGCGGGGACCCCAGACGCTCCGCCACCACGCCCCGTCGGGGGTGGTCCGGGGACTGGGCCCGCGGACCGACACGGACAGACAGGTCCCCCGTCGGCCGGTCGTCCTCCGGCTCTCTGACCGGGAGGGGCGGGACGTCGTCGCGCAGAGGGAGAAGGGGCCGCGGGTGGAGCGGGGGATGGACCCGTGCCGCGGGGACCTCGCACTGTGTCCCCGCCGGGGACCGAGGGACGACGTCGTGCACCAGGAGGACCTCGTCGGCGGACGTGTCTGTGGGGAGCAGTGTCCACTCGCCCGGCGTAGCCCGGCAGGACCCGAGGGACCCGCCCCGCCCGCTGGACAGGGGGTCTCGCGGACGAGGGTTCGGGCGGGTGCGGTCCGACACCGGCCTCTCCGGCTCAGGTGAGTGTCTCGGCCCCGCACCTTCGGTCTCGGAGTCTGTGTGGAAGACAACTATAGGGTTCTCGTCCGACGGTCGAGGGACTGCACAGACGGGAAACCCACGAGTCCCACACTACCTCGTGTCTCGACCGGGACGACCCGTCGCCTAAGGATAGTCGTCGCAAAAAAAAAAAAAATTTTTGCACGGGGTAGATTACCCACCAATACAAATCTTTTTTTTTAATTCCGAAAGGACCACCGAGTTTACCATTTCTAAGACGGACGTTACGTCCTCTGGGTCCAAGTTAGGGACCCAGTCCTTCTAGGGGACCTCCTCCCGTGCCGTTGGGTGAGGTCTTAAGAACGGACCTCTTAGGGTACCTGTCTCCTCGGACCGTCCGATGTCACGTACCCCAGTGTTTCTCAGTCTGTACTAACTCGCTGAGTGTGTGTGTGTGTGTTTAAACGATATTCTAAACGTATCGTTGTCGTCACATTTCCACAATGAAAGGTTCACTGTCTCACGAGTCCCAAGCGACACTTTACTCCCCCGGGAGATGTCTCGACTGGAGGGTCCAGGTCCGTGGTAGGTCGACCCAGAAATCGAAGGTGGGGGCCAAAATCCTCCCGGCTGTCTCGGGGGTCATAGTCATAGTCGTCCCCTCAGGGGGGAGTCCACAACCAACGAGACCACCTCTGTAAACCAAAATAGCAAGAGTTGTAAGCGGGAACGAGAGAGGGAATGAAGGGTCGACCGGACAGACAGGAAGGGTCGCAGCACACCCGGGGAGGGACGGGGTGAGGGACAAGGACCCAGAGGGACCCCAGCGGAATGTGAGGACATCCAAACGGTCCTTCGGGAGGGGTCCGGGTCTCGACACCGGCAAGTGTGACTGTGACTTCAACACCAAAAAAGTGAAAAAAAAAAACGAGAAAAGTGAAAAATAAAACATAACCTCATATTGGTTAATTGTTTGTTATGAAGGGACCACCGAGTCTGTGATTTTGTAGACGGACGTTACGTCCTCTGAGTCTAAATTAGGCACCCAGTCCCTCTAAGGGGACCTCTTCCCTTACCGCTGGATGAGGTCACAAGAACGAATCTTTTTAGGGTACCTGTCTCCTCGGACCGCCCGACGTCAGGTATCCCAACGTCTCAACCTGAGCTGACTCGTTGACTCCGAAAGTGAAAGTATCACTTTTAGAGTGAAAGTAACAATTGTTTGTCACGCCACTGGCAAAGTCCACCCGTTACCTCCCTGGGTCGGTGAGTCTGTGTGTATGGGCACGAGGGAGTTTGGGCGGAGGGTAGGTCCGGCGATGTGGTGTGCCTCGCCTCAAGGCACACGACGAGTTGTCCAGACAATCAAGGGGTAAAATTTGGGTCGCCACACATACGCAGGTAGGGTTTGAGGGGTTGCTGGGGACGGGGGCAGGGAGGGGACCTGTCACTGTCAATTTTCGTCCCTGGCCGACACCGAAGAGGTCCGGTGCACACTAAGCGGTGCAAGAGTACACCGGTGACCGACTCCGCACCATCCTTGTCCCTGGTAGGGTGGTCGTGCCCATCGTGTCCGTCTGTCGAGGCCGGACCGCGTGTCGGAGGCCGGGCTCCACGTGAGCCCCACGTCCGAGTGGGTCGCGACTGCTCCGGGTGTAGCGAACGACGTGCGGGCCGGAGTCCCGGGAAGGAGGTGCGGTCCGGGTCGAGCCCCCGGAGGGCCCGCGAGTCGTACCCGTTAAAGAGACGAATGGAGGTAGGAGGCCTCGCGTCTGTGGCTCAATGGAACGCGTCGGGGAGGGCCGTGGGGGAGTCGCAGACTACGGTCTTTCCCGTGTCGTCTATGGAGACGCCACCGTGGACCACGGTCCGCCACAGACTCGGTACAGTCCTTCCCAGCCCGAATGTGACGTCCGACCGAAGACCATCCAAGAGACTCCAAGGGTCCCGGGTGTCTGCACGGACGAACGACCACCAGTGACACCTGTCTACCACAGTCTCGATCCCGGTGTAGTAAGGTGTTTCCGACTGGCACGCCCTCCTCGTCGGTCGGACCCAGACAGCCCCTCGTCCGCACGCCCACACTCAAGGTGTGCCGTGGACGAGTCTCACCGAGGGTGTCGGACCCAGGAGCGACGACGTCCTCCGAGGACTGTCGGCCACTAACACACGATCAGAAGATGACTTTTCTCGGGTCACGGGGGTCTGTTAGGGGTCCAACTTGAGACTCGTCGACCAGTTCCACCCCACACGTCCAGCTATGTGAGGTCGAAATTTCTGAGAAATTCAACCCGTCACCCACACATTCCCGAGTCCGGTGTCCTCAGTAGACGGAGTGCACCTAAAGTGCACTCTTAGGTGCACCTGACTTGTCCTAGGGGTCACGGTTCCGGCCACGTCGGCTTGGCCCGGGTCTTGTCTCCCGCCAAACCGAAAAGCTGAGGAGAAAAAGAACTTGGGGGTGTGGACCCCCCCCCCGCGGACACGCCGTGGAAACAAACGTCTCAACGAGCGACAATCACGTCCACTTCCTTCGGAAGTCGGGTCCACAGGCGCCTTCCCGACCCACGAGTGGCCCTCGAGGGCAGGGTATCGGTAGGAATGGGGGACGAGGTCTCTCCTGGAGACTCCTCCGGCCGGGCGGGACGGGGGCCCTCCTCGGCGAGTCGTGGCCGGTGGGAGTCCAGGGAAGTGACCCCGACTTGTTCCCGTCGGTGTCCGACGGTCCCGGGACGATAGGTCGGTCGGAGGTGTCCGGTCGACCAATGATCCTGTCTTGACCTGGGATTACACGACCCGGGAGAACGAACCTTCAAAGTGTCGTGTATGGCTTTTGGTTCGTCAAAGGTCAATGGTAGTTTTCGAGGACACTTACCAGACTCCCCAGTAGAAGGTCAAGACTTGGTCTTTGAAGACTTGAGTTCACACCGGACTCAGGTGTAACCTGGTCCATACCCCATAAAGAGGACCTTCCAGTCTACAGGTCAAAATTCCCCACGACTAGCACTGTGAAAGGAGTTCACATCCCCGGGGTGTCGAAATGGGTAGGGGGACGGTCTTCTAGATCTCGGATTAGACCTCACTTCCCCCACCTCCATTCTCCACTCCCCTCCCTCCCCTTGGTCTGGCCCCAGGTCGGACTTGTCGGCCCCGAGGCACATCTGTGCCCGAGGGGGCCGTAGCCCCTGACCTTCAGTCCGGAGAGGTGGTGGTCGACGGGCGTGGGACGTCCCTGTCTCCGGACACAGGGGTCCCACCACAGAAGGACCGGTTCCGCCCGAAAACCCGGTCGTAGTTCGCCGACCTCGGGGTTAGCGTCCCTCCCCCGGGACCTCGTGGGTCTCAGGGGCGGAAAGGTCGAATGAACCCCAGGACCAAGGGATTGTCCCCAGTGTCGTCTGTGACCTAGAGACCTTAACAAAGGAGGAGATTTTGGCTCTCGGCGAAGGGACGTCTATACTACGTACCGGTCGGGTCACCGGGGTTGCGTCCCGCGACGTCGGGACGGTGGACACTGTGGGAGTAAGAGCCCCCGGGTCCTTCGAAATTTTTGTTCGCTACAGAAGACTCTCCCACTGAAAGTCACTGATTCACCTGAAAATTAGGGTATTCACGTCGCAGGGCACCGACTGTAGTAAGAAGGGAGGTACTTTGCTAAACGCACGACCAGTGAATCCCGAAGGGGCCAGTGAGTCGACCATTTCTTAGGTGGACGTTACACACTCTGGACCCAAACTGGGGACCTAACCGTTCCGGGGGACCTCTTCCCTTTCCGATGGGTGACGTCACAAGACGGGACCTCTTGGGGTACCTGGCGTATCCGAGTCACTGAAAGTGTCAGTACAAGCTCAGACACGGAGGAGTGCCTGACGTCGGGCGGTCCGAGGAGACAGGTGCCCTAAGAGGTCCGTTCTTATGACCTCGCCCAACGGTACGGGAGGATGTCCCCTAGAAGGGTTGGGTCCCTGACTTGGGTGCAGAGAATACAGAGGACGCAACCGTCCTCCCAAGAAATGGTGATCACGGCGGACCCTTCGACCACTTTACTAAATTAGGGGGCATTATGGGTCTGGTTCACTTTCTTTCACTTTCACTTTAGCGAGTCAGCACAGACCGAGAAACGTTGGGGCACGTGACATCGGGTGGTCCGAGGAGGCAGGTACCCTAAGAGGTCCGTTCTCGTGACCTCGCCCAACGGCAAAGGAAGAGGTCCCCTAGAAGGGATGGGTCCCTAACTTGGACCTAGAGGACGTAACGCCCGTCTGAGCACCGACAGACTCGGTGGTCTGGTTGGTGACTACTTTCTGGAAGAGGTGCGACTACGACACTAAAACAAACAAAAATTGAAAAGACAGTTATCTTTTGGGTCCTGTCTTAACCAAGATGGAAAGCTCAATGAGTGAAATCAAATGATCGGTTCGTCTAGTATTCCAAATTCTATTGAATAGAAAGGTCTTTTGACAAACCCAACCTAGTTTTCACTACCACCAAATCCATTGACACTGACCAATTGAAAAACTTTTCCATCACTTCCTGATAAAACGATCTCAACTTGGAAAAAAAAGATAAACATGTGTTTCATTTTTAAAATTATGTCTTTATTGGAGGTCCTTCCCTGATCATTTTCTGACTGTCAGTCAAGGGGGACCTCCCCCGAACCCAAGCTGATTTGTGCCGTTGTGTCGGAGGAGGTCCTCAGTCGCGACCCGCCGACTCTCGACCGCACCGGACAGGTGGACACTAAAAGGACCAGTCTGCGGGACTAGACCCCAGTGTCCGTCGGACTCACTACACCAAATCAAAGAGGTCGAGACCACGGCCCCCTGTCTGTGAGTCCCCCGGACCCTTGCCAGACAATGTGGGAAAACGGACACCATGGTCCCTTTTACCATTTGACAGATTTGGGTGTTAAACATTTTCTTTTTCATGACTACCAACTTTCCTTATATCTTCCTCTTGTAAGGGGGAGGACCAAGTGTACTCCTCCAACGTAAAACTTCGTTCTAAGTTTGTGTCTAAGTTTGGATGGGAGAAGACAGGTGTGTCTAAGAATTAAATTTGTGAGTCGGGTCTGTGCCACGCCGGCTCGACGGGAAGAGGACCCGTCGTCCACTGTCGGAAAGGATCTTTAAACGTCTCTAAAACTGTTGTACGTAGTCTTAAAAAAAGTTCACAACTACGGGAGAAACACATATTTTAGCTGCAGAACTCTGGCAATTTTACCAAACCAAGTATTCCCGTCCACATAAGGAGTTTGGACCCAAAGACTCCGACAGTTCTTCCACGGGGGAGCGACCAGAAGGTCTTGTAAGACCTCGGTGGTCTGGGACCGGGGAAGGAGACTCCCGCGGACACGACCCCGACGGGTGAATGATGGACCTGACCCATACCCTCCTGGTCTACTGACCGGTGACGGAGATTCAGGTCCGAAGCCCACCAGTCGCACGTCCTCGTCTGGACCGCCCGAAGCCCCTCCGACACCGCCGGTCGGAGGCAGAGCCTGAGTGGTCCGGAGCAGGGAGGGAAGACAAGGAGGGGAGGGACACGAGAGAGGTCTGGCGATAGAACGTCCGGACCCGCGTGACGGGGACGTGCGCGTCGGGGACCATCCCCGACTCGCGCACCGTGGGAGCCACGTGTTCGACGCCGTCGTGGCGGGCGACCCGGCGTGCGTCAGCCGCGGCGACGGAGTCTCGCGCGTCCGCGACGTCGTGGACCAGTAGGTCGTCGTCGTGGTCGTCAAGGACCTCTTCGTGTTCGTCGTGAAGGTCGTCGGCGTCGACGTGGAGTTGTTCCACTCCGCGACCCGCCCCGGTCCTCACCACCCCCGCCCCGGACCTTGTACACCCCCGCCCCGGCCCCTGTGTTCCCGGCACTCGTCGAACAGGGTAACCACCGTACTTCCTCCGTCCTCACCCCACCCGACAAGGGCTTCGCAGACACAGGGACCCACCGAATAAGAGGAACGGGGAGTCCTCAGAGACCCCAAAGAATTCCCCTAAATAGGAGAATTCGTTTGAAGGTCGTCTCTCAGGGGTCGCCTCTCAGGGGTCGCCTCTCACGGGTCGTCTCCGTGTCCCGGGGGCTTCGTGTCCAAGGTCCGGGGACCTGTGACCGCGAGACGGACGGGTAACGTCGTCGGAGCCGGTCTCCCGAGGACGGGTCTCCAGACGCAGGGAGGTAGGTTGTAGACCAGCCAGTGAGGGCTGGACGAAAATCGTCGTCCGCCGTGGCTCCAGTCACACCGGGGGGGACGACCAATAACTTCGTTCTCGTCGTCAAAGTTTATTGACCAAGGTTTACGATTGTAACCTTCGTTTCGGGAAAAGACCGTCTCTTACTCTCCTTGATGAGACCTTTCGACAGGTCGCCAAGGAGGTTTCCAATTTGCGTCTCGGTAGTGTGACGGGCCGTCGAGGGCAGGACCCTCTTGCCCCGGGACTTGTTTGTCGTTCGACGGGGTCTGGTCCGGGATGACGGACGGGTTCGCGAACCTGTGTCCGAGTCGTGGGGACGGGGTCTCGGGGAGACGGACCGCCCGAGGGGATGGTCTACCGTGTCCCGTCCCAGTCCTCACCCACCCCGCCGACTTGCGTCGGGGCGCCCCGTCCTTTCCGTGGAAATTCCGCCCGTTCTGCCTCCGGCTTCACAGTCTCCGTGAGACGCGGTGGAAAGACCACGGCTGCCAGAAGAACGAGCGCAACACGGCAAGAGACTCGCTATCCCATCCTCTGACCTCTCTGCCCCTGTGGACAAGTGCTCACCGCACAAGAGGTCGTCTCTCTGTCTGCGCCGACTAGAGAGACCTAAAGGAGGCACTAACTAAACGACAACGCTCGCTGTCGACTAACTTCACAAATACGTGACTAGAGGGTCTCCCACGCCCCTCGACTGTCAGCGTGGGTCGTGACGGTCGTGGCTGTAAAGACGGGGGACAGAAGGCCCGGGCACCGGACTTCCGAGGACTCGGTTCCGGGCGTCGGGACGGACCTCACGTGGTCCCAGAGTCGGTAAGGAGCGTACCCAATGACGAGGAGTCGGGTCAACACTTGCACTTGTGACCCAGGGTTAACAAACCCGTAGATTACCACTCGCCCAGGTCATCAGAATTTGCGACCGGACGAGTGGTCAAACCAAATCCAGGACTTAAGGTCAGACCGAAAATCTTCGAACGACAAGGTTCGTACCTCAAGGGAGGCAAGAGCGAGTCAACCACTCTCCCACGAGGACTCCGGGTCTTCCGGAACCCCTCCGTCTCACCGAGACACACGACAGACGACGACCCAGTCGCGCCAGCAAGGGTTCCGGTGCGTACGGGTGAGTCTCGACTGGAGGACCGTCCCGGCCCCCGTCGGGGTCGAGGAGGTCCTAGTCGGTGCCGAAGAGGTTCAAGGGACCCTCTTCGGGACGGAGGCAAAGGGACGAAGAAGCAGACGGACGAAGAAGGATTGGTAGTAAAGGTCGGGACCGGATAGCGGGCTGGGGAACGAGGCTAGGGGGAAGGGTCCTGTCGGGGAGTGTCCAACGGGTCTCAAACCCAGAGTCGGAGAGACGCCGTCCGGGTCCAGGACACGGGGAGTGCGGGGCTGGAGGGAGGTACGTCGACAGGAGTCCGCGGACCGGACCTTAGGGACCCCAGGGGACCGCGCGGACCTGGTCGGGGATACGACTAGAAGGCGGGGGAGGGCTGACTCGGGGGTTTCCCAGTAAAGAGACGTCCGTCAGGGGACTGGGGTGGGCAAGAGTCGGACTGAGAAATAGAAGGGTGTCGTCTCTCCTCGAACGGAGGGCGAGACTCTGTCGTGGACGGAGGGTCTGGTAGTAGACCTCCGAATTCAGACACCACGACCCCCGAGGGCAGGGGTACAGGGGGGGCGACAGGTGCGGGGCAGGGGCACAGGAGGAGGGAGGAGGGTGCGTCACGGGTGTCGGAGAAGGGAGTGTCGGCGTGGGACCTCGTGTGGTGTCCCCGGAACGGGTGAGGGTGAGAGGGGGTAGGAACAAGGGAGGGGCAGTGAGACGACACCGCAGATGAGTGGTCGGACAGGGGGTCGGTGGAAGGGTCCGGGACGCGAGGGGTTTGGAGGGCAGTTGGGGTCGGACAATGGACAACCCGAGACGTAGTCTGCGACTCCCTACTGTCTTCGCGCTCGCGAAACCGGGGCGCCTGGTATTTCGACTCCGAGGACTACGGTGGACGACTCCAAAGGTCCGGGGACACCTGGACCCCCCGGGTCCTCTCCGGGTCTCGGGAGACGATCACCTCTACCCAGGAGGACGGGGGTCGGACCAGCCCTCCACCACCAGAGTGGGGGTCACCTGAGACAGACTCGTGTTTCGAGTATCACCCCGGAGTGGTCGAGGTCCATACACCCTTCGTCTACTCTACCTGTCTAGGGGTTTAGAAGTTTCTGTCTAAAAGTCTTGTGAAAAACCTACTTGGCGACACTCTTCAGTCAGTTTAGTGGTCTACATTCCAACCTCCTAACAAATGAGCTTTACCAAACCTCAGACAGACGGGGGACGGGTGGGACACCGAAACAGGGGTGAGTGTGGAGAGTGGAAGGTGACTCGTGCCTGGACGAGGCCTTCGACACAGGAGGCACAAGGTCGACCTAACCTTGAAGGACTCCTATACGACGGAACCCCGCCTACATCTCTCCCCGGCTCGAACGGAAAGTGTCGCACGAAGGAAACGTCTCGAATCGTGTCGTCGAATCCCCTGCCAGTGATCTTGTTCAGGGATCGGGTTACCTTTGACAAGTGAGCCGTCTCGTTCGGTCTACGGGCCCTCCCACAGTCACCCAGGCAGGAGGAGACCCCGGACCGGGACCCCGGGGCCGACGAGTGGCGTGTACGTCGGGTCGGGATCGTGTCCGCAGGGGTCAGGAGGGGAGTACCCGGTCCGACGCGAGCAGGTCGACACCCAGTCCCTCGTCAACGAAGGTCTTCCTGAAAAATTTTGTGTTCACGAGTCCTGATTTTGAACTCCGAAGAACCTTCGGGAACCAAAGGAAGATCTTTGTCAGTCCTACACCCCTTCCCAGGCAGGAGCGACCGTCCCGCCCCGAGAACGCGTACCTTCAAGTCGTCCCTGCCCCGTACCACACGGCCGACGCCCGAGTCCCGGTCGCCGCACCCACGCGCGTGAGTCTCCGGCGGACAGGGACACCACGGACCGACACTCGACGACCCCACCACCCACCCCACTGACTCTTCCTTCCTCCCACGTGGGGGGGTCGGGGTGAAGTGTGGGTCCATACCTGCACCCAGTTGTGGAACGCTAACACCACTCACTGACGTAACGCTAAGTGACACGGACCGTTTGTTCGTGCACCATCGATCCGACAAGATAGAGTCGTGATGCCTGTCGCGGGCCGCACGCACACACACACACACACACACACACACGCGCGCGCGCGTACACGTGCACACGCGTACACGTGGCGTTTGTCGAGGACCGCACACACAGACACACACACGTGTGCCCGTGTGTGGTGTCTGTCGCGGGTCGTGCGCGCACACAAGCACGCACGCATGTACACACACACACACACAGAGACACACACACAGACGTACAGGGGACGGAGTCGGGTCTCACTGTCACAGGAGCCCGCCGGTCGGGGTAACAAGGACTCTACACCCGAGTCACATACAGACACAAAAAAACACAGGACAGGACGGAGTCGGGTCCCACTGTCGTAGGAGTCTGCCAGTCGGGGCGACTAGGACTCTACACCCGAGACACACACAGGACGGAGTCGGGTCCAGTCGAGACGACTAGGGCTCTGCACCCGAGACACTGGTGGGGGAAGGACAGGGTCGTGGAGGGAGCAGGGGTAGGGCGGCGTGAGGTGGACCATTGGGACACAATGTCTACTAGGGGTTTGGGTCGCTCGGTCGGGCCGTCGGGCTCTCGGTGGGGCTCCTCTGCCTCCTCCTCAACGCCCTCGTGGTCCGTGAGGACCTCCTCGGGAAGGACCTGGCCGAGGGCCCCGTCTTCCTCCGGGTGCGCGACCGACCCCACGTCCACTTCGTCCTCGGGTAGCTCTCACTACTGCTCCTCTGCCTCGGGCGTGCCCTCCGCCTGGGGCCGGTCGCCGACGGGTGTCTCGTCCTCGACGAGAAGTCTGTCCACGGGCGTCTCGCCCCCCCTACCCGTCGTCGCCCACTCGTCCCGGGGATCTCGTTCAGGTTCCAGAAGCAGGAGGTGTGGACGGCCAGGTCCGGGGGTCGAAAGGGAGGACTATGCCCTCCGTCTACACTGCACTCGGGACGAAACGTCCATAGTGGGGCTCTGTGACCGGGAGACAGGTGACACATAAATACGTGGACGAAGAGTCGACTCGTTCGGGGTCTGAGGGATCCCTACCGAGGGGAAGTCCGGGTCTCCGACGTCTAATTGCGTTTAGGCTTACGACCACCTAAGTCGTATCTTCCCCCTCTCCCTCCGACTGAATTAGTAACTAGTTCTTCCAAACGTCGTAGAGCAGTCTTCGGTACTGGAAACCCGGGTTCTTCTGTGATCACCGGTCGGACCGTCTAGGTCTTTTCGTCGGACCAGACCTGTGGGGCTCGGTCACTCCAAGGGACCGTGACTGTCAACTGTCTGAGGATTCTCTGCTACTTATGTGGGTTCCTCACTGAGCAATTGAATGTCACTTCTCATTTTGCCGGCCCTGCTCTTTCGTGACCCTGTCGGTCGATCGGTCAGCCTTGGGGCAGAATCCGGACTCACGGGGGTCCCTCGTCAGAACAAGGACTCTTCGACCCGGTCCCGCAGGCTCCCCACCTGAGATTTTAGATTACCACAGGAAGTAACACCTCGAGTCGTGGATCCCACACCCCGGGACCGAGTCGGTTGGGAGGAGCACCCGGGTCACGATCGACGGGTCCGTATGAGGGGGAGGGGGCTGTCGGGTCCCCCACGGACGGGGTGGCGGGGACCCTGGTCCCACCCTCCACTGTGGTTCCGAGTCGAGTCACGGAGCCAAAGGGCCCTCGGGGAGAACCCATCGTCCAGTCGGAAGAGGGACCGAGGCGTAAATTTCCGCCCCGGTGTCCACCGACCGCCAGTGAAAACGATCAAGAGTAAGTCTCCCGTCGGACAGAGTGCAGAGTCGGTCACAATCACGATTTGGGGACGAGAAGTTCCCGGGGACCTCGGTCACGATTACTGTCGTTCCTCCCGTCCCGTCCCCTTCGGTGACAGGGACGACGGCACACCCGAGTCGTCACACTCGCGCGGTCCGCCCGGTAGGTCCGGCGTCCGGAGGACGCGGCCCCCGAATCCAGTCCCGGAGCGGGCAAGTGTCTCCGCCGCCGAAGGAGAATATTGACCTCAAGTCGCACGAGAATGACGCGACCACACTTTGGCCCTCCGTCAAAAATCCCGACCACAGAACGGTTACTATTCCACCAGCCGTAAGAGAATCCCCTCAGTAGGGACCCGAGACTCAGACTCCGTCACTAGTCTCCGCGACCCACAGACCAAGAGCCCTCTTCTTGGCGTTCGAGCGGAGCCCCTTTGCGCCACCGGGCGCGTCGTCAGACGTCTCAGTGGAACTCTGCCCGTGGACGAGGTCCCCGCAGTCCACAGTGTAGACCTCTCCGGCACCCTCCTTCGTGGACGCCTCCCTCCGGGGTCCGTCCCCGCCGTCAGACGAGGAGTGGGGGGACGTCCCGTCCGAGGCTTCATCCCACAGGACGGGAAGGGAGGAGCCGGCACACCCCTCCGGGGGGCCCAGGGGTGTCTTCGTCGGCACGAGGACCGTCCCGGCCCGTCCGGGGGGTGGGCAGGGTGGTGGAGAGGGACCCAAGGTAGGCGGAGGGACCCGTTTTGGCCTGGGCGGGGCTCAGGGACGGAAGTGTGACGTCTCATGTGGGGGGACGGTCGTGGGAGACGGACCCATGACGGTGGGGCGGGGGGTCCACAGTGGAGGAGTTCCTCGGGAGGTGCCGGGGGTCCGACGGGTCCGGGGGGTAATCGAGACTCGTCCGAAAAGGCGACTGCCAGACAGAAGGGTACCCCTACAGGTTTGAGTAGTCGTCCCGGGATCCGGCGGCGGAGTGACCGACGGGAGGACCGGGTCTCCCGTCCGAAGAGGGGTCGTCGGACCGTGCTCCGAGACGTGACCCTCGGGCCCCGCCACCCCGTCTCCCAGACCCTCTCTCCCCGGGGCATCGGGATGTCGGCCCCTGTCCTCTACGGCCCTTCGTTGTCTCACCGGGGAAAGGAGGCGGGGGTCGTTCGGGAGGAGGACCTCGTCGTCGCCTAGGTGGTCGACTCCTTGATGGTCCGTAGGTACCTCCGGCGACCGTAGGGGCACAGGAAGCCGCCCGTGGCCGGGGATAGGGCCCGCGTCAGGAGGGGGCGCAGACGGTGGAAGGGATACAGACACGTCCTCGGGGGTCGGTTCGGCTCCAAGTGGTGTCCATGGCACCCCGCCCCACAACCCCCGGCCCCCTCCCGCTCCCGGGGGAGAACCCCGTCGGCGCCGACGTCCATACTCCCTCCACGGTGCGCCCCGGACGCCCCGGTCTCCCGTTCCGAGTCTGACCCGCTCCGAGGGCCCACCACGGGTCGGAGTGTGGGTGGACTGGAAGACGGGCTCCGAGTCGGGGTCCGACCCCCGTGGTTGTCTCTCTCCAGTGGTCCCAGACAGGACCGGCTCTTCGGACAGAGGAGAAGGGGTCTCTTCGTACCGGAGTCTCTTGACGGGTAGGGACCCGGACGGGGGTGGTCCGTCGAAGGGCGGGTCCCAGCCGCCCCAGTGGTGGAACGGGAGGAAGCAGACAGGACCGGAACCTGGATCCGAGGCGGGTCCCGGGACGAGTACTCCGGGCCCGCTACGGACCTGGCACGTCCACCTCACCCACGTCCCGCGCCGACCGGGTCTGTGAGCGAAGGCGAGGATCTGCCGGGTGCCGGACGAGGACGGACACCAGAACAGCGTGGGGGTGGGTGTCGGAGGGTTGGGACGTCTTCAGAGAGAGGCGGACTTTCGTAAGGGACCATCAGTCCCGTCTCCCGACTCACGTCGCAGACGGCCTCAGCTCCGCGACCTGACCGACAGGGCCGGGTACCCGAGGCCCAGCCGGGGACGGTGGCCGGGGGTGGGGCGGACCCTGTCTCCCGGGGTCCTGTCGCGGAGTGGCGTAGGACACGATTACGCAGCCCACAAAGAAGTCTCGAGTGGCTTGTGAGACAAAGCGACATTGCACGTTTGCACCGATGCAAGAGGAACAGTCTAAAACCTTCCTCTGACTGGTATAAGCCTCTTCTCAAAGCATCAGTCAAAGGTCTTCAATTTAAGGACGAAACGTCATTCTTTCGGTCTCTTGACGTTCCACAGTGCTCATCAGTCGTCCCCGAGAAATTCTCACTCAGGAACCGTAGCCGACTCGACCCGGGCACGAATCCTCCGTGTCGAGCCTGCTGGGGTCCTGGGGTCACCTCTGTGAGAGTGCAGCGCACACGGGGGACCCACGAGCCCCCAGGGGTGTTCCCTCGGGTGTCCGGTCGTACTACAGTGGTACTCACAGGACCGGCCACTCGGGGCGAGACAACGACAAAGGGTCAAAGAGAAGTAATAAGGAAAAACTGTGAATACTTTGTCACGTACAAGGAACTTTCTTTCGTGTGTCTCACCTATGGGACTCGTCCGTCACCCACCGGGGCTGGGGTGGGGACCCCCTCGGCGACAGTCGTAGTCCGGTGTGCAGGTTCCAACACAGACATACATCGGTCTGTCCGTCCATCTGTGTCTGTGCCACATAAAAGGCTTCGGTCCTGAGACGCCCCGGGTGTGACGGCACCCGGTGAGACCCGGAGAAGGACGCAGGTGTGAGCAGAGGCGTCGTAGGACCGGCGAGGGGCGAGCGAGCCGACGGCAAGGGGCAGACGTTTTCCCCGCGCCCACCGAAGTGGTACCTCGAGGGTGGAGCGTGGGGCTCTCGTCGTCGTGCGCCGACACAGCGGCACTACGACAGCCCACCCCGGGTACAGGACCTCGACAGGTGCGTGCGCGAGTGGTCCGCACACGCAGACACAAAGGCAGTCAGACGAGGACAGGACGGCGAGACGATAACCTTCCGGGGCGGGGTGACAGATCCGATTAAAGTTCACGTCAACGCAGGGACGTACACAGACACACACACGGGTGCGCGCACACGAGGACAGGTCGCCGAGACGTGCAAAGGCGTCCGTCTTTGGCTCGGAAGATTCGGGGTTCTTGGAGCCTGCCTACCTACAGTCAGGTGTCCCCGTTTGATGAGGTATCTGGCCCAGGGACCGTCTGGACTCAAACCCTCGTTTTGGAGGGGCGACAGACCCAGTCGGACCAGGGACACTATACTCTCGGGACTCAGGACCCCTGTCCCGACGGAAAAGTACAGAGGGAGGGAGCGGCCGAGGGGGCCCACAACGCCTGAGACCGACAACCCGTTCACGGGACTCGAGTCGAGGGGACCGTCCCCCCGGTCGACGGCCCATGGGGCTCCCGAGGAGACTCGCGTCGGTGGGGACGGAGGAGGCGACGTCCGGAGCACATGCTGTGCGACTACGACTTCGTGGTCACGTGGACGCCCTTGTGGTTGTCGGTGGGCCTCGTACGGCCCGCGTAGGTCTCGTAGACCAGCGCCGACGTCCTCTGGCCGGACGCTCCGTTTACACTCCACTCCCGTCGGGACGGCCACAGCGCTCGGTCCGGCGCACACTACTGGACCCCCTGCGGTGGGAACACGTCCGTCTGTGCGTCCGGACGGGAGACCTCCTTGGGCTCCTCGGGAAGGGGCCGGGGAGAGTGGATGAGGGGAAGAACCAGTAGGAGACCCTTCGGACGGAAAGCGGTCCGAGGGAGAGTAGTGGGTCCTGCGTGTCGGCCCGGTAGGGTCCCGGAGACGGCGTCCTACCCTAGACCACCGGGACTAGCCGACCGAGAAGTAGCTTCCAAGAGAAGGAACTCAAAAACCCTTTCGAGGAGAGTCCCACACCCATCTCGGAGTCCGGACGTCCCACCTCCACCACCCGTCCGACTGATCAGACGGTCCTTAAGCCGGGGGTGGAGACGTGGGGACTTGTGACCCAGGACCTCCTGTCCGGACGACTTCCTGAGACACTCCAGGGAGGTGGGGAGACTACGTTCTCACACCGGAGGCATTCCCTGAAACCCAGACCCCGCCCCCCAGCCCCATCTTCCCGTAGACACGTGTTCGTCCCCCCGAGGTCCGACACCCACGGTGTCGTGACAGTAGACACCTCGTCCGTCCGCTGTGGTGGAGGGCCCTCGGGAGGTCCTGCTGCCCCGGACCGGAGGGTACACGGGTGGGTCACCCCTGGACGACACAAGGGGTTTGGTACTTGGGGTGTTTCGGTCCCTATCCCACGATCGTCCTCCAACTCGAGACGTCCCACTGGGACCTTTCGGACTCGGATACCGACTCGTCTTGACAAGGCAGGTAGGAAGCCTCGGGTCGCGGCAGACCTCCCACACCAGTCTCGGGTGAGGGGTAGACGGGGAGTAGCCCTGTCCCACAACTCCTCAACTCCAGTCGGGCAGAGACCACTGGGGTGTAGAAACGGTCGAATACTGCTGAGTACTAGAAACCTCCTCTACCGACCTCCAGACCCGGGTCTTAGGCCGGGTCCTCAGGGAGACCTTTCTGCTATCCCTGGGGTCCGTCTCCCGACCTCTCCGGCGTGGACGAAGGTCTGTGTCACTCCTGCGCGGTGACCCCCCGTCGTAGTCAGGTCACCTGTGCGGAGGACGTCTCCTGGGGGACGGGCCGGTAGGAGGGCCGGTGATGAGCCGGACACCCCGGGACTCGACGAAGATGCGAGTGTCCTGCCAGGGGAGTCCGGCCGTCGGTGGTCCCATCAAAGGTCCGTCCTCGACCTTCTACCCCCGCTCCTCTCGTTACGACTCCCGTCAGTGACTGTCGGTGTCCCCAGGGGTGTGGGTCCTCTGTCCGGACATCTGTCCGACCTCTTACCTGGGCCCCACTCTCCGCGTCCGACTCCCCTGCCTGGGCCCCACTCTCTGCGTCCGACTCCCTTACCTGGACCCCACTCTCTGCGTCCGACTCCTTTACCTGGACCCCACTCTCTGTGTGCGACTCCCCTGCCTGGGCCCCACTCTCCGCGTCCGACTCCCCTGCCTGGGCCCCACTCTCTGCGTCCGACTCCCCTGCCTGGGCCCCACTCTCTGCGTCCGACTCCTTTACCTGGGCCCCACTCTCCGCGTCCGACTCCTTTACCTGGGCCCCACTCTCCGCGTCCGACTCCTTTACCTGGACCCCACTCTCTGCGTCCGACTCCTTTACCTGGACCCCACTCTCCGCGTCCGACTCCTTTACCTGGACCCCACTCTCTGCGTCCGACTCCTTTACCTGGACCCCACTCTCCGCGTCCGACTCCTTTACCTGGGCCCCACTCTCCGCGTCCGACTCCTTTACCTGGACCCCACTCTCCGCGTCCGACTCCCCTGCCTGGGTCCCACTTCTCTGTGTCCGACTCCCCTGCCTGGGCCCCACTCTCCGCGTCCGACTCCTTTACCTGGGCCCCACTCTCCGCGTCCGACTCCTTTACCTGGGCCCCACTCTCTGCGTCCGACTCCCTTACCTGGACCCCACTCTCTGCGTCCGACTCCCCTGCCTGGGCCCCACTCTCTGCGTCCGACTCCCCTGCCTGGGCCCCACTCTCTGCGTCCGACTCCTTTACCTGGACCCCACTCTCTGTGTGCG
The DNA here is from genome assembly GCA_006410555.1 of Capra ibex. Taxonomy (NCBI): domain Eukaryota; kingdom Metazoa; phylum Chordata; class Mammalia; order Artiodactyla; family Bovidae; genus Capra; species Capra ibex. Next base: position 807,587 of record SJYO01054996.1, read on the forward strand.
ACTCCCCTGCCTGGGCCCCACTCTCTGTGTGCGACTCCCCCCTGGGCCCCACTTCTGTGTCCGACTCCCCCTGTGCCCCACTTCTGTGTCCGACTCCCCCTGTGCCCCACTTCTCTGTGTCCGACTCCTTTACCTGGACCCCACTCTCTGCGTCCGACTCCCCTGCCTGGGCCCCACTCTCTGCGTCCGACTCCTTTACCTGGACCCCACTCTCTGTGTGCGACTCTCCTGCCTGGGTCCCACTTCTCTGTGTCCGACTCCCCCCTGGGCCCCACTTCTGTGTCCGACTCCCCCTGTGCCCCACTTCTCTGTGTCCGACTCCTTTACCTGGACCCCACTCTCTGCGTCCGACTCCTTTACCTGGACCCCACTCTCTGCGTCCGACTCCTTTACCTGGACCCCACTCTCTGTGTGCGACTCTCCTGCCTGGGCCCCACTTCTCTGTGTCCGACTCCCCCCTGGGCCCCACTTCTGTGTCCGACTCCCCGCTGGACCCCACTTCTCTGCGTCCGACTCCCCCTTGGGTCCCACTTCTCTGCGTCCGACTCCCCCCTGGACCCCACTTCTCTGCGTCCGACTCCCCTGCCTGGGCCCACTTCTCTGTGTCCGACTCCCCCTGCGCCCCACTTCTCTGTGTCCGACTCCCCCCTGGGCCCCACTTCTGTGTCCGACTCCCCCTTGGGTCCCACTTCTCTGCGTCCGACTCCCCCTGGACCCCACTTCTCTGTGTCCGACTCCCCCTTGGGTCCCACTTCTCTGTGTCCGACTCCCCCTTGGGTCCCACTTCTCTGTGTCCGACTCCCCCTTGGGTCCCACTTCTCTGCGTCCGACTCCCCTGCCTGGGCCCCACTCTCTGTGTCGGACTCCCCCTGCACCCCACTTCTCTGGGTCCCACTTCTCTGTGTCCGACTCCCCTGCCTGGGTCCCACTTCTCTTTGTCCGACTCCCCTGCCTGGGCCCACTTCTCTGTGTCCGACTCCCCTGCCTGGGCCCACTTCTCTGTTTCCGACTCCCCCTGCGCCCCACTCTCTGTGTCCGACTCCCCTGCCTGGGCCCCACTTCTCTGTGTCCGACTTCCCCTGGGCCCCACTCTCTGTGTCCGACTCCCCTGCCTGGGTCCCACTTCTCTGTGTCCGACTCCCCCCTGAGCCCCACTCTCTGTGTCCGACTCTCCCCCTGGGCCCCACTCCTCTGTGTCCCACTCCCCTACCTGGGGCCCACTTCTCTGTGTCCCACTCCCCCTGGGCCCCACTTCTCTGTGTCCGACTCCCCTGCCTGGGACCCACTTCTCTACGTCCGACTCCCCGCTGGGTCCCACTTCTCTGTGTCCCACTCCCCCTGGGCCCCACTTCTCTGTGTCCCACTCCCCCTGCGCCCCACTTCTCTGTGTCCCACTCCCCCCTGGGCCTCACTCTCTGTGTCCCACTCCCCCCTGGGCCTCACTCTCTGTGTCCCACTCCCCCCCTGGGCCCCACTCCTCTGTGTCCCACTCCCCTGCCTGAGCCCCACTTCTCTGTGTCCGACTCCCCCCGCGTCCCACTTCTCTGTGTCCGACTCCCCCCTGGGCCCCACTTCTCTGTCCGAATCCCCTGGCTGGGCCCACTTCTCTATGTCCGACTCCCCCCTGGGCCCCACTCTCTGTGTCCGACTCCCCTGTCTGGACCCCACTTCTCTGTGTCCGACTACCCAGCCTGGACCCCACTTCTCTATATCCGACTCCCCAGCCTGGACCACACTCTCTGTGTTCGACTCCCCTGCCTGGGCCCCACTTCTCTATATCCGATTCCCCAGCTTGGGCCCCACTCTCTGTGTCCCTGTCTGGGTCCCACTCTCTGTGTCAGACTCCCGTACCTGGCACCACTTCTCTGCGTCCAACTCCCCTGCCTGGGCTCTACTTATCTATGTCCGACGTTCCTGACTGGGCCCCACTTCTCTGTGTCCGACTCACTCTGGGACTCACTCTCTGTGTCCGACTCCCCCCTGGGCCCTACTTCTCTGTGTCCGACTCCCCCCTGTCTGGGCCCCACCTCGTTGTGTCCGACTCTCCCTGGGCCCCACTTCTCTGTGTCCGACTCCCCTGCCTGGGTCCCACTCTGTGGGTCCGACTTCCCTGTCTGGGCCCCATTTCTCTGTGTCCGACTCCCCCCTGGCTAGGCCCCACCTCCCCACGAAGGAGCGTCGTAATACGAACCTCCGGTCCGGGCGGAAGGCGTGTGAACCCTCGTGAGTGGTACGTTCCGTACCAGGTATCCTGTACCGACACCCTGAACTGGGCTCCGTCCCCTCCAATTCCCTGGACGGCACGGTACTTAAGGACTCTGGGGGTTCGGACGTCGGTCGTGGGGCTGAGAAACCCAGCCGAGGGGAGAAACTCGGTGAGACACACCTTCCAGTACCACACCCACCCAGTCGAAAGGACGGTGGAACATGGGGAAGCACGACCTTCGGTCCGGCGCTTTCAGAAGCGGTGTCGGACGGGTAGAACCCGAGGGACAGGAACGAGGACCAGTCGTCCGTCCGCAGAGACCCTCGGACAGTATGACAATCCTTACCAAGGTCCCGGGGGACCCCCAAAGGTACCCTCACGTCGAGGACCGGGTGAAGATATGTCCCACGCAGACCGGGGCTCTCGGGTTCGGAAGGGGGACGTTGGGCCTCAGGTCAGCCAATGGGGACGTAATGAGGCTGAGCCTTTCACATTCCACAGCTGGTCTTAGAACGAAGTGTTTGATCGGACGAAGATTTTCCAATTCATTTGCATCGAGTTGAGTTCTCACTACAAGTACCGTTAAAGACCCCTTGTAGACTTTTATCGGGTTCTAGACTCCTTAGGGGTCTCACTTCTTCGTACGTCTGCCTCACAGTCTGTACACGGTCAGTTTGGTCGGGCCCCACAGTCCGACCAATACCCGGCGGAAGGGGAGGTCCTTCCGAGAGCCATGGGCCTCTCGACCCCAGACCGGAGTACTCTCGACTCGCGTCGGGGTGCACACTCCGCCAAAGACAGATAAAATTTTGGTCTGTCAACCTTTCGTTTTATTGTTTAACTACGGTTTAGTAACTGCACTGTCACTTCCGATTTCGCAACTTCCGACCTTAATAGAGAAAAAAAAAAGATTTTGCAGATTCAACATTAATTTCATATGCGGGAGATTTTATAAAGGGTTTATAAAAAGTTTATAGTACACCCCACCACAAACGAAAACTAAAGTGTTGTTGGCTCAGTGTGACACGAGTACGCGTGCACTTTGGGACGAGGCAGAACCCACGACCAAACGACGACACCGACTGGCGCCACCGGAGGGTAGGGGAGAACAGGGCGTCACGTAGGCACCTGCCTTCCGGTGCGACCTCCTCGACGTCCGCCACGTGAGCCTCTGCGTGCGGGACGAGATGCCGTGCTTGGGGGAGTTGTCCGTCTTTGACCTGTCATTCTTTGAAGATCCATAAAGTTCCGGAAGAAATGGAAATGGCGCTCCGACGAGGGTCGGGCCGGGTGCGGACTCCGGGACGGTAGGGCGGGAACCCCGGGACCGACCACCGGTTCACAGCGGGTGGCCCGACACACACCCGTCATCCCCGTCTCCGCCGGGAAGAGGAACCACGGGCCCGGTCCGACAGTCCACTCCCAGGTTCCTCCTTGGGCGGGAACCGCAAGTGTACCCGCGAACCGAAGGACGAAACGTAACCCGCACAACCCCTCGTTTGCCCGACTCGTGGCGACCAAAGCGTCTTAGAGCTGATCGACTCAACACTGCCCGCTCCGACCAGCCCCGGGCGTCGGTGGTGGGCCGGTGGGGAAAGACCCGGACCTCAGGTGGACCCCTGCGAGCAGGTCCGAGGGTCCCCCTGCCGTCACCGGACTCGGAAAGGACCCCGGGTCCCGAAGTAAACCTTGTCCGTCGGGGGGTCTACTTCATTGTCCTAGACCCGGACTACCTTTCTTGACGAAGGGGGATCCCTCCACCAGTCCCAGGGGTATTCCGTCCACCCCGACTGTGTGTCCACCCCACGGGTCCGAGTGTTCCCGTCTCGGGGGGGTAGTCTTGTGAAGGACCTGTCAAAGGCGGGCGATGGTGGTGATGGTGAAGGATTAGTAGAACTCGGTCCTGTCAGTGGTTGGACCCAAAGAGATGGACAGGGTCGGGGGACCCCGCTCTGCGGGGAGTAGAGGGAACTCGGTTCCGTCCGTCTCTCCCAGGGTCTTGGTCTGAGAGCCCAGGACGACCCCAACCCCCTCTACCCGGCACGGGACAAACGAGAGTAAAGGTCCCACCTGCACCTCTCCCAACCGGAACACGGACCGGGAGTGACGTATCCACAGTGGGGGGAGGGGCCCCTGGGACGTCACGCCGGGGTGGTGGAGGGGCACACGGGTACCCGGGGAAGTGGGGGAGTACGTGGACCCAAGCGTAGAAAGGACGACCCGTGGAACATCCACGACTCACGAACCTTTCGTGTATCGACCTCCACCCATGTTATCCTTCACACGAGCCCAGACCCGTCCCCTGACACACGTCACTGACCCGAAAATCTGCAGTCTTAGGTGGTGTGCATCCTCTGCCCTTCCCCGAACTCCGCGCCTCGACCCGCCGTGCACGGTCCTTCACCCAGGTCTCGACCGGGGTCCCTGTCTGCGGGGGTGGAGGCGGACGACAGTCGGTTCACTGTCCCTGACATCTCTGGGACCGGGACTCCACGTCCGTCCGTCCTGAATCCCCTCGTCCGGTGTCCCGGACTCTCTAGAGGTAGTGCAGGGGAACCGTCGGGACATCGGGGTCTGTCTGTCCGTCCCCCGGGGACCTGACCCTGTCTGAGTCCGGGTCTCCTCCACTCCGGCGGCCGGGAGGGAGGGAAGTAGGACCCGAGGGCCGTACGACTGGAAATGGGGGGGCCGTCTCTACCCCCTGGAGGAAGTCCCAGGCAGACGGGTCTCCCTCGACTGTCACCCCGTGGGGTTGTGTATCACGGAACTCTAGGAACTGTCACCACTACTGCCACGGACTCGGGCGGTACAGGGACCTGGAAGGTGGTCGAAGTGTGGGAGTGGGAGTCGGTCTCGTCTTCCAGTCCCCGACGTCCGTGGATCCTTCCACGAGTGGTGAGCCTCCGGTCTGAAGATCCTCAACGGTGTCTTCGGTTCTGACCGGATTCTTAGCAACCTCCCCTCCGTTGTACAGGTGTCTTACGCTCGGTTCTGTTCTCTTGTCCTCTTTCTGTTTTTGTAAGACCCCCTCATTACACTTTGTACCTGAGTCTTTAACTCAAGACCCGACCTGTCCTGTCCCTCAGCTCCTTGAACTGGTCCCGACTTGTGGTCCTTCGGTCTCTTCTCTTCTTTAGGTTCCTCGTAGGGATCGTGCACCCGGGCTCTCGAAGGCCTCCTGCACCTCTCCTTACCGTTCGTGACCCCCCGGTGAGCTCCCAGGGTCCCGCCCTCCTGGGACGTCGCTCGTGGGACCTTTCAGAGTCTCGTACCCCCGGTCTGTGCTCGTACGACGACGGAGGGTCCTTCTCCTGGTCCCGACGACCCTCGGTCCTGCTTCAGTCCGGTGTCGACGTCCCGTTCCGAACCGGTCGAGACTCCTTCCGAGAAAGGTCAGACTTCAGAGGTCGGTCGGTCCGAGTCCGTGCAACAGGTCTGCACGGGGAACGGGGTCCTGACCTGAACACCCAAGTCCCACGGTCGTACCACCCATTCCCGGAGACGGACCAAGTGCCGGCTACGGCGGAGTACCACCCTCCCCACCCCTCGAGAGAAAAATACTTCTCGTGACTGGGGTGAGGACGCCCGAGGTGTCGAATCTCGGCGACGGTTTCCGGGGTGGAGGGTCGCAGTGTGATCCCAGTTTCAAGCTGAACACTTAGATCCCTGTGCATGTGACTTCGACCTGGTTAGTGTCTCCGGTCGGGACCTCCTACTTACGATGGGGCGACTCAAAAGGTTTCGAGCTGGTGTACCAAATCCTATGGTGTGTTCTTTGGTCTTCCTCGGCACGTCCAAGTGAACCGGGTTTCGACCCGTCCCGGGACCAGCGGTACCTCCCCGTGAGACGACAAGGGAGAGGGAACCGACTCCGGGACACGCCAGGGTCAGATACGTCTGACCTGTGTCTGGGAAGTCACACCTGTCGTAGGAGGTGAACCGGGGGCTTCGTGCAGAGACAGGAGACTCGAACCCTCCCCCACAGCCCTCACAGGTCCGGGGTGTGGGTCTCAGTGACCCCTCTCCCCTCCCGTCCCACCAGGTTCGACCGGTGAGGATCCTTCCCCTCCTGTCCCCTGTGACTCCTCGGGTCTTCGGTCGGACAGCGTGACCTTCACCGTTCCCATGCTCGGCTTTGCAGATCTTTACTCTGCCGTGGTCACCCCCCGGGTCTCCTCTCCCGGACCGGACACCGACTCACCCCGAATCACTCTTCCTCGGGGGTTTCTGTTCCTGCCACGTCGATCCCCTGGCAGTCACCGGTACCTCCCTCCGGACCTCGGTCGGTTCACGTTCCAGACGTCGGACCGGGGCCTAGGATCCCTGTCGAGTCGAGGAAGGGCGTCCCTCGGGGCGAGGACCTTGCGAGAGGTCGTGGCCACCCCGACGGGCACCCAGGGTACTGTCGCGACCCGATGTCAGGGTCACTGGGGGCGAAGACGTCCCGGAGTCCGGTCTCTCACCAGCCTGATGGGGACTCGTGTGGGACGTCGGAGGTTCGGGTGAGTGCAGGAAGAGACTGGTCGCGCCCAGAAGGGTCGAGTGGGACTGCGAGGTGTAGGTGGGAGAACCAGTCGGGTGGGGAAAACGGGTGGGCGGTCCGTACACTGTGAACTCCCTGTCCTCTGCCCCACTACCCCCCGACCCGGGGCACGACCCCACGTCCACCTGAGTCCAGGGGGTGGTCCTCCTACCCACTCCAAAAGTTTGACCAAGGTTTCAAATTCCGTCCACTAGTCTTTACTCTCTCTACGGTCTTGTCCCCAGTGACCCCTTCTCATTTGCCCCGCCCCGCCACTCGGCCCTCGACAGCGAAGGGCGGGCGGCTCGGTCCGGGCGGGGGTACCCCCGGGAGGAGTCATGTAGGTCATAGCAAGAGGGACCTTCGGGGAGACGACGACACCACAGAAACAACTTCACAAGGAGGTAGTAGAGTCTGGGGTTGGGGACGGGAGCCGTCGACAATCACAAAGAAAATACTCGGTTCCCATAGCAGTGTGTGCACAACACACACAAGGTAAATGTAATTACTGTCATGTCGGGTAAGACAAAGGAGAAAGCGATGGCTCGAGACACAACACTGCACACGAACGAACCGGTACTGACACAACACTGCACGCGGGCGCACCGGCACTCCTACGGGCCCGTCTATCGCAGAGTGACGAACTCTGGACAAATGTACAGACCACTGACAGGACGGGAGTCCTGTAGAAAGACTCATAGGGCTGGACCACCACTGACCACTGGAGACTACTACCATTGCCACGGGGTTGTGACGGGACACTAGAGGGACGGTGAAAGTCAACTTAGGCGTGTAAAGATTCGGTGCACGTTTTTCTGGACACACCAATCATACCCCGCCACTGTGCCGAACCGGTCTGACTACAGTCGTCGTCTGGGACCTCCCTCGACAGACCAGTGACGGAAGAGTGCCGTCGCTCGACCCCTCCCTCGGACCAGACCACCGACTCCAAGTGCCCACGTCATCCTCTGCGTCGGTACGGGCGCCGGAGTGTCCCTTCCCCCGACCTCCGGCACACCGAGACTCTTGCCCGTCAAACCCTTGACGTCAGGTCTCGGCGTCACCGTCCGCTACCCCCTCCGGGACTGGACCTCCTCTCGTCACGTATATCCGTCCTGTCCAGGTGGCAGAGCTCCCCGTCCCTCCCAGGGGTCGTACCAGGGCCGGTCCTCGGGCCTACTTCACCCGTGTCCGGAACGGAGGGAAACCTCTTCCCCGCGGAAGATCCGACCAGCAGTAGGACGTGGGCCAAGTTTGGCTCCTCCTTCTGCCAGGGACCGGAACAGGGACCCGCCCCTGTCAGGCTCGGAGTACCTGGGACGCGTCCGGAAGGACCTGCCGGTCGGGGTGCCGACACACCAAAGAATCGACCCGTGTAGGGCCACTTAGACCTTGTGAGGACGTATCCCTCCCCTGGGACGGCACTGAGCGTAAGGTGTAGATTTCCCGAGGGGGTCCTGCCCCGCCCCCCGTCGCTGTTGGGGTTCAGAGGACGAGTGACGACCCCTCCCGTCGTCGGTCTCGAGTCCCGACTCTCGCGCACAGGCGCCGCCCTCGAGACCTGCGACGGGCAGTCTACCAAGGGGCGGTCCAAGGGGTGCCCCGAGGGGCGGGGAACTCCTCGTCGACCACGGGACCCCTTCCGCCCCAGAGAGGGGCCCCGACCCGGGCGAGTCGGGCCCTGGGAGACGATCGGTCCACAACGGGACCGTCGGCGTGCACGGGGGAGCCACCTGTGTAACGTAGGGATGATCACGGACCGCTGGGACGGTGGACTGGGTCCGAGAGAAGAGGGGCGTCCGAGTAATTGCAGGCACAAGCAGTCCGACGGGACGCCACCACAGCCCCATTCACAAAGAAATTACACATTTACTGCAGGACAAACAAGAGCCCCAGGGCCACCAGTGTCTTTGGCGGCGGGGCGAGAGGCTTCTCGTCCATTAACGACGGTCCACAAAAGGTATTTGTCCCAGGCGCCCCGCCTAGCGGGGTGGCGCGTGTGCACTCCGAAGTTTCCGGGGCACTCGGACACTCCCAAAACTACCACCCAGACCCCGTGGTATGAGGTCTCTTCCGGCAGACCGTCGGCCCGACCGAAGTCCTTTGTCCTAGACCACATGCCGGGCAGAGTAGACTGGGCGGGTCGGTACCAGGGGGGATCAGGCCGAGTCGAGCGCTTAGGGTAGCGGCGTACCCTCGCACAGCTAGTGCTAGGGTCTCGACTCGAGGTCGGGCTTCGGGGGTTACGGCGAGACTAACACCCGTGCTCTAAATACCCGGTACTCTCCGCCCGTCTCGGCGCGGGGAACCCAGCTCGGGAACTCGTCTCCACGCCCCCGTCTGTGTACCCTCTTGATCCGAGACAAAGTGGCCCCGAGAGGGACGGACACCGTCTCCACGACTTGGGTAGACCCGCGGGTCGACTGGGGGTCGTTTCGGTCTCGACGAGGAAGTAGGTCCCCCCAGACGGGGGGTTGGACGGCCGGAAACCTACTCCTTCCCACGTCCGTTCCGCTCACACGACCCAAGCCCCCAGTCTCGTCGGGGGAGGGTCGGTCGGACGACCGGCACCTCGAGGTGCCGACCAGGACCAAGGTCTCTCCGGTCTCCGACGTCACCTGCGTTTCCGCAGGACCGACCTTGGCGCGTCGCCAACTTCCAGGCACATTACTGTCTAGCGTGTCGCCTCGGGTCCAGACCTAAGACAATACCTTTACTTTGTTTTAACAAAAGAAGGACTCAGAAATGTTTTTAACGACGAAACTTTTAATAGGGCAGTCTTTCTCTTATTTGCCGTAAATAAGTATGGTGGTGGTCCGGGAGGATCTCAATAACATAAAACATAACATTTATCCGACGTTAGAGAATTAAGCCCCGTTTAAAAACCGGTCTGAATTTTTCCAAACCTAGACGTCACGGGACGTCGGTGAGGCGCGTTCCGTCCTAAATATTAGGTGTCTGCTTTCGCTTTACCCCGGACCCCGGACCCCGGACCCCGGAACCCGGAACCCGGAACTCGGTCCGCTGGGGAGGGGTCACACTTCAGGTCCAGGGTGGGGTGGTGCCGTCCGATACCGTAGGTGGAGGTGCAGGCCCGTGTCTTTGCGAGTCCTCGTGCCTCTGGACATCTCAGAATGGTTCTCCTCGGTCCAGTTCTCCCCTCAGGCAGTCAGTCTCATTAGTCCCCTCACACTCGGCACGTCACAGGTTTCCCTGACAAGTGAGGGTTGCCAAACGACATTAATGAGGATTGTTCTCCCGAAGGGATCACCGAGTCTATCATTTCTTAGGCGGACGTTACGTCCTCTGGGACGAACAGAAATCCAGCCCTTCTAGGGGACCTCCTCCCGTACCGTTGGGTGAGGTCCTAAGAACGGACCCCTTAGGGTACCTGTCTCCTCGGACCGCCCGATGTCAGGAACCCCAGCGTGTCTCAGTCTGTACTGACTCGCTGACTGTGTTTGTCCACCCGTCTCCCAGATCCACGGGCAGGAGGACGGTCCGAGTCGCCCCGGAGCTGTGGCGACCACGTCGGTGTCGGGAGGACCCGGAGTCACAGAGGAAGGTCTGGCGTCCCGGTCGGGGGTCCCACAGCTCCACCGACACCTCTGGGGTCCCTGGGTCTACACCGACCCTCCCACACCCAGTCGACACCTCTGTGCCTTCCTTTCCAGTGAGTTCACTTGTGGGTCCAACACGTTACGTCCGAAAGGACCAAAATGTGAAAAAGGGGGTTTTGGTTCAATTGTCGTTGAAGACGAAACGAGAGGAGGGCTAAAAACGTAAAGGGAAGGTCGAGACGGTACCGAGTTCCCCCGTCGGGGAGTGTCCGGGACCCCCGGGCGTCGGGTGGGTCTTCCCGATGGGGTTCCCAGGCAAACTTTGGAGGCACACTCCAGAGGGGTCGACAGGAGGGTAGGTGGAAGCGACACCCCTTGACACCTCCTTAGCCCGCCACCCGGGACAAAGGGGGCGGAGGTGGTGAGGGCACACACCGGCAGTGGGGCTCACCCCAGCGGAGACACCACAGCGGGAGGGTCGTGGGAGGGATCTCGGAGCAAGACCTTGAGTCCCGAGGTTCGGGAGGTAGGCTCGCCCAGGTGCCCCTCGACGACCGGTCGTCGACCTCCGGGGCTCCGTCACGTCTAGTGGAAGTCAAAGAGCCCGCCGTCACCGTCGGAGCCCAGAACGTCACCCCGACCCCCAGACAGGGAATGGGACCTGTGTCACAATGGATACCCTCGAAGACCTGGGAGCTCTGTTCTCGTCTCGTGTTTCTGGGAAGTGACTTACGCCTCTCAGCCAGGTAGAAGGGGGGACCGAGACCAATGAATCGGTTTTCGGGTTAAATAACGTAAACCTCCTCTTTCTTAGACTCATTAAAAAAACGGGTTTGGTGGGGACTCATAGTCCCTACCATGAGAATGCCTGACTTCGTGTGCGGACCCTGAGGGTACGGGAAAGATCTCTCCCGAGACCCTTCGGACTCACTGTTCGGACAGGTGGACCTCACCTCAGACGTCCCAGGCATTCTTGGACGACGGGTGTCGTTGGGGAAGGTTCGGGACTTGCGAGTCCCGGGTCTGTGTCCCCGACTCGCCGTCCACTCCCAGACCGTGGGGCGGGGGCGGTCCCAGCCACGGGTCCGGGACTAGTAATACACCCTACCTACCCAAAGAAAGTTACTTCAGAACTCCGAAGTAGAAGTTTCGTTCTACTAAATTTTATGTAAATGCTCACCAAGCTCGATAAAGGACTCCTCGCAATAAGGCACGCCCAAGAAGAAAAGTTACTGGTTTGGCGACACAAGAAATTTATCGAAGGTTTACAGTCTTCTCGCGAGACGTGAATCAGGCCAGAGGTGCCGTAATTATAAGTTGCAAGTTTCTGTCCGAAGACAAGATTTATTACCACACGACAATAAGTAACGTCATCGGAGAGTTGATCTTATAACCCCTGGTCAATAAAGTCGAGTTCTTAGTCAAGTTATTTTAGCTGTACTCTCGGCCGGAAGGGTCTCTGACCCAACCCCTAGAAGGGTTGGGTCCCTAGTTTGGGGTCAGAGGGTGTAACGTCTGCTTAAAGAAATGGCAAACTTGGTGGTCGTTTCGTCCTCTATGTCCAAGCTAGGGGCCCAACCCTTCTAAGGAACCTCTTCCCTTACCGTTGGACGAGAAGAACGGACCCTTTAGGGTACCTCTCTCCTCGGACCGCACGACGTCAGGTACTCAGCTTGTGCTGACTTGTCGTTTGTCGATCAAGATTGGGAAGAATTGTAAACGAAAACGACTGACACTCACATTGAGTCGACGTCAACGTCAAACTTTTTTCTCCAACCCCCGCGATCCATTGGAACTGTAGTGTTGAGAATCGAATCTCATTGAACCTCGGTGACTCTTTTCTTTACTGTGGAGTCTTTCGTCACTCTTGCGTCCACACGATAAAACCCACGTAAATGGTAAGAAAAGGACAAGTCATAAAAAACCGCACAGAAGTTTTTTTTCATTCGACCTTGCACTCGGTACAAGACATTAATCAGCCCCTCTCTGCTCTGGGAGGTCAAAGTCTCCGTCTCGTGTCCCCTGGGCCGTCCCACCCCCGCCACACCGGGAGCCCCGTGACCCGAGTGGCGTCCGCGTGAGAGAGGTGTCCACCTGTCACTATGGTATACCTTACTCCACGTGAGCAGCCCCCGACGGGCGGACCGACACCCGACACACCACCTCGACCAGAAGTTCCACCGGTGCCCCCTCGACTTCCAGTCACTCCTGGGCGTCGTCCCCGAACCCCAACGCCCCTCTCACGGACCCCTCCCCCGTCGGCCGGCGGAGACGAGGGGCGAAGACGTCCCGTGGTCCGCCGACGCTCCCCCCGCCCCGCGGGTCCAGACAGGGGCGGCAACTGGGCGTCCCCTGGGACGGGGAACCTTATGTGTGTCGGTGCGTCGTCAAGAGTCGCTCCGGCTAGAACCTCGGGGCGGGAGAGTGCCACCGACTTTCTGGTCCTCTCGAAAACAGACATCCTAAACACAGTAGGTGTAGACTGATCAGTAGTCTCTAACTTTTTCCTTCGGAACATTTACAAACAATTAAATTTTTATTATCATGTAGACCGAAGCACCGAGTCGGCCCTAGCAGTGTGGGCGAAGACGTAGACACCGACCGCCGTACGTCGGAAACAACTTCGTGTGCTTCCGTCACGTCGGACCGGATCACGTCCCGTTCCCCTCCCCCGAGGAGTCCCCCGACGTCCAGACGCAGAGACTGGGATGTGGGGTCAAGTCGCTCCCCGCGACAGGACTTCTGTACAACGACACGTCTGGGACTTTGTGTGGTCGCCGGAGACAGGAGGACGAAGTACTCCCCGGGACGTGCGGTTCACGCAGCAAATAGGACTGAAACGTGCCACGAGCCAAAAGACCTGTACTCCCCAGTGCCTCCCGGGGTCTGGGAAGTCAGCGGAGAATGATCCGTCACAAGTGACGTCGGGTGTGGGACCCTTGGCACGGACAGTGGAGGGTAGAGCGGTCCTCACAGAGGAGGCGTGTCCGTTCTCGACCAAAAGGTTTCGAGAGTAAAAGTGGTCCTTCGAGTCTAGGGTGCGACTGGTGTCAGAGCGAGAGGGGTTCTACTGTCGGGACAGCCCGACCAATGTGTGGGGGATAGAGAGACGAGCCCGCAATTTCTCTACAGGTCCAAATTACTGCAACTATTCAAAGTGACGAAGGAGCCCCGCGACCGTGTCTCCACGACAAGGAGACCCTTGGACACACGAGGGGGATGGTGGCGGGGACGGCGGCCAGTCGAGAGTCGATGTGCCCTCGCCCGTGTCTCGGCACCCCCATGACCTCTCCGGGCCCCACACTCCAGGACAGGTCCCTGTCCCTCTACCGACCCGCCACGACTCCCCCCGAGGGTGGTTCACGCGGGGGTCGGGTCAGAGGCGTCGTCCGTCCCGTGTGAAGGGTGCGGACCGGTCGCACCAGGTGCCGGGACCCCGGAGGCAACGTCTGGAACTGGCGTGTCGAAGGACCCGACCGCTCTGGCCCGCACGACCAGATTCGGCAGAAATAATGCCACCGACGTCCTACCAAACGTCTACCAGGAAAATTTCGGACTCACTAAAGCCCCGGACCTCCCCCGTCGGACGTCGAGAAGAGGTCGGACAGCTGAAACGAGTGTCCGCTATCACCGGGAAAAAAACGTGATGGGTAAGGGGTCCCTCGACTCGGTGTCTCTGTCGTCCCTTCGACTGTAATGTCGGGTCGGTCCCACGTCGGTTCAGGGCAGTCTAAGTAGACGAGGTCGTAAGGGTAGGTCAATGAAGGACTACCAATATTAGTCTTGTCCCGGTGTCCGCGGGGAAGGGGAGGAAGGATCTGAGGGGGCGAGCCGTCGGGTGTCGGACCGGTCTTCTGACAATACCTATCTTTCAGTCCTCACTCAACTGGAAAACAGAGGCACTAGACACTACTGTCGTCCGGAGTGTCTTCCCTGGACCCACAGAGGCTTGGTGAGTGGCCCTCGGGACCCAGGACGGGCGCAGACGCGGGGCCCCCGCCGACCTTCGGTACGTCTGAGACGGACACGAGTTCCCGTCGGACACTAGAAAAAGAGTGACTGGACTTTGGTTAGAAGACAGGAAGAGAGGGGCGACCACAGCACGGATCTTACCGAAACGACACCAGGCGGGAGGTCCTGTGGTACGTCTCCTCTCGTGCGGGTACATTCACCTGTGCACCAGTGAGTGCCCGTCCCCTGTGCTGACAGAGTGTGGGGAGGGCACACGGTCCGGTCGTCCTACACGTCGACCTCAACTGGCACTGAGACGTTTCTACGCCCCACCCCACCGTCCCCCGTGTCTCCCCTCCGGCTCCCACGTCTTCACTCGGGTCTCCATGGCGGAGGAACAGATCGGGTCCTTGGTCGGGTCCTTTCCCTTGCGGTCGACGGGTCCTCCTCCAGTCCCCCGCGCAGGAACAAGAGCCCGGACGAGTGTACACCGGAAGGTCGGTTGGACGAGTTCAGTGGCACCGGTGCTGGTGTCACCAGTCGACAGGTCGGACACAAACCCCAACACCTCGCCCCTCCACCGTCCCCCACCGTACACCTGAGTCCCAGGTAGGGACAGATCCTCTTCGGGGGACGTCCTCAGTGTCCTGAACTGGGGTGTTCAACACGGGTTTCATCTGTGTCTTTTGGGAGTCGCTCACGGTATACCCCGAAGATGGGACCCGGACTCTGTCTTCTGAGTCCCAACCCCAGTAGTCCTACTCCGTTGCCCGTCTCGGACCTTCCGACTCACGGTCGGACAGCCGACCACTCCGTGTGTGCACGTCTGTCGGCGCCCCTCTTCGTCCTTCGTGAGTCCGTCCCTCGGTGGAACTGGGGTCACCCCCGTAGTCCTGGGCCGATGTCATTCCCGGGAACGACACCTCCCTCGACAGCAGTGGGCGCACGCAGGGAGGGACCGGGTCCTGTCAGGTGTACTGGGTCGTCGTCCACGACTGGCTGACCCATAGACGAGACTCCAGTGGAAAGATTAGACTCAGACCGAACAGTGCACAAGATCTCTCACCCGAGTCCCCCTGGGCCTACCTCGGACCTTCTCAGAACAGGGACTTTCGAGAGAACCCCCAGGGTCTCCGGTCGTTCCATCCTCTCCGATACTCACGAACCATGGGGAAGGTCTGTCGGTCGGACGTGGGGGTTTTGTTCGGGTGGGTCCGAAGAGTCGAAGACACCGTCAAGTCCAAATCCTCTAAAAGTAAAAATGAGCGGAGTGAAAGACTCGAACAAAAAGGGCAGGAGAGCTTCGGAGAGATCTTAGCAACATAAGTAGGATCTTGTGTCTTTCTATTCGCCCCTCGTTCATTTTATCATTGAAGACACAAGGCACCCGGAAGCACGGAGAACCCTCCGACCAGTCACATACGGGGTCCTCCACAGGGCCCTGTGCTTCACTTTACCTGAGACAGTGGGACTCTCGTACCTGCCCGACACACGTCCCAGACACGCACGCACGCACGCACGCACACACGCACATGTACGCACACGCACACGTACGCACACGCACGCACACAGAGGTACTAGTCGCAGTCAATTCCCCAGGTCTAGCGCAGTAGTCTTCGGCACGAAGTGGTCTGAAGCATCTGGGGACCCTAAGAGCTCACAAGAGCACGTTCGACACATGTTCGATTAGTCTCGGGTGCAAAAGAGAGGCGAAGGGGACTAAGAGGGGACGTCCCCCAAGACGATGAAGTTGAGGCACCGGTAGCGACGGTTCGAAGAGGTCGTTTCCGACTCGCACTCGTTCTGGGAGCACCATCTGACCCACTCAACCCCCCGCACCCCGCGACGGTCGGGCAGGGATGGGGTGGGGGGGGGTCGTCTGTCTCCCCTCCGTCTGAAAGGGTGGAGGCGACTGCTGACCTAAACACCTGGACGTGAAGCACCTTTGAGGGAGTTTCTACGTCTTTCATTTTGGGGTTTGGACTCCTCACACGGTCGAGGATGGTCGGGCAGGATAGTCACTGGTACCAAGACTTCACAGGCCTCTGTCAGGCCACCAACTCCCGTCGTCGATCTCACACCAGAACGGTTTGGAACATCCTCCCACCCCCCGCCCACCCCGAGCACCCGGGAACCGTGACTGCCCCCGGACCGGTGGGACGGGGTCGGTCGGGTCGGTGGGACGGAGGGACAGTGAGGACGAAGACGGCCCACTGACCCAAAAATGGTTAAATTGGGGGACAGGGTAAAAGGGTGCACCGCCCGGTGAAGACTGTCACGGGACGGACTTTCCCGTGTCCGATACTTGTTGCGACATCCTATTGACTTAAGGTCTTCATCCTCCACCCGTGAGTTCCACAAGTGAAATAATGACGAAAAGTTCGGTATCTACCGTTCCCCTCCCCTCTTTTGAGGGAAACCTAAAATACTAGGTAAAGTGTTAATAAAATCAATTTTTTTTAGTCCATGGAGTCCGCCCTAATAGGAAATACGACGTCTCAAGGAGGACCCAAACCCTTTTCATTTTGGTCTTGTGTCGGGCCCTGTGGGGTTCGAGGCCCGTCACCCACGACCAGTCTCCAGGAACCACGGCCCCGACGTCCCGTAGCCGACGACTGGGACCAGGAGTGTGCGGGTCACGGACGAGACAAGTCGGGTCCCTCGGGGAGCAGTCGTGGGGTACCCCTCGTCAGTCTCTACGACCCCCGTACTTAGGGGACCTCTTCCGCCCGTGAGCGGCCGACGGTAGGTCCCGACACGCCCTTCGAGACGACACCGGTGTCTACCGCCGCCCACCGTGGAGGGGGTGGGAGTGGGAGTCCGGAGCCACCTTAGGCCGACCAGGGGGTGAAGGTCGACAGGACGCAAAAGAGGTCACTCGAGTCTGTCGTAAGTACGCGTCTAAGAGTCGTCAAGGACCCGACTTTTGGCGCCGACCAGACATCGGGCGTCGAGTGCGTGACCGGTGGTCGGTGGGGGTGAGCACACCGAACAGTGGGGTGAGCCCCAGACCGTGGGGACCACAGGGCCCAGACGGGGGTCGAGAGTCGGGGACCGCCTCGACCGGGACTCGGGCGGGAGGGTTCACTCGTCCGGCACCCTCGGTGTCCGACCGCCCTTGCTGCAAATGAGGTCGTCACTGTCACGACGGTTCGAGGGGGGGTGGTCGGGAACTGGGGGCCCCAACCCCGTTCTGTGACTAGGTTACTGGGACGGACCTTTGCCGTCGGGGGCCCCGTCGCTCTGTGGGACGTTTGGACGGTGTCCGGCACGGGACTCCCGGGGCTCGGCCCCCCGAGTAGGGGCGACCGCCCTCCACGACCGGAGTGCCCTCCCGCGGCCGCGACTCGTGGGGGGCGGGGTGTCCTGCACGTGGTGCCCTTGCCCTGGGTCGTCCGGAAGATGTCGCTGGGGGCGCACGAGATGTAGAGGGACGTGGCGATGCTGCTGCCGTTGAAGAAGGGTCCGTCGCCGCGTGGGCTGCTCCACTCACCCCGGGGCAGGTGCCCGCGTCGGGCACTCGTCCCCCCGGGTCGGACTCACCCCCGCGGCAGTCGGGCCTAGGGAGTGCACACGGGGGCACCGGTGCAGACCAGGCACACGGCTGCTGTAGGACCCTTGCGACCAAGATCGGACACGCCCGGCTCCCGAACCCGGCCACTCGCGTCCGCGGGAGCGGGAGTCCTCTCCGAAGACGTGTCAGTGGTGTATACAGGTCCCGTCGCCGGGAGAGCGGTCAGCTCACGGGTACCACTCGAGGGCTCACTGGGGGCTCTGAGGTCGCTTCCAGGGACGAGATTCGCCTCTTCGGGCTGTCACCCCTTAGGGCAGGTACCTCTGCCCGGACGGGTGGAGCCCCAGAGCAGGATCTTCCCTACAGCCCCGTCTGGCGGTCGAGTGTCTCCAGGGGCGTCGGGAAGTACCACACCGGGGAGGGAGTCCGTCCCGCGCCTGGGGTACGAGACGTGCACGTCCCCTTGTCCCAAGGACGGAGACTTTTGAGGGGTAGGACTTTCCGTCACACAACCCCCGCCCACCCACCGACTCCCCGTGTGGGGCTCCCGACGGGTCCAGCCCAGTACCGTACGCACAGAGAGGAGAGACGTCCACCCGTGCCCGCGACCGCACCCGAAGTTGCAGTTGTACCGAAAGTGGCCGCCGGACCTGGGGGGGTACCCTCTGCGTCTCATGGACCGCCGGAAGTCCACTCCCAGGACCGAAGACGGGGAAGAGGAGACTGGAAGTGGAAGGGAGCACTCGTGGGGGCGAGGCAGGGGCCCGTGACGACGCACGACCGTGGTGCCCCTGGTCAGGACGACAGAGACGTAAAACCCCCTGCTTGGGGCTCCGAAGAGTCAGACGAGAAGTCCGGTCTCCACCGTAGGGGTTCTGACAAAGAGTGGAAGGCAGACGTCCCAAGGGCAGCACACGCAGTACACCTTTGGTCCTGATAGACCCCAGAACTATCATTCTTTCACTCCCTCCGACCCCCTTCCACAGTCTTTCGTACTCCAATTACTCTTAGCCCACGACGCCAGACTTTTCCGAGGACTAGAGGATTAAGAGAGTTTTTTGGAAGACACTCTACTACCCTTTGTCTTCACTCGTAGGGAGGAGACGAGTGAATTTTTAGCCCTCCACTGAGGGGATCAGTGAGGCCAAGGGTACACAATCCGACCCGACCCGCTCAGCCCATGTTCCGTTAAGCATTTTGGCAGAAACGAAAACAGTAGCTCGGCGCTAAAGACGAAGCTGGACCCGGTGTGACTTCCCTGGGGATCCCGACCGTCGTGACCAACGGAGGAGGACAACGTCAGCCTCGCTACGGACCCCCCGCTCGCCGCCCCCCGTCCCCCGTCGGGGACCGTTCACACGCAGGTCCCGGGGACCCTTCCTCCTCTCGAGACTAGTCATCGTTTCGGGTTGTCTGGAAGGTAGAAACAAACTCTGTGCCGGAGACGTGGCCCGAAACCTCGGGTAGTTCAAAGGGTCACTGAGAGGAGGGAAGGAGAACTCACGCACGAAACCAGCAGGACGGACGCCCGTGCACACACACACACTACAGCACATAGACACACACACTCTCACACTACACGGACATAGACACACACACACACTCTCTAAACGGACATAGACACACACACACTCTACACGGACATAGACACACACACACTACACGGACATAGACACACACAAACACACACACACATACACACACACTACACGGACATAGAGAGACACACACTACACGGACACAGACACACACACACACACACACTCTACACGAACATAGAGACACACACACACACTACACGGACATAGACACACACACACACTATACACGGACATAGACACACACACACACTATACACGGACATAGACACAGACATACACACACACACTACACGGACATAGACACACACACACACTATACACGGACATAGACACAGACATACACACACACACTACACGGACATAGACACACACAGACACTCTACACGGACATAGACACACACACACACTACACGGACATAGACACACACACACACACTACACGGACATAGACACACACAGACACTCTACACGGACATAGACACACACACACACTCTACACGGACATAGACACAGACACACAGACACTCTACACGGACATAGACACACACACACACTCTACACGGACATAGACACACACACACTCTACACGGACACAGACACACACACACACTCTACACGGACATAGACACACACAAACACACACACACACACACACACACTACACGGACATAGACACACACACACTACACGGACATAGACACACACACACACACACTACACGGACATAGACACACACACACTCCACACGGACATAGACACACACAGACACTCTACACGGACATAGACACACACACACACTCTACACGGACATAGACACAGACACACAGACACTCTACACGGACATAGACACACACACACTACACGGACATAGACACACACACACTCCACACGGACATAGACACAGACACACACACACTACACGGACATAGACACAGACACACACACACTACACGCTCATAGACACACACACACTACACGCACATAGACACACACACTCCACACGGACATAGACACACACACCCCCACACACTACACGGACATAGACACACACACACACTCTACACGGACACAGACACACACACACACACTACACGGACATAGACACAGACACACACACACTACACGGACATAGACACACACACACACTACACGGACATAGACACACACACACTACACGCTCATAGACACACACACTCCACACGGACATAGACACACACACCCCCACACACTACACGGACATAGACACACACACACACTACACGGACATAGACACACACACACACTCTACACGGACACAGACACACACACACACACTACACGGACATAGACACAGACACACACACTCTACACGGACATAGACACACACACACACTACACGGACATAGACACACACACACTACACGTTCATAGACACACACACACTACACGCACATAGACACACACACTCCACACGGACATAGACACACACACACCCACACACTACACGGACACAGACACACACCCACACGGGGTGGAGACACACACACACGTGCATACACGGACACGTGTACTCGTACATGCACCGCCGTGCGCACCTACACTCGTGCCGACACAGCGCGGACGTCGACCCTAGGAACGCTTCCGGTCCGGCAGTCTCGAACTGGCTCCCGGGAGAGACGACGGACGGGACCCGACCCGAGACCCACCCCACCGGAATCCCCAGTGTGCCGGAGAGTGTCGCAGACACGGGGCCGGAGTCCCCGCCGACAGACCCAGACCGCTACGTTTCCGGTCCGGGGTTCGTACCGAGGGGGCCGCACTCCGGGGCAGAGGACGGTGAGCCAAGGGCAGTTTGTCTCCGAGTCTGCTAATCGACACGTCTGTCACTCTCGCCGGCCAAGTCTGTCCTGGGGTAGCGGAGGAGTCTTCCGGGTGGGCCTGGTGAGAGAGGAGGCTAGAGTCACCGAATTACGACAACAAAGGAGAAGGGGAACCATTCTACATTACGTCAGCACTGTAACAGGGGGAGGAAAGAATCCCCTCTTCCTGAGGGGGGTTTGTCTGTGGTGTAGACTTTTGGCGAGTGCATGTGTCAATTTACAGTCGAAGTCTTTTCGTTTTGACCGGAAGTGACACCTCCGGTAGTGGTGGGCGGGGACCTACGGGAGGTCGGTGGATGTAAAACAGTGCGGGGTGGGGCTCTTGATCGGGAGGAGTCCCCGAAGGACCCCTTCTTTTCACAGACCTGAGCCGAGACTCTCCGTACTTATGTCGGGTCACTGGAGACTACGGAGTCCCCTGGGTCGTACCGACTTAAGACCACCTCCGACAGAAATTTGATGTCCAACGATGACGACGACGATTCAGTGAAGTCAGTACAGGCTAAGACACACTGGGGTATCTGCCGTCGGGTGGTCCGAGGGAGTAGGGGCCCTAAGAGGTCCGTTCTTGTGACCTCACCCAACGGTAAAGGAAGAGGTTACGTACTTTCACTTTTCACTTTCCCTTCAACGAGTCAGCCCAAATTTCACTATTTTTACCGCCAAGGGAGAAGGAAGCCTGGTCCAAGGCTGACTTGACCGGAGGTCCCGACAGAGCCCTACGACCCGTACGACTACCCCACCCTTTCGCCCGTCCTCCGCCCAGGACCCCCAGTGGGGGAGGGGCGGGCGGTCCTAATGCTGTCTGGGGAGTGGGGATCGACGACAACTACAGGGCAAAATTAGAAGACGGTTCACACATGTACCACTACGGGATAGTTCACTTGAAAAATTTCGAGTTTACCGGAGAAACTTTTCCTTTTAACAAAGTCCCAAAAAAAGAAAATAACTAAAATTACATTTTATCGTGAAACTTCAAATGTTAAATACCAAGGGACCCGTAGCTAGCCTCACCCCTTCCTCCCAGTCTTCGGCAAAGGGGAGGAGACGGGCGAGGGGCCCCCGGGCCTGCTGCGAGCGGGGTACGGAAGGTCCGCCGTGGAAGACGACTCTGGGAGCGGACGGAGCAACGTAAAGTCCTCTAGTTCGGGCTCTACTTCTTCTCTATTCTTTTAACGGGGATTACTTTCGGTCTCCGTCGTCGTGAAAGAGGACCCGGACTCTGAGACCCTCTTTTCCCCTGGAATTAAGTTTGGTCGGTCCGGTCGTCGAAACTTCAGACGACTCGTCGCTCGCCTCCGGAGGCCCGGTCCTCTACGACCACATGAAAAGAATTGGGGAGTGAAGGGACGGCGGACCGTCGCGCCCCACGTCCCCGGCCCTGACGGCGACGGGAGTCTCGTGACACACCCCTCTTTCCGGAACAATGTTTCCACGAGTCCCTACCACCTCGGTCTGGTAGGGCCTCTACCACCTCGGCCCTGACGAGGACGAAAGTCTCGGGTCATACTCCATGTCCGGCACTAGATTTCCACGAGTCCCTGCCACCTCGGTCTGGTAGGGTCTCTACCACCTCGGCCCTGACGAGTGCGAGGGTCTCGGACCACACCCAAATTTCCGGTACAAGATTTCCACGAGTCCCTACCACCTCGGCCCTGACGAAGACGAGAGTCTCGCGGCACAGCTCCCTTTCCGGTGCAATATTTTCAACAGTCTCTACGACTACTTTGACGGACAAACGTTCACGTTCGGAAGTGGAGAGAGACTCACTCCAGCCGGAGAGAAGACTCGTCGACCCGTCGAAGTAAATTAAATGGGTCGGAAACTTCGGGACGTCCTTCCAACTCCCCGAAAACAAAGAGGGTGCAAAAAGAAAGAATTTTTGTGACCAACCAACAACAACTCGATTTGACATGTATTTTGAACTGAGAGACTTTGTGCACACTTGGAGGTCAGGCCCCGCGACCGACGCAAGTGCTATCGCACAGACGAGGCCCCTCTGACAGGGACTCCCGGGTCGGGGGTCTCCGGTTCTTGTGTGGGTGGACCTGGGGAGACCGCCGGTGACATCGAGAAGTCCCCGTAGGTGCAGAAGAGGAGCCGTCTCACAAATAGGCTCCTGTAAAGATGACGTCACCAGAATCTTCGTCTTCTATCTTCATTTTGGAGCCTCGACTCGCTACGTCGCAAATCGGGTGCCAGCGACGCAGGCACATGTCCACCCCCAACGTGCGCGGACACGAGCACCCACCGTCCCGGGGCCCACTCCGCCCGGACACGGCTACCGTACGCCGCACGAGGACGGGAGCCCACCCCCGGAGCACCACAGCCCCGCCCCCTGCGTGGGTGCCGGCCAGTACCTCGAAGGTTCGTGTTCCGAAGGACCCCCGACTGCCCTCCCCGGGTCTCGCGTCCCGACCCTCACCCCGCTCCACGGGCGGGCGACGGGTCCTCGGACGGCCCCCACCCCTCCTCCCTGCAGGCGTGGAACCGTCTACCTCCGACGGCTCGTCTCTCGCTTCTCCGGTTCGGAGTCCCTGCGTCGAGGCCACCTCCCGCCCCGGACACACCCCTCTGCCGTCGTCCCCGCCGGAAGCCGCCGAAAGTCGGACCGGCTCCGGTGCCGTAGTGACGACTCCCCGGACCGGGTCCGTCAGTGTAAGGGCAGTAGTGACAGAACGAAGGGCAGGGCTGAGAGTCGTCTCGAACCCATGAACTATCGTCCACGACCCGGGGACCGGACGCCAGGACCACCTCCCCCACCCCAAAGTTCTCCTACACCCGGGGGTTTCGTCCCCGAGTCTCCGGCCCGGGGGTTTCGTCCCCCTGAGTCTCCGACCCTGGGGGTCCCGTCCCCGAGTCTCCGGTCCGGGGGGCCCGTCCATATGTCTTAAGGTCTAGGGTTTCCCGTGTATGGAGGGGAGCGTCTCGTATTTGCTTTCCTTCAAAAACTACTAGTTTCGTGGCAGCGACTTTAGTACAACAGCCCGAGGATTGTCGTTGGAGAATATTTTGGCCCGGACCTAAGCCCCGAGTCGGTGTCAGTCGTAGGAGACGGACCGCGGAGGTCGGTCACTCGCGAGAGGACTGACCTCTGTACTTGACACCTCGGTCGTCTTTGTGCCCGCACTCGCACTTGTTCCTTCGGACACCCCGCTTCCGAGGCCCCGGGTCGAACGCACTGTCACGAAGGTCCCGGAAGTCTCCCAGTCTTCCCTCGGTCCCCGTCGTATCGGTGGCCTTCGGACCAAGGTCGGTTCCGGGACCTTGGTCACCCGTGTCGGGGGCTTGTGTCGCGGCGTCGGGTGACCGGTGGTCCAGCAGACGGGGATCGACCGCAACTGGCGGTCAGACCACCTAAACACGCCCGGGGTCAACCCACCACATAGCTCTTCAGTAAAGAGAAAATCTTCAACCTCGGTCGACAACTTAGTCGAGCACGTAACTCTAAAGTGACACCCAACCCTAACCGTACAACCGTGCCGTCTCAGACCGGCACGCTCCGATGTCACGTCGACTATTCTGTACTAAGACCCCCGACATCCCCCCGACGTCGTAGGGGCCCGTGACGGCGGAAGCACCTCGGTGGTCCGACCGGGCTCGTCCTTGTTCGGGGAGTCGTTGCAGGTGGGACAACAGGTCGGACGGTTCGGGACCGGGGGTCGGACCGAAAAGGGGCACCTTTGGACCGACGTCCATACCTGACAGATCGCTCGTTTCCTACCTCCCCATTTCCCCATTTCCTACCTCCCGGTCTCGCACACAGGTCCCGCCTCCGCGGCCCGACCCAGTGTCCGGTCCTCGAGTCGATGCGCCCACCAAACGCGCAAACGTAGGGTGGGGGGCCCCACGTCTCCGGGGTCCTGGAGGCGGCGAACAGGGACAACGGTAGAGGGGGGTCGAAAGGGTGCAGGTCTCGTCGTGGACCGGAGGAGGAGAGAGTCCCAGAGGAGGGACTTTCGCCTGCTAACCATCAGACGACGGGACCCTCCGAGGACCGGGAGTTACGATAGGAGCCAACAGGGGGGCTTCCAGCGGTTCCTGAGGATCTGGGTGAGTGGAATCTCGAACCTGAGATTCCAAACTCCCTTCCGGAAGTTGCCTATAAATCTAGAACAATAAAAGTCTGATTTGACGAGTAATTTTGAAGTAGGATCTTTATTTTACAGTCCGTCAAAGGGTCAAAGAAACGTCGTGGACAATTGACCAGTCCCCGACCGTCGAACGAAGACCGGGGTCCCAGGGCCCGTCCCACTGCGACCCTCCAGGTCTTCCGTCCGACCGTCTGTCAGTCATCACTGCGTGGGTCGGGAGAGGATGGGTGCTCCTTCGGCTCAGTTCCCCTCTGCTGTAAAGAGCCCCGAATCCCGTGCGATTTTTACACACGTCGTGTGGGTGAGTCGTGTGCGGCCCGTTTGTCGTGGTAACGTCTAAAAGAATGACATCGTTCGTAAGCCCTAGTGTCACTTGACAGGGTCAGTCCTTCTCCTTTCATCCCACACGTGTGCCTGTAGGCGAAAGGGTCCACGAGTCTGAGGGCGGACCTGCCACACGGTTGGGGGGAGGGGTCTGGGACGTGTGCGTGCGTGCGTGGTGAGTGGGTGTGTGGTTGTGCACCCTAGTCGGCACGAAATGTTGAACAATACTAACCGAAACCTCGCTTCGGTGTGTGGTTCGTCTCTGTGGTCCCTGGGAGAGCCATAAGTGGAGGAAATTACTACTAAAAGTGTCCCGACAAAAAAAAATTAAAACACCCCCCTAATCTTTACTTTAGCGAGGCGCTATGAAGTTTCGTCTCGTCGTCTCGCGGGTGTACGTGAACGAAGTTTTGCAGACGACCTCGAGAGACTTACTCGGTCGCAGACGAACTTTGCAGACACCAAAAGTAACTTTGTGGCACGGCCGAAATTTTAGGGATGGTTCTAACGCCGACTTCGGCCAGAGGGCGGGTTTCTGTTTCAAATACACTGTTCTTGAAGTAATTTTTATTAACTTTTGGTCGGAGCGACCTTACTACTCCCGAGCACGTCTCCCCGGGCGGCCCACGAGTTTCACCCCTTCCCACCGGACACGGAAACACCCCTGCCTGTCGACGGTCCGCACCTCCCTCTCGTCTGCCGAGAAGGACCTAAGACTCCGCCCGGGGGAGGGTGGTCGGACCTGGTCCTTAACGGTGTGTTCGGGGTCCCGGACGAGACTACGGACACAACACAAATCTTCTGGCCCGAATATCTGAAGGGACCGCAGGTCGTCAATTCCGAGACGCGAAGGTCACGTCCCCTGTGGGTAGACTGGGGAGCAGCCCCTTGACTCTAGGGTGTACGGTACACCACGTCGGTCTTTTTCTCCGACACGAGAGAGATGCAGTGCAGAGGTCAAGGACACTCGAGAGCAAGGTGACCGCGGCTCTTCGTAAGTCTCGACCCCGACCGCAGTGCGCACCTCGTTGAAGTCGTCTCAGCCTTACTGTCTTCGGACCCCGTCCCGACCAACTGTCGTCGGGTCCCTGGTTCAGGGTGGAACACAAAAAATTCAGTTCACCGGGTTTCTACCTTCACAGACGAGGGACCGGGAGCCGTCCTTACGAGAGTCGGGGACCAGACTAGGTGTGCGTCACAACGACCCGAGACTCCCCACCGGGGGCTCCGGGTCTCGGACTCAGGAACTCTCGTGAAGGCAGTCGAGACGTCTCCGACAAGTCCTCATTTGACTTGACCCGTGTCGGAGTCTCCTTTCTTATCTTCGACGCTCGACGACTTTCCGGGTGGATCGGACACTGAGGGACCAAGGTCTTCCCCCAAAGGACCACCTGTTTCCCGGTCCCACTTCAGCCACTCAGAACCACCATCTGCGAGGGTCGTGGACTGGGCAGCGTCCACCTGTAGGGAACCCTTCGGGCGACCCGGCACGCACCAGCGTCCTCAGGTCGGCCCGGAGGACCGAGGAGTGGCGCCTGGGACGTCTCCGCCCTGGTCCAGAAGTGGACACACACCGAGAGGCCCCAAGAGCCGGCGGGGGTGGACGCTAGTCTCCCTGGAGAGTTGTCCTGACACTGGGTCCTATCAAGGATCTACCTCTTCATAAATTACGACTCGTAAGACAAAGAATGCCTGTACCCAAACCTATTTGAGGCCCTCAACCACTACCTGTCCCTCCGGACCGGACGACGTCAGGTACCCCAACGTTTCTCAGCCTGTGCTGACTCGTTGATTGACTTAACTCGACTTGCCTAAGACAAAGAACCTGGTTTCAACAGTAGAAGGTCTCGACTGAAACGACAGCATTTACCACTAAAGTACAGTAGGACTACTCTCGGACACCCTGACATTCCCCCACGGGACACCGGTACTAGGAGGGACACCGGGCCGGGTCGGGCACCGGTACCACGAGGGACACCGGGCCGGGTACCGGTACCAGGAGGGACACCGGGCCGGGCACAGGTACCACGAGGAACCCCGGGCGGGGCACGGGTACACGAAGGACCCCGGACCGGGCACGGGTACCACGGGAGACCCCGGGTAAGGCACTCCCCGCCCCTGGTAACCAGTACGGATCGTGTGACTCGGGGGAGTACGTTAGAATTCTGGACCACCCCCGCTCCACTCATAGTCCACTCCTCGGCCCGTCCTCCTTCTGTCTTTCAGCCCCATTAAACGTCCGGGTACTCCGACCGAGTCCCGGTCTACAACCTGACCTACCCTCAGAAGGGCCAGAGTCGTCCTTCGCTCTAAAGGTCCGACTCGGTATGTGAGTTCGACACTCGAGGACTCCGTCAATTATCCTCGAAGGGGGTTGTAAAGAACGGAACAAAGGGTTTACATTGAATCGGGGACTGGAGGAGTCACAGACAAATATGAAGATTGGTCAACCAAGAGAATTTAACCTCGTAGCCAAAAGGGAAATCCCTAGGATTCACAACTTAAAGAAAGATTAATTGGAATGTGCAGGGAGGACGTGGGGTCGTCGTCCAGTAAACCAGGTAGCGTCGACTGCCGCACCGGAGTCCGATCCCAACACCTTCGGGTCGCGTCCCCGAGACCCTGTGGCAGTGGTCGAGTCCACGGGCCGGGGTCCAGGGGTCACGACCCGCCACGGGGTCTTCGGGGCCGTCGGTCGCTACCACCAACGGGACCCGACTGTGCCGCAGAGGGGGAGACGGGGGACGTCCTGACACCAGTACGGCTAGCGGTCGCTCAAACGGGGTCTACACCACGACCACAGGAGGCCGAAGCTGCGACACCTCCCGGTGGGGTGCGGGGAACCTCCGATGTTGGAGAGGCGGTTTACATTCAATCCAAACGCCCACCGGCCCACAGTCTACGCACCACACGTGTGGTCCGAAGGGGAGGCCACCGACACCTTCCTCGTAGGTGGGGTTTTGGGGTTTCTGTAGAATGACTTTGGTACTATGGGCGAGGGGTCTCTCGTGTTCCGAACGCCGTCCGTACATCGGTCCTCCGGTCGTTCGGACCCCGGACGGGCGACGGCGACAGTCGACCCCGGTCCAGGGGGAGGAGGACTCCCGACAGCAGGGTGCGCCTCGGACACCCCCTCGACCGGGATTTGCGACACTTCTGTCTTTCTCGGCTCTCGTCCGAGTGAGGTCAGTCCCCTCCTCTCTAAACACACAGGAGAGCCAGAGGCGTTGAGTGCGTCCACTGTCGTGGGGGGTGGGGTGGGGTCGCGGTCGGTGTCTCTCCGGACCTGCGGGGGTGGGACTGGTCGCTGGACCCCCAACGTCACAGACCCACGGACCCCAAGGTCCCCCTGTCCCTTCCGAACAGTCCCCTCGGACAGGGGGCGGGGGTACACCCCTCTCGTACCACGTCGCTTCTTTGTCGGGTCGGAGTCTCGTGTCGGAGCGTCTCGGGTGGACGGGCCGGCCCCCGGCTCTCCGACTCAGGGCCCGTCTGTCCCGTGGTCGCCGGAGGTGCGGGTCGCACCCCCGGTACGGACTCACGAAGGACCCCGGGAGCTTCAGGGGGGGTTCGGTCGTAGTGACAACGGTAGCCTCTGCTCTGGCTCCGACCCCCGGGGGTCCCGGAGCGGCCGTGGGCGTCGACGGGTCCCCGTCTCAGGTCGGAGTCCGAGCGAGACGGCTCGTGACCGGAGACGTCTGTCTACCCAGTCCGCCGGACCGAGGGCTCCTCCCCGTAAGGGCAGGGGCACCCCTCCCGCGACACGAAGGACAGGGGCACCCCTCCCACGACGCGACGTCACGTCCCTGGTACCGACGACTCCTTTCGGTCTACCCCTGCGTCCTCCCGGGACCTCCCCACGTCGCCACTGTGCCGTCACTGTGCCACGTCCCCGGGACCGCCGCTGTGCGCGCACACAACGGTGTGGACACGGGCCGTGAGCCGGCTGCCCTCGCGGGACCCGAGACCCTGCCTGCACCGGCCCGGGGCCGTCGACGGGACGGGCGGTGGGAGGACGGAGGGCCGAAGACACCAAGACGTCCGCTCTACCCCCGAGGGGGACCCGAGGAGGGGCGGGGGTTTGCTCTACTAAACGTCGTAATATTTTAGTTTCGGGGCTTTGGCATTAAGGATGAGGGTGCCTCTAGTTTTTCTTAGGGTTCGGCTTTGGGAGGTCACTTAAATAGTGTTCGGTTGGACTGAAGGTAATCCACAGAGTGAGCCTCACGGTCGGAGCCCCGGAGTCATTCCGTTGCACTACGCGGGGACCGGCGAAACCAGACGGCGGTCCGTGGCCGTGGCGCCGGACCGGAGTGGGCGGTGAACGGAGAGGGTACAGGGGGCGTCCAAAGCCCATGGACTGTTTCGTCGATTACCCGGACCGGCCACCGGCTCAACAGGACCGCGACCTCCCCCCGGTACTAGAGTGTCGGTAGACGCTGCGGAGCCTTCGGACGCAGAGACGAGACGACCCCTTACTCCATCCTCCCGGGGCGGGACGGGGTGACAGGGCGTCGGACGTGTAGACGGTAAGCGTAGGCTCTCCTCCGAACGGGTGGGCCGTCCCGACAGACCAACACCGGCCTTTACCCACCCGTTTCCCTGTCAATCTTCGGTACAGGGGACTCGCCTGCCGAGTCGTAGACACAAAATTTCCGTGCGCGGAGCTACGCCCCGAGCGTGCCCTGCGGAAATGGACCAAAGGAGGAGTGTCCACCAACCAAGAGACCCTGCAGGACTTCGTCCAGGACCCCCTCCACAGTGGTGCGGTAGAGCCCCCGACCCCGCACCCGGACCCAGGGATACCGAGAGCGACGAGACTGGGAGCCCGCTACGGGTCGCCCCTAGTCTCCCTTGGAACGTCCCAAGATACCTCCCTCTGGACGAACCTCCCTCGAAAGGTCCGATTTTACGATAGTCCGGTCCTGCGAGTGCGGGTGACCGTGAGGACCACCTGTTTCGATGGGCCGGCGGCCGTCCCCTCCTGCCCCCACCCCTATGACGGACCCAGCCGAGACTCTTAGACTTCAAGTACTGTCTTTGGGCGAGACATCGAAGGTGGAGCCTAAAACCTTGGCACGAGAGCGACTTCGAAATTTACGTAGGTGCCGGAACCTGTGCTCCGGCGTAGGGTCGGAGGACTGGGGTAGTCCCTTCGCACCCACCAAGGGTGCGGGTGGTGTGTCGAAAGAGACCGACGAAAAGGGTGCCGTAACGGCCCTCCCCGGTTCCTTTCTCGGCGACCACAAACCCGTCGTCCCGGTTCACCGGGTCCAGCGGTCGACCGGGTGCCGCCTCGTTCCGGGTCCCAGGTGTGAGGGGTCTGTGTCTCCCCAGAGCACCCCCGGAATCCCTCCACGTCCGGGTGGACCGCTACGAGCCTCCGACGAGGGGAGGGGTCCCGGACAGTCTGCTTTACCCCGAAGAGGTACAAGCGTCTCACGTGTCTGGGAGAGAGTCATCCCAGTCCCAATAGACCACGGGGCACTCCCACGGACTCGGGGCGGGGACCTGTCCACACAGGAAGGACGTCATCGTCGAGGGTTGTCGGCCCGGGTCCCCGAGTGTCCCCCGTAGACTCTGAGGACCGTCCCTCCCTTTCTCCGTCTTAGCGTCCCGCCGAGGGACATTCCGGACGGACGTCACGAGGTGCCGGACCTGAACACGAGGTGCCGGTCCGAATACGAGGTGCCGGGCCCGAATACGAGGTGCCGGGTCCCAACACGAGGTGCTGGCCCCGAACACGAGGGACTTAGCCCGTGTACGAGGGACCGGGCCCGTGCACGAGGGACCGGACCCGTACACGAGGGACCGACAGACGACCCTGTCCGGTGACCGACCGTTGTCCCCACCTCCACCATTCGAACCCACCCGTCAGTGGCCCCTCCCGAGACAAAAGAGGACAGTTGGAGACGCACAGGACCTACCACAGGTAATATTGGCTTCAGTGTGGACCCAGGTCCCCGGACGACCTTAGAGGGCAGACCAGTCGAACAATCGTTGTACACACTTACAAGAGACCGTTTGGGGGTGGACGAAAACGAAAGGTTTCACACGTCTCGAGGGGTGGAGAGAAGAGAAGGGTATTGCACTAGAGGGGTGGGGAAAATGACCCTCTTCCGTCGACTAAATATATAAGTTCGGTAGGACTCCCGAAAACTAAGACTCTCGGTCGATAAAATTTTGTCGTCGTCTCTTGAGCCGAAAGTCGAGTCGACGAACACGAAAAGCCTGTTTCACAAGGAAACCACTTTGTGTAGTTTTTCGTCCTTCGGGATCAAAATAGCTCCAGAGAATTTTTAGAAAAATTACGGTCTTTCAACCTCCCTCGGAGTGGGGAGCCGGAAACTACTCCGACTACGGCCCGTGCCCCTGTCGAACGAGGCCCCGACCCCTTCGACTGACACGTGCCGGCCGCAACGGGTGGGTACCCCCAGTCGTCTCCCCGTGCGTGCCCCGACCCGGACCTCCCGACGGGGTGGGGTTGTCGGTAGCATGGCTGATGACTTGACTTCGGCACACCTAACTGGTAACCTGCACTCCGGCGGCGTAACTGATCAAAGTCGAAGTGTGGTAGACGTCGGGAACCCCTACCACTGTCACTCTACAGTGAATGCCCTCGACCCACCCACCCCACGGTTCGTCGACGTCGGGTCCCGCCCCGGGGCCCGTCGACCCCTCAGTGAAGGGGACAGTGTCCAGCGGGGGTTCCCCTCCGAGGAAACCCCGGGTAAAAGATAAATCGGCACGCCGAAGACCCCCAGGGTACCGTGACAGAGTAACTCGGGTTCAGGTTCTGGGGCGCGTCCTCCACCACCCCCTAGTTCACCGACCGTCGGCGCCATCACAGGGAGGGAACAGGGCGACACGACGGAGCGGTCCCGTGTCTCACTCCGCCGGGGCCCCCCAATCTTCGCCGCCCACCTGCGTCCTCTACGCCCCAACTGGCTCGGGCGACAGTCGAAGGTCGGGCGGTCGACGCCAAGTGGACACGAGTGGAGTGGTTTCGCCGACGTGCGTCCGGCACTCCTACCTCGTCCGACAGGGGGTCAGTACAAAGCCCTGTGCCGAGTGCGACCCAGCCCCTCCACCCGGCGCACAGGCTCGACACGGAGGTCGCCCGGGTAGTCGAGGGTTGGGAGGGGACCTCTTCACCGGGACGTGGGAGACGCCCGTTCTCCCCTGGGCGGGGCCTCGAGGACCCGGAGGACGACACCCCCTTACCCCTGGACTCGGGCTCCCACAATGGCCTTGGGTGGAGCCCCCGGGGCCCTCGCAGGGCGGTAGGACCCACGTACGGAAGGCGTCAGGATAGTTACCTCGGAGTCAGAAAATTGGAAACAGGTTTCCTTGACACCACAAAACCACGGTACACCAAGTAAAAGCGGTCACAGATTTTTGACAACCTTTGGTCGGTGTAGGAGGTTCGGAGACACGGCAGTGGTCCTCCGAGTCCTTTGTGGCACACCGACCGGGGCCTATTAGAGACTCAGGTCGGGACAGCGGGCCACGGCAGGTGTGCGACTCCGGTGTCTCGGACTCGTCTGTTCTGTCTGCACGTCCGGGAGGACTCCCCCTCCCCTGGGGTGGGTGTCGGGTCGGGGAGTTCCTGGGGCTCCTCCCCTACCGGGTCCTCCCGAGTCGCGTCCGGGACCGCCCTCGCACGAAGGGATTCCGGGGGCCTCCTCGAGCCGGTCGTACACCCTTGGCGTCAGTCTCCGCTGGCGTCCATCGGGGGTCGGGTCCACCGGGGACCGGGGAGGGGCCCCCTCGGTCGTCCCTCCGACCCCAACCCGGACTCCCGTCTCCTGAGCCCTCTCCTCCGGTTGGTCTTTGGGTAGAGACCTTCACCAGAACCTCTCCGGCTCTCTCCTCCCTCCTACACCCTCTCGTCCGACCCCGCCGGGGGCCCGGGGGTACCGACTCAGGACGTCCCGGGAGACAGGTACCCCTCTTCCCTAACTCTACCCCTCTCCCCCAGCGTCTCGGTCGGAAACCCGTCCCCCACCCCACCCGGTCTCTCTGGACCCCCTACAGCAGACAGAGGAACCCTTCTTGCGCCCCCGACCCCGTGGACGGCCCCACCGGCCCACAGACTTGGACCCGCGCCGGTACTCTCAGTCCTGGCAGCGTCCGACCCGCCTACCGCCCCACCGGGGGCCTGTCACCCTGCCCCGCACTCGGGGACTCCTACCCGGCCCCCGGACCCGAGGCAGTAGGGCACGAGGGCCGTCCGGGTCTCCACGGGTGGTTTCACGCCAGAGCAAAAGACCTTTTGTGTGCGACACCGGACCCAAGCCGGTTCTAAAGCACTCCTGGCAAAAGAGACCACGACATTGGAGAGACCAAAGACGAGCGAGTCCCACACCACACTCGAGAACATTTGACGTCTCATCTTTCGGTGTGGGTGTGGGTGTTGGTCCACGAGACGTGTTCCCAAAAGAACGCGTGAAAGGGGCTCCGACCGAACAATTTCCGGCTCGAATCCTGCTCGGAGGAAAGACTAAGTCAACACTGCACCTTATGTGCGCTCCACTTACACGGGGCCCCGCCGGTCCCTGAGGGTAGATAGTGAGCCTGAGTCGCAGTGGGTGTCGGCCGGGAGACAAGAGAAGGTTCACTTTCACTTCGGCGAGTCGGCACAGACTGTGAAGCACTGCCACACCTGGTATCGGGTGGTCCGAGGAGGTAGGTACCCTAAGAGGTCCGTTCTTATGACCTCACCCAACGGCAAAGGAAGAGGTCCCCTAGAAGGGCTGGGTCCGTAACTTGGGGTCAGAGGACGTAACATCCGTCTTCGAAATGGCAGACTCGGGGGTCCCTTCAGGAGTTTCGGAGAGGTCGAACCGAGGAAGGTCTGTGTCCGCCCGTTCACTTCCGTGTGTCGGGTCGAGAGGTTCGAACGTGCCGGCCCGGTTCTCGTCCTACCACCGGGGACAAACGAGAGGAGGACCCCGGTGGTATGCGGAGGCACACGGAGTCTCGGGAGACGGTTCGGGCTAAGGGACGAGGGTCAGCGTGGACGGGGGGTCCGGGAGGGGACGAGTCGTGTCGGACTGGGGAGCGGACGAAAGGGACGCCGGGCGGCGGGACCGGGGATGCACTTGTAGTGGGGAGTGGGTCCGGCCAGGGTGCCTGCACCCCGGGACGAGACACTCCGGCCCGCCTCCAGACAGAGAAAACAAGGGACTACAAAGGATCCAAACATCCTACCTATCACCAACCAAGAGGGACCCGACGAGTCACTACAGATAATTTACTTTTTATTCTGGGGTTCATTACTCTCTAAATACATAAAATTCTCGATGTCGGAGGGGGGTGACGGGTCAGGAACACACATTTCACCTCCGATCTGTGTACGGTCCCCGTCTGACTGCGGGTCTCGCCGACCTCTACCCCTCGGCGGTGTCTTTACCACCACCCCTTCGTCTGCCGTTACACCCGCGGCTCCACGAGTGGCCTGCACTGGGCCCGTCTCCCACGACCTCCTCTCGGTACATCGGGGTACCTCCCAGTCGGGGGTCGGTGCAGGTCCCGGGGGACCCCTCCAATCTGCACCCCCAGGGGGGTCCTGACCCTCGTCGTCCTGGGCCCAACGTACAATCTTTTAAGGACCGTGGCACGAGACTGTGTGGAGAGACGGAAGTTCACTATCCGTAAAATACCTTACTCAATAAAAGATTTCTGACGAAAAGAGAATTTTCCCTATTTTAGGGTCGTTTGATAGTCTCAACATGACGTTGTTATTCCGGTGTCGACAAATACGGTGTCACTCCTGGGGTTTGGACTTTCCGCACGAAAGACGAGGTCGAAGTATGTGTGTCCCCTGGACCCGAGACGGGAACCACCGGGTGACTGCTTCCACGAATTCCTGTAAGGACGGAATTGCCCCTGTGGGGCTAAAGTGTCCCGGGACGTCCACAAGGGCCTCCCCGAGGGGCAGAC
Organism: Capra ibex; assembly: GCA_006410555.1. Taxonomy (NCBI): domain Eukaryota; kingdom Metazoa; phylum Chordata; class Mammalia; order Artiodactyla; family Bovidae; genus Capra; species Capra ibex. The sequence continues at coordinate 843,163 of SJYO01054996.1, forward strand.
ATAGACGAGAGACCGGGTCCTGAGTGGCCCAACCGGGTCCAACCCTTAGTGTAGTCCCAGGGTGGGACACGCCAGTCGGTACCGGGACGCAGGGACTCCGTCTAGGGTCACCTCCCTCCCCACCAGGGTACAGACGTTCCACCGTAGACTCTCAAACAGGGAGTCCGGGAGCCATCACCTCCCGGTTGGAGTCGTTGTACCGTAAAGTACAAACTTGGATATTCAGACGTCCTGTTGTGTCTTGAGTCAAGTCGACCCCCAGTGAAGGAGCAAGGAGTCTCCGACTCGTGGAAAAGGGCCCAGAAAACCGGTGAGTTGGAAAGAAAAGGCCAAAAAACGGACAAAAAGATAATCTGGTACAAAAAGGTTAGTTAAAACCCCCCTCTTAACCAACCTACCCACCCACCTACCTATCTACTTGACCACCTACCTACCTACCAAACCACCTATCTACCTATCTACCTACCTACCTACCCACATACCTACTTATCTACCTACCACCTACCCACCTACCTGTCTACCCACCTACCAACCTACCAACCTATTCACCTACTACCACCCACCAACCTACCGACCTACCCACGTACCTACCTACCACCTACCTACCCACCCGTCTATCTCCCTACCTAGTTACCTATCTACCACCTACCAACCTACCCACCCACCTACCTATCTGTCTACCTGACTATCTACCTACCTACTTAACAACTTACCTACCTACCTATCTACTTGATTACTTACCTATCTACCTACCACCTACCAACCTACCTACCTACCCACCCACCTACCTATTTATCTACCTAACCATCTACCTACCTACCTGTCTACCCACCTACCCACCTATCTACTCACCAATCTACCTGCCTACCCATGTACCTACCCATTTAACTATCTAACCACCTACCTACCTATCTACTAGCTACCTACCTACTAAACCACCTACCTACGTATCTACCCACCTACCAACCTACCTACCATCTACCAACCTACCCATCCACCTATCTATCTACCTGACCACCTACCAACCTATCTACCTACCTGACCACCTACCTACCTACCCACCCACCACCTACCTACCACCTACCAACCTACCCATCCACCTACCTATCTGTCTACCTGACCACCTATCAACCTGTCTACCTACCTACCACCTACCAACCTACCTACCACCTACCTACCTACCCACCCACCTACCTATCTGTCTACCTGACTACCTACCTACCTACCTACCTACCTACCTACCTATCTACTTGATTACTTACCTATCTACCTACCACCTACCAACCTACCTACCTACCCACCCACCTACCTATTTATCTACCTAACCACCTACCTACCTACCTGTCTACCCACCCACCCACCTATCTACTCACCAATCTACCTGCCTACCCATGTACCTACCCATTTAACTACCTAACCACCTACCTACCTATCTACTAGTTACCTACCTACTAAACCACCTACCTACCTAACAACTTACCTACCTACCTATCTACTTGATTACTTACCTATCTACCTACCACCTAACAACCTACCTACCTACCTACCCACCCACCTACCTATTTATCTACCTAACCACCTACCTACCTACCTGTCTACCCACCTACCCACCTATCTACTCACCAATCTACCTGCCTACCCATGTACCTACCCATTTAACTACCTAACCACCTACCTACCTATCTACTAGTTACCTACCTACTAAACCACCTACTTACGTATCTACCCACCTACCAACCCACCTACCATCTACCAACCTACCCATCCACCTACCTATCTGTCTACCTGACCACCTACCAACCTGTCTACCCACCTACCACCTACCAACCTACCCATCACCTACCAACCTACCCATCCACCTACCTATCTGTCTACCTGACCACCTACCTACCTACCCACCCACCACCTACCTACCATCTACCAACCTACCCATCCACCTACCTATCTGTCTACCTGACCACCTACCAACCTGTCTACCTACCTGACCACCTACCTACCTATCCACCCACCACCTACCCACATACCTACCTATTTACCTATCTACCACCTACCAATCTACCTACCTACACATACCTACACCTACCCATCTACCTACCTAACTACCCACCGACCCATCTACCTACCTATCCACCTAACCACCTACCAACCTACCTACTCACCAACCTATCAACCTATTCACCTACCTACCACCTACGAACCTACCCACGTACCTACCTATCTATCAGCTACCAACTTACCTACCTATCTACCCACCCACCTACCTAACCACCAACCAACCTACCTACTCACCAACCTATCTACCTACCTACCTACCTACTACCTACCAACCTCCCTATCTGTCTGGCTACCTGTCGACCCTCATGGGAGAAACATTTTCACTTACATCCCAGTCTTATTAGACAAGGAGCTGACTTTCCCGAAAGGACCCGGCACCCAGAGGAAACCCACTTTAAAAATTCACTGGCTAGAACAGTAAATAAAAAATAGGGAAGAACTCATTTAAAACTTTCTAATGTAAAATGGTCCTTAAAAAAGATAGAGCCGGTTAAAAAGGTTTAATAACTGACTTCAACTGTCGCAAGGACATGGCAGAGAGTAGAGACGATAAGGACATCAGCACCACGAATAGGATTGTACGAATAGACACGGCGGAGACTAAAAGCAGTGGTCGGGATGGTCTTGAATTAACAAGTAAAGGCAAAATTTGCTGTTTCATTAGTAAAATTGTATAATTTTCATTCTATGATTACTTACTACTTGGTCTTTAGCGACTTTGACTTTACCCTATCAAATTTCAATCGGTTTACCTTGAAGATTTTTACTTTCGCATAATCGTCTTTTATCTTTGAGCCACTCTAGTCGATCTCTCTTCTGATTATTGGACCTTCCCTACACACACACGAGTTGACACAGACTGAGACACGGTGGGACACCTGGCATCGGACAGTCCGAAGAGATAGGTACCCTAAGAGGTCCGTTCTCATGACCTTACCCAACAGTAAAGGAAGAGGTACCCTAAAAGGGGTGGGTCTTTAGTTTGGGAGTAGAGGACGGAACCGTCCTCCTAAGAAGTGGTGACTCGGTGGTTCCTTAGGGTGTTGGACCTTCGTTGTTGACTTCCTTACCCCGACTCGTGTCGGGTCTCTGTTTCCCATCTTCCCCCGAACACACAGACAAGTCACTGGGGTGGTCTCACGCCCCACCTACCGACTTTCACGGTCGCCGGGTCCTAGAAGGCACTGACTACCCCCGTGGTAAGAGTCGAGACCTTCCGTTCCCCCGGGTTGGGTCTCTCAAAATTTTTTTCGAACGTAGGTTCGAGTAGACTCACTGACGTCCTGGTGCTTCTGTTTGTCCTTCGACACTTTCATCGGCCTCTCTCGTCTGTCCGTTGGGTGTTCCTCGTCACACTCGGTCTGTGGTTGGCGAAGTGTCACTTCCTTCGTCTTCTGTCGCCCCGTTCCAGAAGGCACAGCTCTCCTTCTCGGGTGGTCGGGTCTCGGCGTCCGGGTCGCCCTGACACCGGTGCCCCGACCCCAACCACCCTTCTCTCTTTATTGGACCCTTTCGAACTGGGTACTCTGGAAGAGGTTTCCTTTGAGACATCCTCGAAGTCCGTCCTACTGTCGAGTCCGTCGACAGACAACTCGTTCTGCCTCCGCAGTCACGTCCTTTCGGGATTAGTTGTCCTTGAAGTCCTCTGTCATTGTTGCTACGGTGCAGTCACTTTCAGTTCTTCCTTCGTCTCACTCCCGGCACTCGGGAGTCAGTCCCCGCTGTCCCTTAAGCCGGCCCGGGACCTCGTCCCCGACGGACATGGCGTTTATTTGTACCCCCTGCGACCGACGTCACGTGAACACTCCTCGTTCATGAAACACTAACCAAATCGGGTGCACGACCCGCCGAGACACCGTCTGTGGGCCGCACGGGACACCGGCAGTCCGTCCACCCGGCACACGCGGAGGGGCGAGGTGGACGCCGTCCCTGAAGTCCCTCTCGAGCCTCGTCTCTACGAGTGTGGGAGACAGATGGAAAAGAGACTAGTAACCTTCTTTTGGGACTTCCCGTCTACACGAACAGCGAGTCAACACAGACTGAGAAACACTGTGGGACCTGGTATTGGGTGGTCCGGGGAGACAGGTACCCTAAAGGGTCCGTTCTTATGACCTGACCCAACGGTAAAGGAGGAAGTTCCCTAGAAGGACTGGGTTCCTAGTTTGGGTGCAGACGACGAACCGTCCGCCTAAGAAATGGCGACTCGGTGGTCCCTCCGGGTTTCACCCCTATAAGTTCGGGACAGATATTTTGGGAACAAATGTTCACACTACTTTGACTACAAAGGTTTTTCAGTAGTAGGGAAAGGGACTGCGACACGACACGTAGGTCGCCACCTCGGGTGCGACGGCGGGGAGACGCGGTCGACGGAGACCTGTGGTCGATCACAGGACGGGTGTGCCCGTGGGTGCTTGTATGGGCTCTCGGAGGATCCCCTTTGTGGAATTCCTTTTATTCAGATGAAGACACTTTTGTAAATACATTACGGTGTTGGTGGAGACCGAAAAAGTTCGACAGAAGAGACAATCGTGCACGTGCACTCCTTCTACGACTAGGCCTGCAGGGTAGGCTTGTGCGTGCCCCTAAGATGACTGCCGGAGCTTGAGTGGCACATAAGAAGAAAGCAGGGGTCGAGCTAGGAGAGGGTCTTTTCCAGAATGTCGTCTCTGGGTTGCGGTTGCGGCACGCCAGCTACCTCTTCCAGTAACTTTAGGTGTCATTCACCGGACCGGGTCCCGAGTCGTTCCTCTGGGGGGGTTCCCTCCCCGGGCTGAGGTGTCGGGAAGAGGGTGGGGGGTATGGCGGGGGTGGGGGACGAAGAGAGAGTGACGGTCGTCGCAGGGGTCCGGGCGGACAACTCTGGACCGAAAGTCCCGTTTACACTACTCGACCACTGAGAGGAGAGTGGGGCGAATTGCAGGGTCGTTGGACGGTGTCGGTTCAGTGGTCGAGACGAAACACCCCGTCTTCTCGACGCCAAGTCCCCCACACACTCCAGGGAAGAGGTCCGAGGGGCGACTGTCCGACCCTGGGCGTACCTTCGGACACAGGAGTCCAGACCGGAGACGGGAACCTGGTCGTTTGGGGTGAGGTAGTCAAGTCCCATGGGAACCGGGTTTCTGGTCGGGACGGGGAGTCCGCTGCCCCGGGTCCTCGGGTCCCCGACGTGTGCCTGAAGACGGGGCGGAAGTAGGACCCAGACGCCCCACCGGGTCAGCGCTCACAGGCACAGTCACCCGCCCTGGGTCCCAGAGGACGACACGTGACTCGAGGGCCGGAGGACTTACTCCTCGGGACTCCGGGTCCTCTGTGGTCCTCCGACGGACGTGGGTGGGGGTAGTAGAGCGCTGAGGTCGTCCCTCAGTCCCTTACGAGCCGGGTCGGCGGGGTGGGACTCCCTCCCCGGGAGGGCCCTCGGGTGGGGGTGGGTCCACAGGACTGGGACTTCCCGGGTCAAGAGGACCAGTGCTCCTTCGAAAAGGTCTGACGGTGGGAGACACTCAAAGATTGGTCCGGTGGAACACCGAAGACAGAGACCTCTCGCGCCACGAAACCTCAGTGGTCGCTACCCACGACGACCTCGGGGCACCCGGGTTCGTGTCCCAACCCCAGGGCATAGACTCGTCAGTGGGCGGGGAAGGCGTCCGGTCATGACCGCGAGGGACGTCGCCGAGCGGAGGTGGCGGCCGATGAGGGACCAGCTCCGGGTCTTCACACTCTTGCTCCTTCGGCTCTGACAGTGACGGTACCGGAGCGACAGACACCGGCACTTCCGGGGACTCTTCTCCACTCGTGCCTGTGACCGGCCGGCACCCACGACGGCGGTAGACACCCACTGGGCCCAGAAACGAGGGCCCACATAACCCCCGTGTACGTGCGAGTCGTCCCGCCCCTCACCCACTCGAGTCGTCCCGGAGTGGGACCGGGGTCCCGTCTGACGTGGTGTGGAGAAAGGTCTTCGTTCTCGGACTCTTTGTGAACTTCCCGCCGACCCGGTCTTCTTTGTGAAGGGATCCCCTTCTCACCCCCAGCGACCCTCAACTCCCCCGCCCCATCGATCCTCTACCCCCACCTCCACCGAGCCCCAACCCCCGCCCCTACGGAGCCTCAACCCCCCGTCTCTATCGATCCTTGGAGCGTGTGGGTGGGAGAGGAGACAACGGTGGGGCGGGCGGGCGGGCGGGGTCGTCTGGGCTGCTCCTCGGGTACCTTCTCCTCGGCGGAGACATCGGCGAGGGCGTCGACGCCCAGAGAACAAACAGACAGAGGCAGAACTTCGAGGCGGCTCTTTTCAACGACGGCGGGACGCAGGACGGCCGGAGGAGGCTCGGGCGCCCGCGCCGCCCCGCTCGGCGTCGGCCGCCGGGAGACGGACGGCCTGGGCCCGTCTGCGGCCCTGCGCGGCTGTGTGCCTGCACGCCCTCGCCCGCGAGGCCCGGGGCGTCCCGTCGGCGCCTCCCTCCCTCGGGCGCCCCCGAGCCCCGTCTCGGCGGACGGCTCGCTCGGCTGGGCTCCTTTTCTTTTACTTTTAGTTTCTAGAGTGCTGTGTTTTGTTTGAACTAATTTTGACCACGAATGCCAAACCACTAAGGGGTGTTAAGGTGTCAGAGGCACATTTGGTGAGTTGAGTAGGACATCGAAGAAAGAAAAAGTCTCTTCTCAGTCGGCGAGGCCGCGACCGGACGGGGACGCGTGGGGCACACGCGCCACCCCGACCCTGTGCCTCGCCCGCTCGCAAATTCCCTTTTTTTTTTTTTGACCTGTTTTCGTCTTTACACTCGGGCACGCCGAAACCAAAGAGTTTCGGCTGCCTTCTACGCGCAAACACGGAAAAAAAAATAACGAGACTACCTAAAAACACCGACCCAAAAGGCTTCAGGCTCCTTGTTACGGAATTCTTTTTATTTGTCGTCCTCAGCCACCCTGGCGAGGGACACCGGCCACCCCGGCCTCCGGCCGAGCGTGACCGGACCGCGAAGTGTTCACCAGGGGCGGTGCCGGTCGTCGAGACCTCCCGACTCCAGGACGGTGGGACAAAACGAAATAACGACAACTTCTTTTTACCTCCATCAAGGTTTTATCACCGTTTATGACAACCCCCAAAGCTTCAGGTTGTTTAAAATTTACTTAGGTTTCACAAGAAAAAGAGCATGTAGTATATTGTTAACTCGTAGAGGTAAACCAACACTTCGTACAGGATCCGTGTGAAAGTCACAATGCTAGCCTTACGAAAAATAATTTTCGTTCATCGTACTTCATAACGAATTTTAAAATCCATATTTATTTATATATATACATATTATATATAAGGTTACATAAGGTTCGATTCTTTGAACTAAGAATACTTTAGAACTATTTTATAAATATTACGTAAATATCTTTTTCATATATATATATTTTATTTACGTCTAACATTTCCAGGGACCGCTTACTTGCCGAACACTGAGTCGAGAGTTCCACGAACACCTTTCCCTAGATCAAACTTCGAGTACAATAAAGACTTGAGGTCTAACCTCTCGAAAGTTAGTGTCCAAGCGGTACCCTGTGGACGGGACGTTCTAACATGGAAGTAGAATTAATAAAAGACTGGACTGGGGAGGGGTGAGGTTCGGAGGTACGTGTACACATGGACTATTCAAAAATATCGTTTCCTATAGTTAAACGACAACTAAAACATACTTAAAAAAGTGTTTTTCTAGGCCTTATTCGTAACAAAACACTTAAAATGTAAAAAAGAGTGGTAAATCGTCAAAAGACTTACCATTATTGTAGTTGGAAAAAGGAAAGATTTGAAAACGAACATGTAAAAAAATTGAAACCTTCCATAAAAAAAAATAATAATAATAATAAAAGTAAAACAAATAAAAACATGTCACTCGTGTCTCAAATAAAAGTCTCACTCGCGCCTCGCACGTCACCCCAGACTCCAGACGGGTGGACCCGGGCGGACACCGACGTGTGTCTCGCACCTCGGAAGGAAACGACGGGCACGAAAGACCCGTCCCCCGTGGGAGCGTCGCGACTCGACTCCCCGAACGGTCGGTGGTACCCGGTAGTCATAGGTACTTTAAGTGCACATCTGCAGAGACTGGTGTACCAGTCCTATCGTAAAAAGTGAACCGAAAAGGTTTCTCGAACATTTGAACAGCCGGTGCGCACCCCGGTCCCCCGGACACGTGGGAGGGGTCCGAGAAGACGCCGTCGGTGCACCGTCCCGGGACCGACCCTCGTCATCCGGACTTGAAACTTCGGACACCGGTGCCTCTCGGACCTGGGAACGACGGACCACTGGGGCACCCCTGTCGTCTGAGGGGTAGTCCTGCAGATAGGAACCGAGAAAAAAAAGAGAAACTGTCATTGACTTTTCCTAGTCAAAAATCACCATTGAGTAAAAGGTCGGGAGCTTCGGTGGTCAAAGTAAGGTCTCACACGTAGCCCAAGACTGCTCCTTCACGTCTGTGTCGAACGGTACCCGTCCCTTGGGGTCGGTTCAGAGTTCAGACCACTGTAAATGTCCCATCGAAGACCTTCTCTGAGACTGCGTCGGTCTGAACCCTGGTTTCCTCGGGTCTAAGAACCTGGCCGAACCAGTAGCCCAGCGATAACCAGTGTGAGTCCTGTCACCAATTCTCATCCTGTCCTTCCAGAACCCGGTACGGACCACAGGGGAGAGGAGGACCGGGGAACGGGACTCCGGGTCCAACCACCCCCTCAACCTCCGTGGGTTGGGGGTTGTCACCTCCGTCCGGGGTCGGTCAGTACAGACGACCGGAGGACCCTGGGGGGGACGGTGGACGGGTGAAGGACGGTCGGCACCGAGGACCCCTCTTTGTAGTGGACTGTAAAAAGGTCCACTACCCTATTGTCCACTGGAACCACCGGTTCAAGGACAACCTTCCCAAACGAAGACTAGAGCAGGTTGTCTCTGGAGGAGACGTCTTCCGGGCTGCCCCCGGCAAAAGTAAACGGTCGAGTGAGGTCGAAGTGTTCGCACGAATTTCGTCATGGCACATCGGAAAACAAAAGAAACTTCTGTGTGAGTCGGGAAGAGGTGTCGGTCGGCAGGCCCCGTCTCCCGCCGCCCGGGTGGGCCTCGAGGGTGGCGGAGTCCCTCCCGTGGGTGTGGAAGGGCGACACCAGAGACCTGGAGATCGGAAAAACAAGGAAAAGTCTCCGGAACCCCCGTGACCGGCCCCCAGTCGTTCACTCGTGAAATATGGGGAAGCGTCCTTTGGGGCACTACGGTGCGCTGAGCACCACAGGGGGACGGGAAGCCCGGAAGGTCGACGCGGAGTCCCGCGGGCTCGGGGTGGTCGTCCGCCGGCAGGGGGCCGGCGGGGGGCCGGCGGACCCTGATCGGCGGGGAGGCCAAGGCTTCCCGGAGAAACAGTTTCGCAAACCCAAAAAGAACTGAAGGAAAGGTTCAAACAAAGGTCTCCTTCCTGGCAAAACAGGACCAAGACTGCGCTTTCGTTCAGACTAAAAACGTCGTGATTCGTTACCTCAAAGAACAAAAATTAAAAGCTAGCCTTGTAAGGAGGAAAGGACCAGTGTCGGTGTGCGAGTAAGGTAAGAAAAACATCTGAAAGCCCGGGTGCACAAAATGCCCGTAACTATGCATATATTTATATATATATTTGTGTATACTCATATAAAAAAATTCAAAGGATGTGGACCTCCAACGTACCCGACATGCTCGCCGTACAGAAATATAACATATACCTAAAACGTGCGTTTGCGCCGTCGAACCCCTTCTTCTCTTTACGGAAAGACAAGGGGAGGGTACTGTAAACGTCTGTTGTCTTCTACCCCTAAAAAAAAAAAAAGACATTTTGCTTTGGAACTTCCTCTCACCCCCTCCCCCCTTGCAAACGCAGAATAACTTGAATAAGAATTCTTTAACATGAAAAATAACATTCTTTTTTATTTTCCTGATGAATTTGTAAACAGTATAATTCTTTTTCAAATAGATCGTGAACACCGTATGGTTATTATCTCAAATAACATAAATACACCTCTGTCACAAAATCCCTCGAATACGCCTCCAGCTCCGCCTGGTGGGCAGAGGGCGTCGACGAGACCTCCTTGAACAGGGCAACCCAAAGAAGGGACCAGGGGGAGGGGCCCCTTCGGCGCCGGGGGCGCCGGGAAAGGCGTGTCGGACCGGGCGAAAAGGACTGAAGGCCCACTACAAGCCGATCCTAAAGTGAGCTGTAAGTCGTCAGTGCTTGACACGACGTGACACCAAATTTTAGTATGAAACGTAACTTTCCTGTGGTAAAGAAGGAACATTACTTCGTCTCGAAAGTGTCGAGTCGAGTGAAACACAGAAACTGTACTAATATTCGGAGGATAACTTCCTTTTTCTTTCGTCTGTAAAAGACAAACACCAAAAAAAAAAAAAAAAAAGGTTAGAAAAACCACACACACGAGGTGTCACCTCCGCGATAAAAGGTTAAATACTCTTACTGTTTGTATGATAGTACACAGACATATTCTCCCCCCAACTGGGATAAGTGGGTTCTCGAGGAGTGCCAGACAGCGTCTTTTGCGCCACCCCTGCACAAGGGCAGGGGCGGGTGCGGGTAAAGGCCGAGGACGCCCGCGGTCCGCCCGCCGCCTCTGGACAGAGGAGACATTGTAGCGTAGGCAAGAGAGAACTAACAGACCTGGAAAGGCCCCAGGAAAGGGAAAGAGTCACCTCAACCTCTAAGACAGGAACCAAAAGAGTAAGAACAAAGTAAGACACACCCCCCCAAACGTGGTTGACGCCACAGGAGGGGGCTGCCGGCCGAGGTGAAGTGGCCTCAGGTCATAAACATGGAGTAGTACGCTGAACAGTGAGAACACCACATTTATTTCTCGTAATTAACGGGAGGCTGGGCACCAAAGACGGCACACGAGAGTACGAGCGGCCAAGGTGCGGCCCAGGGACGTCCCCCGCCACCCCCGTCCCTCAGTGGACCCGTGGTCGGGTAGTCGTCGGGAGGGTGGAAGGTGGCCATGTCTGTCGGGTGTCTACATAGAAGTGAATTTACAGGTCATTAAGATAGATAAAAGAGGGGTTTTAGGACCAGACCTTTGTCGGAACCTTTCCTAGCTCCGACTTCCCTTTCCTGGTCTCCGGACCGGAGAGACCTCGAGTTGTGATAGGGACTCCGACACTCGGACGTTTGTGTCGGTGGAGGTGCACCGTGGCGTGGAGGGGCGGGCAACGTGGGAAGGGTCCGCGAGCGTAGGTCACTGCATTGACCCCCTCCCCCCCTCCCAGGTCAGGGTACCCGGGTCTGTCTTGTTGAGTCCCCGTGGAGTCGCTCTGGATACCTCGTGTCGGTGGAGGTCTGTGTTCGTCTCGACTGGGTCCGCTCTTGGATCCTCGACCTCAGTGACTCGACCCCCCTCCCCCCTATAAACAATATGTCGTAGTAACGTCGTTATCGACTGACTACGTCTGTCACATTTCTCTCTCCTCCGAGGTCACATTGGACTCAGAAAAGTACGAAACGACCATAAATACTTCTGTATAAATAATTAAATACGTTTAACTCTCCTAGAATAAGGTTATCCTTAAGAGAAAAGGTTTGTCTGAGTTTACATTTCTTCGGAACTTTCTCACACAGGAAAGGTTCGAGATCCGTTCCTCTAAACACTCCCGTCGAAAAGAAGTCCAAATAAAAACGTGACATCCAAAAAACACTGTAGAAAACCTATTAAAAATAGACTTTTAATAAAAAATCACACACAATATTTCGTCACAACAAAAATAAAAAAATTGGAAAATCTTCACACTTTATGGTGTTGGTGTAACTCGTCTCTTTTATTGTGCACACGCACGGGTAGGAAGACCCACTTGTGTGTCGGTGTGAAACGACACTCGCAACACCATTTATCTACGCCTCCTGCGCCCAGTCGAGACAGGAGAAGGGAAGGAGGGAGGGACCCATTTGCGACGGGACCTTAGCCACACACCTGGAGCACAGGTACAAAAACGTAGAAATGACGTATTAAAATAGAGGTATCTTCATCTTCAAACACGCTTCCACGGTCTTAAAAGACATTTACGGAAAAAGTAGGTGCCACACATTGACCCGAGTGGAATACCCGAAGGGACTATCGAGCCAACCATTTCTTAGGCGGACGTCACGTCCTCCGGGGTCAAGTTAAGGACCCACCCCTTCTAGGGGACCTCTTCCCTTTCCGATGGGTGAGGTCATAAGACCGGACCTCTCAGGGTACCCATCAGGTACCCCAGCGTCTCTCGGCCTGTACTGACTCACTGAAAGTGAGAGCGAAAGAGAAAGATGGGGACGTACGCGGAGATCCCTGAGTAATGTTCCCGACGTACGAGCACGTGACTCACCGACAGGGGTGTGCGTGTCGGGTCGGGAGGACTGAATCCGTGCATCGTGAGTGGCGCACCAGAGGGGGTGTGTAGTGTGACGGGACCCACAGTGCCCCCGAGGGAGAGGTTCCCTCAACGACCGGGACGTTCCACAGTCGAGAACAATTTAGTCTTACCAGTGAGGCGTATCGCCAAGTGGCTGAAAGCGGAGGTGGTCGTGACTGACCTAGCCCTCAGACCGGTCTATGTCTCGTCGTCTTTCTCCCCAGGACTCTGCTATGCACAGGGCTCCATAAGAAGGACGTTTGTGGGGTGTAGACACCCGTGACGTGGAGAGGGGTGTCTGTCCCGCCGAAACTTCGTTTAGGGTCGTCGTGTAGTGGGTGGGCGTTTATGAAGGCATCTGTAGGGACCTTCTATTCCTGAGAAGTGTTTGTACCGTGTTATGGTGTAGTACGAACTTTTTGTCTGTCAAGGAAGTGTAACAGGTCATTGGTCGGTTTCGACTCCAGAGTAAAAAGTAGGACAAAGGAACGAACGAAAAGCGTCAACCAATGTCACGGATGTCCCTTTTTTATTCGGGACCTTCCACTGTGAATTTTTTCCTTCTTCAAAGGGTAAGCATAGAGTCACTATGATCTATAAAGTTGACTTTGACTTTCCCATTATAATGTACCAAATTGAGTTATACATTCTGAGCCTCAAATTAAAATTTTACGTGAAGTCTAAAGACAAGTTTTATGTGGGAATCACCCGAATTTGATAACAGAACCAAACTTACATTTTCATGGTTGTACAAAATAAAGAGGCGGCCATCGCACTCGAGGTCAAACCTTTTGCCCCTACTTTTCACACGTAAAACTAAGCACGTGCTTTTCACAACCCTAAGCACGTGCTTTGATTTCGTCACCGCGTAGGGGTCCCAGACTCCGGTGAATTTTGGGGAACTAGACCACGACTCACACATTTTTGCCCAAGAGGAGTGGGCGACGAGTACCAAGTCCGGGACGTCGCTGAGGCGATTTCAAATTCCGGGGGCAGGAACCTCCCCAATCACACCAGTGTGGGTAAGCGGGAGAGCCTTTGTTTCCGAGTCTTTCAGATTCACGAAACGGGCTCAAAAGTGTAGTCCGTATCCCAGGATCCACGTCCCGTCAGGGGAACGACTCGGAGAGCAAACTTAGGGACAGAAGACAGGGGGGCCCGGTGTGAGACTGCGTGTCCGGTGCCGACTGTCCTCTCCCACTCCTGGGTGCCCCTGGCTACGGACACCACAGGCCTGGTCCCGACCAGGGGAGGCGTACTCCTGTGCACCCCGGCCAGGATCCCCGCGGGACATGTGCCGGGCTACATCTCTCTCGACCCGTTGCGGTGGGGGTGGGGTCCCTCCCTACTCCAAGACCCGACGAGGGGAGGGGTGGGTCGGTAGGAGGGACTCTACCCAGGTCGGAGGGTCGACGTAAGTCTGGTCCACGGGGTTCGGGACCGGGGACACACCGTAACTGTGAGTCTAGAGTCGCGGCGGTCCTCCGGGTCCGTGACGACCCCCGAGTCCGACAGGGAGGGTCTCCGGGGTGTGTACCTCAGGGATGGGCCGAAGGGCACGTCCGGTCGACGCCCGTTTCGGGTGGGAGGGAGGTCCTCTCGCAGGGAGGTCCGGAGCGGGAAGGGTCTAGGGAACGGGCTTCCCCGTCTCCTCCGAACCTTGACACCACACTGGAAACTGGGGTACCCTGGCGTCAAAAGAGGTATTTTCCTTGTCCACCCGTGCACCGGGGAGTTCAGGAGTCGACAGGGGTGTCAGTTCGCCTCCGAGATTTGTGTCCTCATCGTTGACCTAGCGAGGTCGGCGACGAGGGCCCCGACTTGAACACGGGGACATTTGCGAAGGGACGTCGTAAAAGGATCCCCGTCGCAACGACCACACTGAAGTCCAGTAGTAAACTTGTCTTTAATCTACCCCACCTCCCCTAACATACGTTTACTACGGGAGTCGAGTCAAGACCCTCCCACACTCCTGGCTCGAGGAGGGACCGGTTCGGTCCCACCCCTTACCAGTCCCGACGTCTGTCTGGACAAACGTCTACCGACTTCGAGTTGGACCATTAAGGTGAGGTCCTTAACCAGGGTCCCTGTCTTTAGATTAGTGTCTTTCACAAAAGACACGTCTCTACGAGTGAAGTCGTAATAAGTCACCTTTCGACCTTTGTGGACCTTTATACTTACAAATTGTCAGCCCTCCCCCGCCCACGGTCCAACGACCCGTGCACCCAACGACCCGTGTACCCACAACCGTGGGGAGACCCCGACCCGACTGGCTGTGGCAACGAGTGGTGTACCTCGTGTAAAAAGTCCCGGTCTCCCACCTGCTTCGTGGTATAAGTCACAGCTGGACTACTTCTTTGGGTTCGACCCTGAAACTTGGACCGCAGGTTTGTCGTGCCCCTCCCCGGCAGTGTCGTGTGACTCCCGTCAAGAGGAAAGGAAGACAGTATCTTCCTTCATATGTTCGAGGCTCAAGTAGGGTAAATGTAAGTACTTGTTGCTGGGATTTCGGTAACAGCTGAATTTTTTATATGTGCGCCACACTTTTAACCCCAATTCCAAGTGAACCCGTCTCACTCCTGGCGCCGGGCCCTCTGTCGTGGAGACTACCGAGACTCTCCGACGAGGCCTGCTCCTCCCCTCCAGTCGCACACACCAAAACCACTACCCTCGTGTGCGTTAGCTCGTGCACGAAGAAACGGCTTCCAATGACGACCAGTACTCCTCGTCTACACTAGTACTTCCCAAAGCCGCGCAAAAGACGTAAAGATCCACATTCCTCGACGTTCTTAACCCGACTAGTTTGGTCGAGGGCTTTTATGGCTAGACTTCTGGGCAAGACGGACACAAGGGTCTCATGTCTCCGGAGCAAAGACGAGACGTGGGACTGGAGGAAAGTCCCCCGTCAACTTCCAGTCACCGATGTCTTCACGGACTAAATTAGGAGCATCCCCATCTACCGGTCACAGGTAACCTTAACTGTTGTACAAAGGTCGAAGACAGGGTGTCTCGGCAAAGGAATACCGCAGACAATCGACAGTACCTCCTTTTGGTTTTCACGTCCCTTTCACAAAAGATCGTACAAGGGGTTCGAGGCGGGGTCGGGTCTTCCCGTAAGGACGGAGTGGAGGACACACGACTTCCGGAACCTCCAAGGGGGGACCCCGTGTCGGGGACTTCTTCGGGTGACGACCCCCGCCCTCCACCCCCCTCTACCACGTCCTGTGGGTTGCGTTCCGCTTCCGGGTCCCCTCCGTCGACTCGACAGTACGTCCTGGCGATCCTCCTGGTGGACTCGTGGCGGGCCGGAGGCTCCCGACGGTAGTCGGGGCACTGGCGGGTTGACGTCACAGCTGAATTCTTATTCGTGTCGGATTTATGACTCGCACGGACGTGGTAGTACAGGTTGAGGACACTGGGGTACCTGACATCGGGCGGTCCGAGGAGACAGGTACCCTAAGAAGTCCGTACTTATGACCTCACCCAACGTAAAGGAGGAGGTCCCCTAGAAGGGTCACGTCCATAACTTGAGTGTAGAGGACTCAGAGGACGTGACCGTCCGCCCAAGAGATCGGGACTCGGTGGACCTTTCGTCAAACAACCCACCCCTCAAAATCCTGAAGTCCGGACCCTCCGTCGTAGAGCTCACTGTGACTCTTTTGAGAAGTCTCCTCCTACCCCGCCCCTCCCCCCGACTACCGTAGCCCAATGTGTCTTCACACGTTGTCCCCCGTCCCCGAGACTTGTAGCTTTCTGCTCGCTATTAATCCTCTTTGGTCTATAGAGTCCAATCCCTCAAATCGTGAAAGGATACGTACCCTTCTGCGCTCTCGGACCCGAGTGACTCGAGTAGGGAAAGAACGAGCAGAGTCGACGGACCCCGGTCGTAGGACGCTAAACTCAAAGTGTAGGAAGCAAAGAGCGAGTGACCAGTGTGCACCGTCCGAGTCTTTAAGTGTAGACTTCCCGGCTCACCAACGACCGACTCTGCGGGAACAAATGACTTTACCGTCCTCTGTGAGGTAAGGAGTCAGGAGGGGAACAGGGATCGACGAGGTGCACGAATGTCCTCACTTGGACCAAGAACCTCCCCTCTCCCGTGTTCACGGGGACCTGGGACTTGCCACCTTCCAGGTCGGGAGTCGGGAGTCGGGTCTGGGTTCTAGTAGTCCCCGGGTGCCTCCCGTCAGGGAGTGGGTCCCGGGTCGTCCCACTTCTTGGTAGGTAGGGATCTCGACGTCGCTTCGACTCCGGAAACGACTCTGGAGTAGCGTCGAGTCGTAGAGGGCGACGGGTCGGGACGGGGGTGGGGACCGGAAAGACGCCCGTCTAGGGGCACCGCGGGTCGCCCGGCCGAAGGACCCCTTGGTCGCATCGACGATGGTGTGACGTTCCTGACACGAGATCCTTCCACTTTCACCCCGTTTGCGGACAGAACCTCGTCTCGTCTCTCTCGGAGGGACTCCGGCCTTCCTGTCTTCGCGGGGGTATGGGTGGGGTGTCGGTGCCCATTCCTCCGCGGGGCCGGCGTCTCCGCCCGCCCACTCCCCTACCTGTCCCTCCACGGGTCGAGGAGGGACCCGTCGTGGGACGAACGAGCGGTCGACGGACTCGGCTCCCCGGAGGGCACAGGACAGGTCCACGGGTGCCGGGCACTTTGTCACTCCCCGGACGGACCCCCGGGCCGACCGGCAGGGACTCGAACCCTGGACGAAGGTGTGCGCGTGGGGGGCCTTTGGCGGTCGGGCCCCGTCCTACGGTGAGAACTGGCGCCCACCCGGAGGACCTTCCGTGGTACCTTGGACGGAGGGCCGGAACCGGAGACGGTCCTCACGGAAGGAGGGTAGAGGGACCCGGGAGAGAAGGGATGACTTGGGGTCAAATTCACCTCGGTGGAAGGGCAGGGGGAGGGGTTTATGACGTCTCTGTCTCCACTGCCCCGTCCGTCCCGAGAAGGGTTCTGACCCCACCGTCGAGAAGGAGGGCTGCCACTGGAGTCCGGTTAGGATGCGGGGTTATAGGAGACCTCTGAACCGTGGTCTGGGAGACCCGCTGTCCCTCTAGCCCGTCGTCGGGGTGCTCCCACCCGAGACGAAGGTGCGAGAGGTACCCGTGCCCGCCGGTCACCGGGGACTCCGTCGCTCCCACCACCGGCCCTACCTGCCACTACCCACCCCTCGAGTACCGTGTTCCTGCTCGGGATTACGACGTGTGCTTAGCCCTCGTAGGAACTACCCGAAGCCGGGGAGGGACGTGACTGGACCTACCTCGCCCCGTGACCGGCGCAAACGGGTCTCTGCGAGTGAGAACCGTCGGTCAGGGAGACTGGAGCTCTGTCCGTCGTCACCCACTCGCCACCAGGGAGTTCTCCGTGGGCATAGGACGGGGGCCCCTGGTCGCCCACACACCTACCTTAGTGCACTCTTAGAGTTCACCCCTAGTAGGGCCTACCGAGTCCGTCGAGAGTTGGGTCACTATCCGCGGGGACTTTCTCTACCTCCCCCTCGGGGTACCCCTGTCTCCGTCTCTGGCCCCACCACACCGGTGTTCCGCTCCCCCCTGTTCTCGGGGCCTACGACTCCCCACCCCTCCGACACGGGGTTCGGAGCCACCCCGGGACGACCGTGGAGTGAAGGTCGAAGACGGGTTGTCTGACGTTCCCTCAGTTAAAGCCAACAGGGCTCATGAGATGCCACTCTTGACCTGGTATTTCTTCCGACTCGTGGCTTCTTACCTACGAAAACTTGTCACCACGACCTCTTTTGAGAACTCTCAGGGAACCTGTCGTTCCCCTAGGTTGGTCAGGTAGGATTTCCTTTAGTTGGGACTTATAAGTAACCTTCTTGACTACAAGTTCGACTTTGAGGTTATGAAACCGGTGGACTACGTTTCTCGGTTGAGTGACCTTTTCTGGGACTACGACCCTTTCTACCTCCCGTCCTCTTCCCCTGCTCTCCTACTCTACCAACCTACCGTAGTGGTTCAGTTACCCGTACCTAAACTTGTTTGAGGTCCTCGACCACTACCTGCCCCACCGGACCGCACGACGTCAGGTACCCCAGAGTTTCTCAGTCTGTGCTGAATCGCTGACTTGTTGTTGTTCCGGGGGCCAAAGACCACCAAACAATGGTCTGGGGGCCCTCTGAGTGCCTCGGACGTTCCCCCTCGGTCCCCTGTGACCGGGACGACCCAGTCACAGACTTTCCCAGGTAATATAGTCCGAAGAACTGGACCACAGTGGGTCCTCAGACCCCCGAAGCCTCAAGACTCTGGACTGCGGGAACCGTAAAGTGCGTCACAAGAGACTTCCCTCCCGTACCGCGAAGGTCGTCGAGGGGTGTAGAGTCCCGTTAAAACTCGGAGACAGGGGTAGGAACCCCCGGGGGGTCCTTCCCGCTACAGGTAGGAGGTGGAGGACACCCCGAGGACCCGTGACCTGGTCCCGGACCCGGCCACAGGGGTCTAGGTTCGTCTTACCTCGTCTTTTTCGTTCGCAGTGGACGAACCGTCTGGGGCGGGTCGGACCCTGGGAGAGAGGGAACAGGAGGCCCCAGCGGGTCGACGTGGACACCCCAGACCCCTTGACTCCCGGCCCTGTCCACCACGGCGGGTCCCGGGGTCCCTCACATCCCACGACACGGGACCTCCTCCCGTCCCGGACACACCGTACTTTCCCCTTGGTCTCCACTCGCTCTCGTCCCACCGGGGTGCTCTGGGACCCTCGGTCCGCCCCCGTCGGGACCTGGTACCCGGGAAGGAGCCCCTACCTACAGCAGAGTCGGGGCCGACACCCAGCCTGTCCTCTTGGCCCGTCTTTCGGTCCTGGGTCTACGACGCCTCAGGGGTCACTACGCACTCGCCCCCAGACGAGTCGGGTCCCTCCCCGTCTTCGTTACTGTGGGTGCTCCCGGAGACCTCCCAGGGTGCTCGTGGTCAAGGGTCCCCGGGGAAGTAGACCTTGGAAGGCCCGGTGCTCCGTCTTCCCGAACCTTCTGGGGCGAGCCGGACAGAGCGCGGACTCCGGGAACCCTGGGGGAGAGACGACGGAGGGGGGAGTGAGGCGGGTCCAAACCCGTAGTGACTTCTGTGACGGGGCTGACCTAACCCGAGACAACTCGTGGTGGGGGGCGGACTGGGGGCCTACGTACCGACCCCGACGTCTCGACGGGGGGACCCCGGAACCCCTCCACCTCTAACTACAGCGGAGGTCTGTCCCGAACATTAATTTATACAGGTCACCCGAACTGAGTCACACTCTGTGCCAGGCCGTGACCAGTGAGTCAGACTACCTAAACGTCTTCCGGGACACCCTCGGTCCCAACCCCCCAGGCGGGAGAGGTCCGGAGAGAGGGACCTGACCCCCCAATGAGTCCGGTGGGGACCTGGGACAGGACGGGAGTAGTCTCCGATCTCCCGTCGTTGTCTCTTCCGAAAGACTCCAAACTCCTCTGGAGCGGTGGTATCCCGCGGTGTCTCCCCTCGTCCGACGACAGACCCCCCGTCTCTCCTCTCACCCACGTCGGGGTAGGACTACGAGGACCCCCTCGGAACGCTCGGGTCGCGGCGGACGACCGCTAAGGACCTCGACGTCGGGGTCCGTCTAAGGGTTGGAACAGGTGTAGGGGGACTTTGGGGGGTGCGGTGGGGGCGGGGGGTCTCGGACTCGGGGTTGGGACGAATGTGAAACCCGCACTGTCACCGAGTCGAGCAGTCTGTGGCTCTCGGTGGGGGTGATAGGGCCCCTTTCCGACTGCATCGCTCTGAAGGACTACACGTCCGAATCCCACCCTAAGAGGATTGTAGGGGACGAGACGACCCCCTGGGACCCTTTTCGGGTGGTGGGGTCCCTCGCCTCTTCTGGGGGCCGACGAGACGGCTAGTCCCGGCCCCCGCGGGCCGTGGGCCCTCTCGGACCGGACGACCGGGGCGTCGAGTCGGTGGTAGACCCGGTAGTGACGGAGGTACACCTGCTCGGTCCACCAGACAGGTGGACCCGTGACCACCCACCTGTCCTCTTCACAGGTATTCCCCCGAGTGTAGGGAAACCCCCGGCCTTCCGTCTCTGTGTCGTGTTTTCTTCCGCGGACAGACGCACGGCCTCCCACCCCGTCTCAGTCCCCGAGGTCCCAGGGCCCTGTCGTTCGTCCCCGCTAGGACTCGGTCACGGGTCAGGCCAGTCTCCTTCGCCTGGGTCCGACGGCCGACGACCTTCGGGCCCTCCAGTCGGCCCTCGTCCTCGCACCACTGGCGTCGAGGGGTCCTGGGCAGCAGGACCCCCTGTTTGAGGAGTTTGTTGTACCAGGGACGTGTGGACCGGGGTCCTCCGGGAAGTGAGTCCCTGGGGGTGCACAGATGTCGAAGTTGGGCTACTGACATCACTCTGCTAACACAAGTAACCCCCAGTGCTACGAGGTCTTCGGTGCGGTGGGTAAACAACAAGTCAGCGAGTCAGCGCAGGTCGAGAAACTCTGGGGTACCAGGTGTCGTGTGGTCCGAAGAGACAGGTAGTGGTAGAAGGCCTCAAACGAGTCTGAGTACGGGTAACTTAGCCACTACGGCAGGTTGGCGGAGACCCATGTCCCTTCCCCCGGTTGGTCGACCCTGAGTCGCCGGTTCCGACCAACGGACAAAATTGTAGTAGACGGGGTCACGGGAGGAGTCTTTGTCTTGGAACTAACACAAGTCCGGGCGTCCGTGGGTAAAGGTGGTCTGTCGATACCGGTACTCTGACTCAAGCCGGTTGCCAACCACTCGTCTTCACTCACACCCTAAAAGGTCTACCAAGAAGTGTCCCCTACGTGGTTGGACGTCCAAGTTTCTTCAGTGAAGGTCGTAATCTTCGTCTTTCCCCGAAGGGTCCCTTTCTCAGGCGGACGGTCACGTCCTCTGCGTCCACGCTAGGGACCCACCCCTTCGAGGGGACCTCCTCCCGTGCCGTTGGGTGAGGTCACAAGAACGGACCTCTTCGGGTACCTGTCTCCTCGGACCGCCCGATGTCAGGGACCCCAGCGTGTCTCAGCTGTCCTGACTCGTGCGTGCGCATAATCTTCGTCTTTGTCTAAGTCGGGCACGACATTCCTGAATTTCTACGGACACCCGATCCCGTCACTTCTCCCAAAGACGAGTGTGTCCGTTCCGTCGCCAGGGTGGGGACTCCGGCTCCTCTGGTCCTTCGGGGGCGGGGCGAAAACGACACTGGTAGTGGTGGAAGCCGGTGTGCGCGAACGGTCGGGGACGGATGTCACCGGTGCAGACGGAAGGTCAGCGCGGACTCAGGGACGTTAGTCCGGCGTGGGATTGATGTATGTCTTGTGGTCGATATTCCTTGAGACCCTTCATGTCAAAAGGATCACCACTGGTCTGCCCTTCATGTTAAACTGGAACAATACTTTCTTCGTTTGTCTAAGTAGGTTCCTCTCCTTCTTTACTTTCAGCGAGTCAGTACGAGCTGAGAAACGTTGGGGTGCCTGATATGTTAGGTACCTTAAGAGGTCCGGTCTTATGACCTCACTCATCGGAAAGGGAAGAGGTCCCTTAGAAGGGTTGGGTCCCTAGCTTGGGTCCAGAGGGCGTAACGTCCCCCTAAGAAATGACCGACTCGGTGTTCCCTTCGGGCATTTCGACAATATCAGGTCGTGTTTAATTTTGGTTTTTTCGTGGGCAGTGACGTCTTCGGAGTCTCCATTTCAACACAGACGTCTTTTACCACCACTTACAGCATGGATCTTAAACCTTCCTCTGTCTGAATCATCACAACGATTCCACCTTTAAAGACTTACCCTTACAGTTATATGGAATCGTAAAGATAGTCTTTAGAAGGAACACAAATTAGAGACTACCACGGTCTCCTAAATTACAGAGGAGGTTTGGTTCTGCTTAAGATGTTTTCGACTCTACGACTACCTTAGACAGTGTCAGTGCCTTACGTGCATTTCTTAGACGGACCTTCTTTTCCCTGTGTGTACGGGTCACCTTTCTCGGGGACCGGGCCCCCTCCACGCCTACACTGGCACTATGGTCGGCCCCAAGAACGAGGAATTAGTCGTCTTTAACTGGTCTCCCGTCTGTTCTTTAGGTCCGCGCCGAGACAGCCCCGGGACCATGTCGCCCTCCTGTTCTTGTCTTTGTCGAAGGCGACGAGAAAGGGGCCCTCCCCGCTCGACCAAGGAATATACCTCGCTTCCACCCCCGCTCAGGCCCCCAGCCCGGGCTCCTCACCGAACCCACCGTGCGGACGGGGAACAACCACAACGCACCTCCCCGTACGTGTCACGGGACGAAAACGCGGACCGAAGAGTCTTCACCGTCAACGATTTTCCTTAGTTTCTAGATCTATTAACCTCTTTATAGGGTACAAATCCTTAACCTTTCTGAGTTATAGGAGTTTTAGTATTAAGAGGGATTTAACTAAATATGTCAGTTAATTTAGAATATTTCTAGGGTCGTCTTAAAAAATCATCTTTAACCGGGTGACTGACATTTTAAATAAACCTTTACGTTTCCTGAGTCCTATAGGTTTTACTAAAACTTTGTCTTCTTGTTTTCCTACTAAGTATGAATCTCTCCTAAATTTTGAAAGAGATTTCGGCGTCATTCGTATCGACATGTGGAGACCGTATCCCATCTGTGTCTCTGGTGTCTCACTTTTTATTCCCAAGTATTTATTTACGAATGTGAATACCAGCGAAGTAAAAGTTGTTTTCACGGTTCCTTTTGGTTGTCTCTTCTCAGAAGGGGTACTTTCACGACCCTGCTCACCTGTAGGTGTCCGGTTTCCTACTTAAGTCTGGGAATGGAGGGCAACAGGTGTTTTTAATTGAGTTTCTCCTAGCACCTGGATTGACTTGTGAGATCTCCTGCTTGTGTCTTCTTTTAGAAACCCTCAAACTGAATCCGTTGCACAAGAATTAGAACTACGATTTGCGCACTAGATACTTTCTTATTTTCCTATGTGAAGTAGTTCTAATTTGGAAAACGTCAAATTTCTGTAGTAATTCCGTTCCTTCTCTGTTCAGTCCCTGTCCCCTTTTAACGAATCTTTAATACATAGACCATTTCCTGGACATAGGTCTGATGCACTTCTTAAAACCGTCAAATTATTCTTCTATTTGTTAGGTTAATCTTACTCACTTCTAGCCCTGAAGGGACCACTGGGTCGCTGATTCCTGGACGAACGGTCACGTCCCTGTGCCTGAGCTAGGGACCAGACTCTTCTTGGGTGCACACCGCCTCGTCGTCTCGGGCACTCTTGAGGGCGGCCTCGACGACCCGGACCCGGGATCTCGGGCACTCGACGCCGATGACTTCGGGCGTCCGGGACTCGGACACGAGGCGTGTTCTTTCCGGTGGTGTCACTCTTCGGTGTGTGGTGTCGGTCTCGTTGTAGAAGTGCGTCTCTGGTTCTGGTCTTCGATCAATTAATTGGTTTTTCATTCTAGGATTTTTTTCAAAAAAACTCTTTACTCATTTTCTGTCTTTGTCGATAAAGTGGGTTCTTCTACGTGGTTGTCGATTATTCCGGTAATTCTCTACGAGAATGAAACGGTTGTTTACAGGTAGATCGGTTTCGATACCAAAAAGGTCACCAGTACATACCTACACTCTCGACCTGATATTTCTTTTAACTCGTGGTTTCCTAACTACGAAAACTTGACACTACAACCACTTCCGAGAACTCTCAGGGAACCTGACGTTCCTCTAGGTTGGTCAGGTAGGATTTCCTTTAGTCAGGACTTATAAGTAACCTTTCTGACTACGACTTCGACTTTAAGGTTATAAAACCGGTGGACTACGCTTCTCGACTGAGTAACCTTTTCTAGGACTACGATCCTTTCTAACTCCCGTCCTCTTCCCCTGCTGTCTCCTACTCTACCAACCTACCGTAGTGGCTGAGGTGCCTGTACTCAAACTCATTCGAGGTCCTCAACCACTACCTGTCCCTCCGGACCACACGACGTCAGGTACCCCAACGTTTCTCAGTCTGTGCTGACTTGCTGTCTTGACTCCTCTACGAGTCCGAGTAACCTGTACTTCAAGTACGTCCGTTTGGTGTCTCTGAGAGGCAAAGAGTAGTCGACCTTACCGACAGTAGTCTCCTTGTCCGTCAGGATTCACCACCTCATCTCCTACCTCCTTGACTTCGATACCGAAAACAGGTCATCCCTATATGTCTACACTCTCAACCTGGTATTTTTTCCGACTCTTGGAAGAAATAATTACAAAAACTTAACATCACGACCTTTTCCGAGAACTCTCAAGAAGCCTGTCGTTCCTCTAGTTTGGTCAGTTAGGATTTCCTTTAGTCAGGACTTATAAGAAACCTTCCTGACTACGATTTCAAGGGTATGAAACCATGGACTACGTTTCTCGACTGAGTAACTTTTTCTAGGACTACGACCCTTCCTAACTTCCGCCCTCCTCTTCCCCTACTGTCTCCTACTCTACCAACCTACCGTAGTGACTGAGTCACTTGTACTTAAACTCGTTCGAGGTCCTCTATCATTTCCTGTTCCTTCGGACCGCACGACGTCAGGCTCTCCACCGTTTCTCAGCCTTTGCTGAACCTTTGGTTTGTTGCCGTTGTTGTCGTTAATCACCGACCATCCTCACAGTTTACCGTCTCGGTGACACCCTTCGGCGACCGCCGAGGGGCTCTACAACTCTCAGCTCGGAGGTAATCATAGACGGACGAGAGCAGACTTACAAGGTCAAGGACGTTTTAAGTGTGTAACTCTAGGATTAAGGGTTCCACTGTCACAAGCACCCAAACCCCCACCCCCCCGAAGCCCTGTACCCACCTAGCACTTCCGCGTCGTCAGTACTTACTTTAGTTACGGGAATACTTTTCCTGGGGTCTCTCGAGGGACGGGGGCAGGTGTCGCGCTCCTGAGTCGTTCTTCTGCCGACGAATGATTGATCCTCCGCCGAAGGGTGGACTGTGGACTAGACGGACGTGAAACTAGAACCTGTAGTTCGTAGGCACTGACACTCCTTACTTCCGAACGACACAAGTTCGGTGGGCCAGACACCGCGAACAATATTGTCGGGCTCATCCGATTAGTTGTGGGGTTTCTTTACTTTTGTGTCTAGAAGTGTTCCTGAACCTGCTCTTACAACGTAGTTAACCACTGACCTACGTGTTTTGCACCGCAAACATGTCATCTATGCGAGCCCCTATCCTTCCCCGTCTCACGATTGGTCGACGTACCTACGTACAGTTCTTGCAATACGAGTCATTTTCGGAACGGCTCAGGTGAGTACGTCTCGTAGTCTTCTCCGTTCAGAGACGACTCTCTTGTGTGCCGTCACGAACGGGTCTCGACCCGTGCCCCCGGCTCTGACCGACGTGTGCCCGTGTGCCTTGTGACACCAAACCCCACTACGTTTACAAAGTCTTTACAGAAATTTAACCTAACACCACTACTGACGTGTTGAGATATTTACGTGACTTTTAGTAACTTAACGTGTGAATAGTACCCACTTAAGATACGATGTATTTAATATGGAGTTATTTTTATTTGGTGCGAGACTTTCTTTTGACGAGTCATTCTAGCCGTAGTCTTATTTTTGCGTCAAAAGCGAAAAGGTCCGAAACGGCTCACTTACGACTCACTTGCGAACGACGACAAGTCAGCGAGCCAGCACAGGCGGAGAAACACTGGGGTACCTGACGTCGGGGGGTCCGGAGGGACAGGTAGTGGTTGAGGGTCTGGAGTGAGTTTGAGTACAGGTACTTCAGCCACTACGGTAGGTCGGTAGAGTAGGAGACAGCAGGGGAAGAGGAGGACGGGAGTCAGAAAGGGTCGTAGTCCCAGAAAAGTTTACTCAGTCGAGAAACGTAGTCCATCGGTTCCATGACCTCAAAGTCGAAGTCGCAGTAGAAAGGTTACTTATAAGTCCCAACTAAAAGAAATCCTACCTGACCAGACTCACTTACGAATTTATCCAATTACTCTTCTTGGTCAACGTAACAAGTGTCACTGTCCCTTACGACACAATGACCCTTCAGACACCCTCAAGTTTCACCTCTCGTTTTGGTACACCCAGGAAGTTCCGCCTTCTTTCAGGTACGTTCCTTACTCTACGAATACCAACGTCCCTCCCGAGTTCAGGGTCCGAGGTGGACCTGGAGTCCGAGAGGCCGAGACTCTAGTAGGAGTTCACCGAACCCAGGGTCCTCCGATGGGTCGACCCTGGGAGAGAGGTCCTTCCTCTCTTTCGCACGGTCTGCGATGCAGTGTCCCGGACACCGAAGGTTAGGGGCCACGGCCCCTCCCTCCCCACCCGTCAGGTCCAGAGTTGGGGGTCCCCTTTCGGTAGGGTTGGGCCTGGGAGGACCCCGCCACACCTTCGAGTGTCCCCTATCTCGGGCGGGGGCCCTGGGAGACGGGCACCACTTCGCAGGAGCAGGTCCGCACCTCCGACGGGGAAGGCCCGGACAACCGGGTCGTGGAGGCCCACACCTTTACGAGACGGGTCTCCTGAGTACCTCCGGACCGGACACGGAGTGTGAGGCCCCCGGTAGGTTGCGGGTAGTGGGACTGGTAGTCGGACAGGTCCTCGTCCCCAGTGGCAGGCGTAAAGTGTCCACTACGTGTCGGACTCCCGTGGGCCCGGGGACCGCCTCGACAACTCGGGTCTCAGGACCGGAGTTCGGGGCACGACACTATGGAGGAGTCCTTCACCCGTGACCGTACTCTCAACCAACTACTTCTGTCAGATAAGTCCTTCTTACGAAGGTCCTTTTAGTTGTTTCGCAAATGAAATAAGTAAGTCATTTACGGAGGGGCACGCTTTCCCGCGGGAGAGGGACGTGGACCGCAGAGCCGGGAACTGGACGGCGAACCGTGGGACTCAGGGGTCGGGGGCACCAGACGTAGAGTCTGGACTCTCCCCGTGACGCAGGACCCTCCCCGCGACACGGGACCCTCACCGAACGCAGAGGTAGCAATTTGTGACCTTCAGACCGGACAGACCTCTGCCGTCACGGGTGCGACCCCGCGTAGAGGGGGACCACTCCAGTGAGCACCACCACCTGTCGTCCCACGACGTGGGTGTCAACGACCGAGACGGCGTGAGGAGTCGTCGTCTAGGTAGAGTGAGGGTCGTAGAGCTGTCGACAAGTGAAAAATTGTTAGGGTGCAAAATGGGGATCCCGAACGGTACAGGGCAACCCCCGGTGCCCGGTCCACTCCGATGAATTTAGCTTTACTCAAGTTCAGTTTGCTTTACCTTCTACGCTTACAGCCCACAGCCAGTGGGACCCACGTAGAGCTGCGGGGCACCACGCACCCCTCACCGACGGTGTTAACCCTACCCTGAATCTCCCCCCAACACCAACCACGACGATCTCCACTGCCTACGGGAGCGAGTGTTGCTCGGGCCCTCCGTCCGCCGAACCCCGTGTCGGAGCGGGGGGTGACTGGGCGGCGCCGGGGTCCGGGATTCCTGTCGGAAGGATGTCCGGCCGGTCGTTGGGACTGGGGTGCTGGCGGGGTGGACCAAGTACGGCTGGTTGGACGATCCCCTAAACCACGACCCTTCAGCCCCCCACTCAGTCCGGGACCCTTTCGGGTCGTCTCGTTAGTGTTCCGGTCGGGCCTCTCCCCGCCGAGGTCCCCCGTGGTTCGGGTTCCTCCCCTGTCTCCCGCCCTCCTGCCTCGACCTGCCGTCCTCCGTTAGGGACTCGTACCTCGGTGACTCGGACGACACACTCGGTCACGGGGGCCGCGGACGGACTCACACCGAGACCCGGGGAGTCCCAGGACCGTCGAGGTCCCCGGACCGGACGAGGGGCACCGTGACACGCGTCCCACCCGGCACCGGGAAGGGGACAAACCTCTTTGTAGACCTAGACTAACAACAGGATCTTTTTCTACTTTTGAGAGGACCCCGCTGCTCCTCCCTTCCTTCCCGGGCTACCCGGCCCCCGGACCCCAGGAGGGGCGCACGCCGACCCGGACGGGTAGGGTTTCCGACGGACACCCCTGGAGTCGTGCACGGGTCGGGTGGACCCTCTTCGTGTCTTTACGGTTCAGACGGTCCCCTGAGTCCGGGGATCCCCGACAACCGGCCCCGACGGCACCGAGGACTGTGGTCCGGTTCTCCCCCAGGAGTCGGGCAGGCGAAGGGTGC
This sequence comes from Capra ibex, assembly GCA_006410555.1. NCBI lineage: Eukaryota > Metazoa > Chordata > Mammalia > Artiodactyla > Bovidae > Capra > Capra ibex. The sequence goes on from SJYO01054996.1 coordinate 871,739, forward strand.
CATCTTTCAAGAGAAGTGTGGGGACCTCCCCAGCAGGAGTGTTCAGGTTCTGGTAGAAGGTCGCCACTGACCGGGAGCCCCACAGGCGCCCCTACCGCCCCGGACGTCCCGCCCCGCCCGGTCGGAAGGGCAGGAGTCTCTTTTTGCAGGTGAGACGGGAGTCCGGAGGAACAAAGGAAGAGATGAGGAACAACAGATTTGGGAAACAACAAAAGTCCCAAAAAACCGACAAAAAAAAGGATCACAGAGCTTTCAGGACGGGTATAAAGTTTCGTGCGATGGGACTTACTCTGCACTCGACAGCGACTCAGACAGTCTGAGGTCCACCTGTTCTTATCCGGACCCGTCTACCCGCAGGGCCTCTCACAAACGGGCTCCGGAGACCCGGAGGACAAGGGCGCGGTCTCAAGGCCGACCGCTGGAGGTCCTTTCTTACTTGTTCGAAGGACTCTTTTACACACAAGAGTAACGATTGTTACCTGGCCCTCTTACAGAAGAAGAAAGTAGTATGTAAATCGACATATAAAAAGAAGGATAGTGGTTACACTCAATTGTCAAACGAAATTCGGGGAGTCGAGTCGTGTCGACTTAAAATCGGTACGACGGTCCTTCCATGGGACCATGGAGTCTACCATTTCTTAGACGGACGTTACACCCTTTAGGTCCAAGCTGGGGACTCAGTTCTTCTAGGGTCCTCTTCCTTGACCGTTGGGTGAGGTCATAAGAACGGATCTCTTATGGTACCTGTCCCCTCGGACCACCCGATGGTAGGTGCCCCGACGTGTCTCATCCCGTACTGACTCGCTGAGTGCGTCGACTAAAGTCGAGCACGATCGGGTCCACCGGGTCACCATCTCTTTGGACGGTTTCGTCTTCTGTGTCCTCTGCACCCAAACTAGGGACCCACCCCTTCTAGGGGACATCCTCCATTCCGGTGGGAGAGGTCCCAAGAACGGACCCCTTAGGGTGTCTGTCTCCTCGGACCACCCACTGTCAGGTACCCCCAGTGTTTCTCAGCCTGTGCTGACTCGCTGATTGTGTGTGCGAGGGGCCTCCCCTCCACCGACTAAAGTAGAGTGTGATCGGGTCTTCTGTCCCAAACGAGACGCCCCTACGAGGCTCCGACGCCACCATGCCTGCGCGACTACACTTACCCTCCTCGCGGGGCACCCGGTCACTTCCCGAGGGACCAACCCGTGTGTCCGCCGAGGGGAGGTCGAGCGGCCCCGTACGCTAGCGGAGGGTCCAACCGTCTGCGTCGGACTTCGAGACGCCCAGACTGGTCGGTGACGGACTCGTAGCTCCAGGTCTCCGTCGAGGCCGGACCCTAGTATCCCTTTGGTAGTGAGAACAGCTCTCCGAGAATCCTGCGACTAAAGTCAAGCTAAGACAAAGGGGCCTCCGGGACTGGATGAGACGAGTCCGCAGTCCTCTACCTTTGGGACCACGTCCTTCACCTCGGACAGTCTCCAGGGGACCCACGACGAGGGTCAAAGGTCCCGGAAGGGGACCCCTCTGGGGACACACCGCCCCCCGTGAATAGACCGACCCGTTCCGGGACCCTCGCGTACCCCAAGGGCCTCGGACACCCTCAGTTCCCACCCCCGGGACCTGTCGACGTCCGGGGACCACCCCAGCGTGTACGAAAAGAAATGCTCGAAGGGGACCCGACCGGGCGCGCCCGGTGCGAGGGGCCCGGACTGGGGGACGGGCCGGGGCTCGCGCGACCCCCCTGTCTGGCTACGTCGACGCCGGTGGGTGTCTGCGCCGGTGCAGGTTTGCGGCCCCTCCGCTCGCACCACTTCACTTCGCGTATGAAGACAGGCTTTTATCTAAAATAGACTTTTTCTTTTGTCTACCTCGACCTCTACTCTCGAAAGAAGAAAATACTTTTCGTGTCCTTCTGCGTCTTTCGACGACACACGAGGGGAGGGGGTGGGAGGTCTACGCGAACCTTTAGAGATTCCTGGGGCTAGGTGCGACCGAGTCGACTATTCCAGACGGGCCCCCCTGCCCGACGTTCCAGCCGTCCAAAGGATTGGTCTCGGCCAGTTCCCTACGAAGGGAGGGGAAGAGGTAGACACCCCTCTGCCGAAGTTTCTCCCGGCGCCCTTCACGGAGACAGGACGTCCCACCTAGACCTCACTGGCCTTTCAGTCGCCACTCTCTGTCACAGGACCCCCTCGGGTCTCGATCCGCCAGCCCGGGAGGACCGACCCTCCTCGGGACCCGTCATAGAGACCCGGGAGACTCGACAGAGGGGTGACCCGGAACGTCGTCAGTCCGGACCCCAAGACGACAACCCTCGTCCCGCGTGACTTGTTCGGGTCACTCCCCTTGGTCGTTCGGAAAGTATCACACGAGCTCTCACTCAGACCTTTGTCTCCTAGACTCTCTCACAGGACCGACGGAAAATGTTAACTGACATTCAAGAACAAACCCCTTTCGGAATCTCACAATTGTCCAGACACAGTACTATTTACGATAGACCCATTTCGGAACTTAGTCGTTTTAAGGAGAACTGAGTTAAACAGTAGTGTACTGAGTGGCGCCTTCGTAGTCCCCTCTTTTCAGTAATTTGAAGGGGCACTTTGCCGAGGTAAATAAACACAATTTGAACAAGATGAATAGACCCTACTAATACTCGCACCTAGTGTTTGGATTAAGAATTCTATTCCAAAATACTGGTCGGTAATCGAATCTCTCTACCCAAAGGAAGATAAGCTATCCAATAACTAAACACGGTGTCCCTTCCTACGTAAAGAAGGGTCTATGGGAGTCCCACACCGCCAGTATCCACACAGAGGTCGTTCTTGAGTCCTGGGAGTGGAATGTGTGTCTGTCTCGGAGAGTCGTTCTAGGGCTCCTTAAGTGCCGGTAAATTTTCCGAAACCAATCGCCCACTCCGGTTTTGGTAACGGTTTGCTGAGCGTTCTTCCGTTTATGGGACGTCCCCGTCTCTTGACTCGAGGTGTCAGGAAGTCTCACGTAACGATGGAGTCTAGGACACTGGTTTTAAATCGGACGCATCGACGCCGACGTCGGTGCAGGGTACCGGTGCTGGTCACCCCGTCTTTCGTCTCCCTTCCGGACCCAGTGATCCCCTGTCCCTGACTGTTCACGTAAGTGTCCCCGCCGAGGGTCCGTATCCGCACGCCTCTACTTTCCAGAATTTGACGTCCTGCCGAGACACTTGTGGGCCCCGTCGGCTTCGAGAGACGGTAGGTGGTCCGGGGCGACCTTGGTGTTTCGTCCTGGACCACTGGCCCCTTCTACCCCCACAGGCAAACAGGGAGCCCGACCTTCACCGACTCGTAAGAGCGCCATCCGAGGTCCCCGGACTAGCCCAGAGACCCTTGTCGACTCGGCACTTGACGAGACCACTCCCTCCAGGAGAGTGGACCTTAGCCCCCAGGGGAGTCCCGGGGCAGGGTCGACTCTCTGTTCGCGGGTGTCAGAAGTCCTACGGGGCCGGGTGACGTGTCTGCACCCCCCACCGAGGGTCTGGGACGTCCCGTCAGCCCCGCCCAAACACAAACACCCCCTGTCGTACTGGGGAGAAGACGAGACCCGAGCCTACCGAGGGGTCTCCTGCGTCTCGGGACGGGTGTGTCCCAGGGGGTCCTGCCCCGAGAGGTACTCCGGACGTACCGCCGGTGTCCCATCCCGACGATCTCAGGTCTTTTCCCCCTGAAGGGTGGGGAGTGACGGGTAGTCTGAACCGCGACTAGTGGGGACTTTCTGGTAGGTGCCCGAAGGGTCTCTCCCCACAAACGTCTGCCACTCGTGGGTCGGGAACGTGACTTGGGTCGTGGTCCTGCCGGTGTGGAAGTAGGGTCACGCCCCCCACCTGTCTCTGGTGGTGCCCCAGCACTCGCTCCGACGGGAGGGGGGTGTCTGAAAGGACCGTGGTGGTCCGAAGGGACTACCGAGTCACCCACTTCTTAGGCGGACGTTGCGTCCTCTGCATCCTCTCCACCCAACCTAGGGGCCCAACCCTTCTAGGGGACCTCTTCCCTTACCGTCGGGTGAGGTCATAAGAACGGACCTCTGAGGGTACCTGTCTCCTCGGACCACCCGACGTCAAGGTCTCAATCTGTGATGACTCATTCGTGTGTGTGTGTGTGTGGACAGTTTTTGTACCTACGACACTCTCCGTAACACCACTTCCCTCATTCATTCTCTTTGACTCCTTCTGTTCTCAGATTGTCTTAAGTCTTACTTGAGGAACACGGGGAGACGTCAACAACCCGTACTCCCACGTACGAACGGACGATTCAGTGAGTCAGCACAGGGTGAGAGACGTTGGGGTACCTGACATCGGGTGGTCCGAGGAGACAGGTACCCTAAGAGGTCCGTTCTCAGGACCTCACCCACGACACGGGAGGAGGTCCCCCAGAACGGCTGGGTCCCTAGCTCGGACGCAGAGAATTCAGAGGACGTGACGTCCGTCCGAGAAATGGTGGTCGCGACGGGTCCTTCAGGGACCCGTCAACGACCCCCACTCCCACCCCCAACGTCTAAACCGACACTTGAAAGATCGCTGGTTTCGGGTTTTCTCTTTGATCGCTGAAGGGACTACCAGGTCGCCGATTCTAAGGATCGAGGGTTGCGTCCCCGGACCCAAGGTAGGGACCGACCCCTTGATCTGGGGTGTACGATGTTAATTTTAGGACGTACGGTGTCGCTTCTGGGTCGGTTCGGTTTATACACACAAAAAGAAAGAAAAAAGAAAAAAAAAAAAATTTTTTTTTTCCCTTTGATCGAAAACAGGGTAAAGGGACCTTAGGAGGTCCTAGTGGGTACCTCTGGGACTCCAGAACAAGTAACAAGAATCTGAAACCCAAATTTTGATTCTTCTCTCTTTCCTCTCTTTAATGAGTTGAACCTTTGTTGTGATTGAGGAGAGCCCTTTCCCACCACAAAACACTACTAGAACAGGGGGGTCCCAGTGTCGAGTTCCGACGTGTTTGCCCCTCACTAAGTATCTACAAAGACCTTCTAGAGAGGCAGAGGAGGTAGCGCGGGAGCAGGCCCCGTCGTAGCGACAGTCGCCACGCAGACGGGACTGAGGATTGGTCAGAGAGGCAGAGGAGGTAGCGCGGGAGCAGGCCCCGTCGTAGCGGCAGTCGCCACGCAGACGGGACTGAGGATTGCAGAGAGGCAGAGGAAGTAGCGCGGGAGCAGGCCCCGTCGTAACGGTAGTCGCCACGCAGACGGGACTGAGGATTGGTCAGAGAGGCAGAGGAGGTAGCGCGGGAGCAGACCCCGTNTTGAACCTTTGTTGTGATTGAGGAGAGCCCTTTCCCACCACAAAACACTACTAGAACAGGGGGGTCCCAGTGTCGAGTTCCGACGTGTTTGCCCCTCACTAAGTATCTACAAAGACCTTCTAGAGAGGCAGAGGAGGTAGCGCGGGAGCAGACCCCGTCGTAGCGGCAGTCGCCACGCAGACGGGACTGAGGATTGCAGAGAGGCAGAGGAGGTAGCGCGGGAGCAGACCCCGTCGTAGCGGCAGTCACCACGCAGACGGGACTGAGGATTGGTCAGAGAGGCAGAGGAGGTAGCGCGGGAGCAGGCCCCGTCGTAGCGGCAGTCACCACGCAGACGGGATTTGGTCCGACGTGGTAGCCGGACGGAGAGAGACTTGGCGGGGTTGGGGCCGGGTCCCTGGAGTGAAGGGACGTGACACGTACCGTCGTTTGAGGAAGGTGGGTCCACAACCGAGTCTGGGGAATAAGATTGACAGGTCACAAAAGCGGGGCTGGACTGTCGACAGGTGTGGACAAGACGGTGTTCCAAACCCCTTCTCCACTCCTAGTACGTCTGTCGTTCAGGTGGAGGACCTTTCCTTCGGGATCTAGGGGGCTGTCTCCTGTGTGTCTCCCCTCCGCGGGGCCGACTGTCGCACATCCTTGGATCGTAGGGATCCTCGAGTACAGATGACCAAAAAGTAACTTTACATGTTTAATAAAAAATAGGTTCGCAGGTTAATCAGAAATATTTAGTACTAACTGTTTGGTTCTCCCCCGTAATGAAGGAATACTTGGTTAGTTAACTGAACTTATTGCAAAGGTGCTACGGTACAACCACCTTTCCTACCCAAAGAAGTGGACGATGGGGACACCTCCACCTACGAGACGGTTCCACCCGTCGAGTTCCCGTGAACTAAGATAGCTTCCCCAACCAAGACAATAATAAATGGCATAAGGTCTGCTCACGGAGAGTGTGGCAGACACTAATCGTAAAGTTGTACATGTCCGGGGACCCCTGGGTTGATCGTACCGGTTCCGTGGGTGTCGAACGAGAGTCAAAACGGGCCGGAGCCCCACCTACCGAACTCCTGAGCCGACGTCCCGAGGGCTGGGACGCCCGTCACGACTCCGGAGACCTGGCTTCGGACACGAGGGGCGACCGGTGCTCACTGGCAGGGAGCCACTGGGTCCCTTACCCGACCTTCGCCCACCGCGACAGAGGTGACTAGTCGGGAGGTCGGGGGAGTCACCGGTGACCCGTACGAGCCAGTAAAACCTCACTGGAGTGACTAAATCACCGTGACTGCACGAAGTCCGTGGTAGACACTGCTTTTTCCGTTTGGACTCGACAGTTACCATCCTAAAGTCTGTCGAAAGGAGGGGTGCCGGAACACACGAACACTCTGAGTGTGTGTTTACCTCCTCGTCGACGTACGTCTCATAAAAGTCCTCACTCCTCCCGACCGGAGTCCGCACTCACTCCCTCACTACAGCGAGTCAGGACAGGCTGAGAGACACTGGGGTACCTGCCACCGATGGTCCGAGGAGGTAGGTACCCTAAAGGGTCCGTTCTCATGGTCTCACGTAACGGTAAAGGAAGAGGTCCCTAGTAGGGAAGAGGTCCCTAGCTTGGGTCCAGAGGGTATAACGTCCACCTACGAAATGGGAGACTCGGTGGTCCCTTGTGGGGTTTATCATTCGGTCAGGGACCTAGGTCGCCCCGTCTCGTATTAGGGAGTGGACACTAGGACCTCCGTCCGTCGTGCGACAGCGGACCCACTGCTCTGGTCTAAGGCCCACCAGGACGTGACGAGGCGCACTCAGTGACGCCCCTCGTTCGGTCCGACCAAGGGACCGGGGTGCGTAGGAGTGTCGAACTAATAAGAGACGTGTCGAACCATAAGCGTCCGTTGAGATCCCTGACAATATTCGAACATTTTTTGTGTCGATAGCTACCGTCTCTTTTGGTACAGATTCGACTTTACGACAGGTTCCCGTCTTTGTCCGACCCGAGACCCATTCCGTCTTCCTCCCCCGAGGGGGTCCTGACTCCGAGTTCCTCCCAGAGGTTCTTCGGTGGGGACCGTCCGGGTGGAGAGGGAAGGAAACCCTACCGGGATCCCAGGACCCGTGACCCCGCGGGAGCCACGAGTCGAAATCCCGCGAAGACCCTCACGGCCGGGGGTGGGTGGGACGGGGGAGTGTTACGGTATAGGGTCCGGTACACTAGACTGTCGATCTCGGGTCACCAGACGGGCCCGGGACGCACAGGGGAGTGAGTCGTACCGGAGTACCTCATAGGGACCCCGAGGACCTCCTCGTCGAGAGGTCCGGGACAGTAGGTCAGTTGAAGTTAGTTATTAAGAAGAGGTTCGACTAGGGTAAGGAGGACTAGAGGATCTCTAAGGAGCACTAGGATCCCTACCCTCTAAAAAGGTCGGATCGGTAACCGATCGAGAATGAGACTCGTGAGAAGGTAGTAAAGTGATCCCGAACCCCCTTTGCTTCCGTGTGCACCTGTGCCGGAACGCCCTTGTAAGGACGGACGGAGCGTGCAAGGGCTCACGGAGGGAGTGGTCCCGGAGGCAGGACTCGGGACTGACACGTCTATGTAGGGAGTCGGGAATTTGAGTTCTCGGAGGACTACTTCCACTTTCCCCTGTCATTCAGCCGAATTTGGAGTTGTAAGTCTTTTGATTCTAGTACCGTAGACCAGGGTTCCGAAGTGCCGTTTATCTACCCCTTTGTCACCGTCTAAAATAAAAGAACCCGAGGTTTTAGTAACGTCTGTCACTGACGTCGGTACTTTAATTTTCTACGAACAAGGAACCTTCTTTTCAATACTGTTTAGAGTCAAGTCAGAGAGTCAACACAGGCTGAGAAACGTTGGGGTACATGACGTCGAGTCGTCCGGAGGGACAGGTAGTGGTTGAGGACCTCAAATGAGTTTGAGTACAGGCAGTGTAGTCACTACGGTAGGTTGGTAGAGTAGGAGACAGTAGGAGAAGAGGAGGCCGGAAGTTAGAAAGGATCGTAGTCCCAGAAAAGTTTACTCAGTCGAGAAGCGTAGTCCACCGGTTTCATAACCTCGCAGTCGAAATCGTAGTCAGGAAGGTTACTTATCAGTCCTGACTAGAGGAAATCCTACCCGACCAACCTAGAGGAACAGATCTCCCACACAAGTTTTGGTCTCTGTAAAGAAACGGTTGTCTCCAGGCAGATCAGTTTCGATACCAAAAAAGGTCACCAGTACATACCTACACTCTCAACCTGGTATTTCTTCCGACTCGTGGCTTCTTAACTACGAAAACTTGACACCACAACCTCTTCTGAGAACTCGCAGGGAACCTGACGTTCCTCTAGGTTGGTCAGGTAGGATTTCCTCTAGTCGAAACCCACAAGTAACCTCCCTGACTACGACTTCGACTTCGAGGTCATGAAACCGGCGGACTACGACTTGTGACCGTACAAGTCAGGCTCCTCGGTGGTCGGCGACCTTCTCGTCTCGGGTCCGTGAGCAGACACCTTCCTCCGGCCGTCCCCGGACAGTCCGACCAGGGCTGTGGAGCGTTCCGGTCCCGGTGTGACCGGACAGGTAGAAGTGAGGGTCTCAGGTCGGACCCGACAACACCCTCCCCGAGGTCTTTACAAACAACTAACTGAGTGGTTACTTGCGGGGGGTGGGAAAGGGCCGGGGTGTGTGAGTCGCAGAAGAGACCCATGTGGTAGACACTCCTGTGCCCTGGGGCGACGTTCTACATGCGCCATACGCCGTGACGGGCCCCCGGCGGTCCGTCCCACTCGGTCGTGACGGAACCCTGGTGCATCCGAGACGTGGGGGGGGTTTCTCTGTGGGCCGGAACCCAACCCCCGACCCTTTTGAGTCGAGTGTCACGTTTCTCCTTCGTAGACTGGGTTGGGACTTGAAAAGACCGTTCCTTCACTTTAGGTGGTCCTCTATGCCCCTCGGACCCGAAGGAGTGCGAGACGCCCCTCGGCAGACCCCCTGCCATTTAGTCGCACCCTTCGTCCGTCCCTCCACTCCTCCTGTCCCACCCGCGTCTCCGAAACTGAACTCCTCCAAACGAAAGACCCTTGTCACTGCAACGTTTCACGCTCGAACACACTCGTGTACACGTGCACACACCGACCTGAACCGTTACGTGTGAACGGCACGTACGTGTGTACACTGATGCACACGCACGTGGACACGCAGACACACGGACTCACAGACACTCCAGGACTGTAGGAGGCGTCCTCTACGCACAAACGACGTTCGGGACACCTTGACCCCCCGGGGTAGGGGGTTTCTGACGAGTCGAGGGGACCCTCCTGTTGGGGGGAAGTGGAGTTAGGTGTAGCTCCCAGGGGCACCAGTGGGTCCGGATAGGTCTCGGAAACCCCCTCAGTACGCCCCAGGGGTGCCTCCTGTCGAGACACGCGTCCCTGTCTCCAGGGCAGTCGTACGGGCGCCACCAGGAGGGTAGGGGACGGGGCGGGGCGGGGGAAGGGCCGACCACCACTTCCGTCGGGCGCCGGCCACCAGAGGACTCAGGTGGGAAAGATAAGACACGCCCGACCCCCATGGGAATCGTCTTAGGGACTACCTCAGATCCGGTGTGCCGGGACCCGGGACTGGCTAGGGGTCCGCCACACCCCCTCCTACTCCACTCCAAGCCTCAGACCGGGGGTCGGGGTCGACGACACCACGGAGTAAGAAAAAGCTGACTGCGAGTGCGGTGGGGAGCCTCCCAGTGCGACGACTTGTGCCCCCGGGTAAGCCGGCCTCTAGCGTAAGAGGACCCCGAAGCCCAGGAAACCCGGACCCGTACTCCCGTCAGACCAGTAGCACCTGGCCGTCGTCCTCACGGACTCCGGGACTCCAGGTCGGGGAGAGCCCCACGAGTGCCGGGGGTGAGAGACACTCTTGGGGTGTTGGAGTGGGAAACGGGGGTCCTTCAGGAGGACGTCTCCCCACCAGGGGTGCCTCGGTACACCACAGGACTCCCCAAACGTCCTGCCTATGACCGCTCGTCGTTCGAACTCGACGGCAGGTCCACCTAGGGAGTGTCGGCTCGTCTACGGCGGCGGGAGCGTCGTCGGGTCCCCGCAGTTTCCGTCACGGGACTAGCCCGCCCTTGACAGGTCCTTCCATGGAGGGCGGCGGGGCGGAGCCCAAGGTCGGTTCAGGACCTCCGACCCCAGGTGGCTCCGGCCTCGTCACCCACGGGCCCCGCACTCGAGTGGGCGTGAGTCGGGACGTCTACTTCGGTCGACAAGTGTTCCCGCTCCTCACGGGTGCGCCCGTCCCGGCCCTGGTCCGTCCGACGACCCTGGCGGTCCGTTTGAAGACTGTTGAGCCGTCTTTTCGGTGCCAGGTCCGTTCCCGGTACCGAGGAGGGACCCCCGCTCCTTCCTCCTGCGCTCCCCCGCGACTCTGGTGCACGTCCCCGCCCCGAAGAGGTGCCGCCCCCGCCCCGCGGCTGCCCTCCTCCACGGCCCTTCACACTACAAAACTTTGAACAGTCGAGTACTCACAGGACCTCAGACCACGGGTCCTCTCCCTGCCCGTCCTGGGGTTCCTCCCTCTCCGTTCCACCCGTCGCAGGGGGAGACGGGGAGGGCCCTGTCCGGAGTGGGTGCCAGAGAGAAGGAAACTCTGGGCCTGTCTCGTAGCAACCGCAGGTGAGGTACGACGGGGGAGGGTCGTGTCGGGTCGGGTCCCCACTGGAAGGGGGTCGTCGGTAAAGGTCCCAATGGAACCATTGGACTCTCGACCCGGACCTCCGGACCGGAGGAGTCGACCTCCCCGCCTCAAGTTTAGGTCCCTCTGTCGGTGAGACGAACGGCTCAGGCACACAGGACCGAGGGTAGTCGTCCAGGACCGCTGGGGGGTCCAGACCGAGGTAGAGAGGAGCCACGACCGACGACCACGCCAAGTCACACTGGGCTCAGACAGACCCTAGAACCTGGGCAAAACGGGGAAACGTGGGTTTAGTCGGTCCGAGAGGGAAAGACGAAGACGAGTCTCTACGGACAGGACAAAGGTGTAGAGGCTCGACGGGGGTCGGGTCTAAGGGGCTCGGCGGCAGTGGTACCTTCCCGGGAAGTCACACGTCAGTACTGCGCAGGAGGTAGGGCCTGGGACGTGGGGTGGGCGGTGAAGGGTCGTGGTGTACCTCCGTCTCCGAGGTGTCCACCCCTGGTCGGGACAGGGTGTATGGAGACGGCACCTCGAGCCCAGAGACGTGTCGTTCGGGTCGTGAAAGGGTGGTTGGTCGTCCTCGACTTTTGGTAAAAGGGTGCGCCCCCGGGTAAAGAATTTCTCCTCAACACTAGTCTCCCAGTTCCTGTACTCGACGTCTCCCGCCGTCCCGTCCCACCGTCGGTGCCGGCGAACGGGCCGTGGGCGGGGGTGCTCTTGGCAGTAGGGACCCCTGGACGACCCCAGGGCCCTTTGGTTGACTTCGGGGAGCCCGGTATGACGGTACATCACATCCACTCACACACACAATCAGTGAGTCAACACAGGCTGAGACACTGGGTCACGTGACATCGGGTGGTCCGAGGAGACAGGTACCCTAAGAGGTCCGTCCTTATGACCTCACCCAACGGTAAAGGAGGAGGTTCCCTAGAAGGGCTGGGTCCGTAACTTGGACCCAGAGGTCGTAACGTCCGCCTAAGACATGGCAGACTCGCAGGTCCCTTCGGGGTCACACACAAGCACAAGTGGCAATGAAGTGCTACGAAAAATAGACCGAGATCGGTCACGAGACTAGGAGAGACACCAGACGTACGTGCGGAAACGTCCCTCTGAGGTGGCGACCATTTTGGCCAGGAAGTCACGACCTCTGAAGTCGACGAAGGTCGGGGGGACGGAAAAATTTGAACAGTAACTTCGAAATGTAGGTACTTGCAAAGGGTAATATTAAAAAAAATTACCTCTGAAATTTTTGTCGGTTTATCGACAGACGAGAACTCCTTCTTTTACTTCGTTGAAACTCCAGTGTACACAAGGAGGACGTAGGGACTAAAATCGTCTTCTTAATACATACAAACGTAAACGGGGGTAATCAGTTTACGAATTACGTGTCGAGAAGAAGCGTTTCCCCTCTCAAGACAGAGAAAATACTTAGTAGGTTAAGGGTTTCCACCTTTATGAAGTGCCTCGTCTAATTTTACTAAGTTCTAATTGATTGGACACAACCGACCTTTCTCGGCGAGGACTCTCCTTTGCCACCTCTTCCCCAGTCAAGGCTCGACGTAGACGTCGACTCAGCGTAGTAGCCTTTTCTGCCCGTGGGTCTCCCCGGTGCGTCTTGGAGACGTGCCCGGGGACTGACGGCGGAGAAAGGGACCTAGGGGTTGGTGGGGTACCGAACGGGGGCGAGGGATTGAGGGGGTCTAAGGGTCAGGAGGTTGGGGGCGGGTCGAACGGGACTAGGGGGGTGGGGAGGCAGGAGTGGACCAACGGGACCGGGTCTCACCAGAAGGGGTCTCCATCGAGACTAGCCGGTGAGAGACAGGGTTTCGGGAGGGACCCGACTCGACGAGGACACTGTAGTACGGGGTCAAAGGGGCCGCAGGGTCTCATCGCCCCCGAGGCACTCGAGGGACTTACCTGAGTCGGGGTTGGACCGAGTCGTAGAATTCCTTCGACACCGAGTCCTTTCATCAAGTCCTGATGGAGGTCGACCGTCGGTGAGACGTCCCGGGCGGAGGGTGAGAGGAGCCCTGGGAGACAGGCAGAGTCCGACCCGGAGAAGCCAGACGGTCCTTACGGGTAGTAGGACCGGGAGTCGGATCCTGGTCGGGTTCCGGTGGAGTAGGAGGTCTGAGTAGACCCGCAGGAGAGAGGTCGGAAGGGTCTAAAGGGAAACAATACGTGCCACTGGAACCGTAACTACACCTGTGTCGGACTGTCGACCTCCCGTCCGGGGTCCGAGGGCCGTCACCATCCCCGCGACCTACCCGTCCCTAGACCTCCCCGACTCGGGGGATCTGAGACCAGGGACTTTTGGAGACTGACGTCTCGCAACGGTCTCCTTTTGACTAAAGGATCGTCTCCCTTCTCGTCGTCGCTAAGAACCCGGTCTCCTCGGACACCGACCGCACCCGCAGGACAGACGACCCCGGCTCCCGGACTAGTTCCACAACGGCGTCCTCTGTGTCCCGAACTCTCCGACACGTCTGGTGGTACCCACGGTCCGGAGGCACGGGTTCACGGCAAAGTGGAAGAGTCGTCATAGAAAAGGGAGACGGAGGGGTCGGGAAGAGATGTCTCTACTTTAGTACTTTTCTTTCACTTTCAGCGAATCAGCACAGACTGAGAAACACTGAGGTACCTGATGTGTCAGGTGTCTTAAGAGGTCCGGTCTTATGACCTCACCCATCGGAAAGGGAAGAGGTCCCCGAGAAGGACTGGGTCCCTAACTTAGGTCCAGAGGGTGTAACGTCCCCCTAAGAAATGGTCGACTCGGTGTTCCCTTCGGGTTCTCATGACCGCACCCATCGGAGCGGGAAGAGGTCGCCTAGAAGGGCTGGGTCCTCAACTTGACCCCAGAGGACACAACGTCCGCCTGGGAAGTGGCAGACTCGGTGTCCCTTCGGGAACTTGCATGACGTCCTTCCGCGAGGCGAGCTCACCTCCGCGGCAGTCCGCTACGACGCGGGCAACAAGAGGACTTCGGTCAACGGTGGCGGCGACGGACCAGAAGGTCTTTTAAAGGGGTGTGCCTGCTTTAATAAGTAAGAGGGAACTCTTTCTCTCCACTAGGTTTGGGCCCGAGGGGTTTACCCCCAAGGGACTTTGTGACCAGGCGACCCAACAATTGGCCAAAGGACAAGTGTGCCCCAAACTCTGCGCGATGTGCCTTCCCCAACTACAATAAGCAACTTCCCGAAGAACCCTGGAAACCACGAACACCGCTCGACCGGTCGGAGGGTCCCGACACCGGGTTCCACAGGGGACGTACACACTTGTCCTGCCCAGAGGGAGTAACGGAAGGGGCGAGACCCCCCTTATGGGGGTCGTAGAGGGTCATCCTACGGGGTACCGTGGACCATATCTTTTCCCTCCAGATCCTGCGTGACCCACTCCGAGTCTGTGTCTGGACGCTCCTCGACGCAGGGTGGTCCCGACTACTGAGTCTGCGGGTCTTGTGACCCAGGGTCTGTTGCACTTTCTTCGACGGAGACAGTCGTGGTTCGAACTGTAGGGTTGTCCACATGACGGGAATTTCAGTAGACACTCGGGGGGATTTACTGGTGGTCATCCTGAGTAGACATGGACCGTCAGGGGTCACCTGGGGTCGTTGTGGGTGTTATGGGATGTCTGGACCGGTATGAGTCTACAGGAACCGGTATTGGTAGTTGTGGGGTTTCGTGGAACGAGTGGGGACAAACCGAGCGGTCGTCACAGAGGGACAACACAGGTGTCGACCCTCCCTCCCCCCGGGACCTAGTCGGGTCGGAACGCCGGGGCACCCCCGTGTCCGGCAGAGTCACACCAGGAGCCTCGCCCGACCCTGGAGAGGTAAGATCGAGACGGGGTTCGGGACCCCTCGGACGCGACCCGACGGTCTCCCGACCGGACCCCCACGACGACCCCCGGGCCCCACGACTCGACGAAACGGGGGATCGAGGTCCCGACCGTACGTCTCGCGACGGGAGGTCGGAAAGGACAGGGGTGGGCCGGTAAGAGGGGTGTGGTCCAGGGACGGGTGTAGACAAGGTGGGGGTGGGCACAGGGAGATTCCCGGGGACGTCCGGTCTTGTAAGACACGACCGGTGCGTCCGTCAGAGAGGTACCGAGGTAGGGGACGTAGGCGCGAGGCCACGGACGTGAAGGACGGTTTCAACGGTTCTTCCCCTGTGAGGATTTCTTCTCCACCTTACCAACCCGACTTCCACCCGGGTCCTTTCTCTCCCTGTAGAAGGACCGGGCTTCGATTTTGGAACTCACAACTACATTACACACAGAGACCACACTCTCGGGTGGGTGAAAGACTCGGCCGGTGTGTGCGATTCTCTCTTCGGCGGAGTTCTTTGGTCGGTCATGGGTCGGGTCGTCTCCGTGCTGGGGGGTCCTCGGGACGGGTCTTGCCACTCGGGAGCGAGACCAGCCTTTTGTCGTCCCGTCGCAGACGACTCTTCAGACGTGGTCCTTAACAATAGGTCAGTACCCCACTTACCGACTCGCCGGATCTTACGGGACGTCTCTCGTCCTTAGTCCTTGCACGGAGGACCCCAGGGCCGTCAAGGGACCCCTCGGTGAGAGACCCCGGGGCGTTCTGGGCGACCTCTCCGCCAGTCCCGCGCACGGCTCGAGTCCCTCCGGCCGGTCCGTCTACCGTCGACGACTCTGAGGGAACCCCCCACAGAGGCCCACGGGGGTCTCGTACGACCCTTCGATGAGACCCCTCCCCTCGTCGGTTGACCGACGCCCCGGGGAGCACACCACCACAGGTGCGGGACGACCGTTCCTGTGGACCCTCGTCCCCCTCTTCGGGAAAGGAAACGACCCGGACCACCACCGTGGGGCACTGTTTCGTATTGCACGCGGTAACCGCTGCCCAACGTATCACACTTACCGTGCACCTGACACAGACCCCATTGTCACACAATGTAGCGCTAAACTCCAGACAGACATTGAAGTGAAATAACGGATGTTTCAGTCCATCCAGGTTTCTTAACTACCAAAACTTGACGCCACAACCTCTTCTGAGAACTCTCAGGGGACCTGACGTTCCTCTAGGTTGGTCAGGTAGGATTTCCTCTAGTCAGGACCTATAAGTAACCTTCCTGACTACGACTTCGACTTTGAGGTTATGAAACCGGTGGACTACCCTTCTTGACTAAGTAACCTTTTCTGGGACGACGACCCTTTCTAACTTCCGTCCTCCTCTTCCCCTATTGTCTCGTACTCTACCAACCTACCGTAGTGACTGAACTACCTGTGCTCTAACTCGTTCGAGACCCTCAACCACTACCTGTCCCTTCGGACCACACGGCGTCAGGTACCCCAGTGTTTCTCAAACCTGTACTGACTAGCTGACTTGACTGATTGACTGACTTCACCTTATTACGTAATTGACCGACATGAAAGATTCGGTACGTTAGTTAAAAGTTAAGGTAGGTAGTTAGTACGTTCCTAAAACCAATTCTAAAACGTATTAGTTATAAGGAAAAGGGACTACAATTACTTATTAAACAAGAACGTTGAATTAACCTACCTCAACACAAAAAGAAAATAAATTGGCTACCTAAATTTAGAGTGAGTTAGGATAGTAAACTTTCTAAAAATTTGTCCGATCTTTTAAAACAGGTATTCAAAAATTTCGTAGGTCTATGTTCTTAAAAACACCTACTGTTTATCATTCGGAGTGACAATGTATTGTCACCTTTTAAAAGTTTTGTGGGAACAAGATTCATGTCAGTCGTCTATTAGTAAAAGACTTCTTTGATGAAAGAGTGAGAAATGATTTTACAGTTGAAATGGAGCTTCCCGTCTGACACAAGGAAAAAGTTTTTTTTTTTTTTTAGATGTTTATCGCGTGTCAACAGTCGAAGAACAGTAGGTCTTTTCCAGTCGTTTACCTTTTGTGAACACAAAGTTTTTGTTTTCAGTAGGGTTGTCACCTCTCCTTCAGACCCTCCCCCAACTCCCTCCCGACTTCGGACCTGGCCGAAGGAAGGTGGGGTCCAGGAGGGATCTCCCGTCACCGGTGCCCGGGCCCCTCGTGACCCACCCGGGTGAGTCGGAGACCCTCGACCCACCAGTCACAATCGTCTCAGTCCCGGGCCCCCTCTTGGCTCCTAGACGTCCTTCGCCTGGACTCTTTCCCCCGAAGTACCTGGTGTAGGTCCTCGACTTACTGACACAGAAGACACATTTTCTAGATTTAAGGTCGGGACTTTTCTCACGGGCTTCGAATTTTTACACTAAGCTGTACCTTTGTAGGTCGTCCAATTGAGTTCTTCTCCACCCCTACGTCGGGAACTCCTCGCCAGGGCCCTCTTTCTCCTGTTCTTTATAGAGTTGTCTGCTTCGTCCTCCTATTTCTCGTTCTACGTCGTTTCCTTTTGCCCCGACCGGATCCTCTGTCTCGTCCAGATTGGTTTAAGGTCTCCGCCTCTTTGGATTGCCGACCCTCTTTCCGGTGTCGACCTTGACCCTTCTAAGGAGACTCCGCTCCCGTCAGACCTTGGACGTGCGCCTTCCCGAGTAGCTTAAGGTCCCAACACTCTTCTGCATGTCGGACGCGCCATAGTACCCCTCCTAATGTCTGAGACGTAAGCATGCCAACCCACAGTCAACGATTCAGCACAGACTGAGAAAGCACTGGGCTACCTGACATCGGGCGGTCCGAGGAGACAGACCCCTAAAGTGTCCGTTCTTATGACCTCGTCCGATAGTATAGGAAGAGGTCCCCTAGAAGGCCTCGTCCGATAGTAAGGGAAGAGGTCCCCTAGAAGGCCTCGTCCGATAGTAAGGGAAGAGGTCCCCTAGAAGGCCGGAGCCCCTCACTTAGGCGCAGAGGACGTAACCGTCGGTCTAAGGAAGGGAGACTCGACCGTCCCTTCGTGGTGTGTAGAGTCAAGTCAAGTCAGCGAGTCAGCACAGGCTGAGAAACGCTGAGGCACCTGACGTCGTGCGGTCCGGAGCGACAGGTAGTGGTTGAGCACCTCGAACGAGTCTGAGTTCAGGTAGTTCAGTCACTACGGTAGGTTGGTAGAGTAGGAGACAGCAGGGAAAGAGGAGGACGGAAGTTAGAAAGGGTCGTAGTCCCAGAAAAGGTTACTCAACCAAGAAACGTAGTCCACCGGTTTCATAACCTCGAAGTCTAAGTCGTAGTCAGGAAGGTCACTTATAAGTCCTGACTAAAGGAAATCCTACCTGACCAACCTAGAGGAACGACAGGTTCCCTAAAAGTTCTCAGAAGAGGTTGTGGTGTCAAGTTTTTGGTAGTTAAGAATCCGTGAATCGGAAGAAATATCAGGTTGAGAGTGTAGGTCTGTACTGATGACCTTTTGGTATCGAAACTGATCTGTCTGGAAACAACCGTTTCATTACAGAGACGAAAAATTATACGACAGATCCAACCAGTATCGAAAAGAAGGTTCCTCGTTTACAGAAAATTAAAGTACCGACGTCAATGGTAGACGTCATTAAAACCTCGGGTCTTTTTATTTCAGTCGGTGACAAAGGGGTAGATAAACGGTACTTCACTACCCTGGCCTATGGTACTAGAATCAAAAGGCTTACAACTCGAAATCCGGTTGAGCAAGTGGGAGGAGAAAGTGAAAGTAGATCTACGAGAAGTCAAAAGAAGTGTGTAAAATAGATATCATTATCTTTAGTCTGGTCAGTAATAATCCCCGGTCTCCTGACTGACCCTATCAGTACCTTTGAAAATCATTTATGTACTACGTATTTAAGCAGTCTGAGTGACTGTGTATGTCAATTTTACCAGGGTAAAAACAATATACGTTTCAAACGGATTTATATAAACTTATTTCTACTTTTTAAGATCTCAAAGAGGAATTTCTTTTCATTAGGTCGTTTGAAAGTTAGTCTGTCTTATTAAACGGATTTTCTCGTTTTGTTAGTCTTGTGCCACTCTCGAGAATACTTCTTGTGATCTACGATCGTTTCACCTCCTCGTTGTTGTCAAAGTTCTCGGGTCCTTAGGGACAACGGCCTTTACTACGATAAAACAGAAGTCACACTTTTTGTATACTCGTGTCTTTTTATTAAGTGTTCGACATCATGGATTCAACCTCTTCCACTACCGTAAGGTGAGGTCATGAGAACGGACCTTTTAGGGTGCCTGCCTCCTCTGACCACCCGGCGTCAGACACCCCAGCGATTCTCAGTCTGTGCTAGGTCACTGAAGGGAAAGCAAAAAGTGAAAGTGCGTAACCTCTTCCTTTACCGTTGGGGGAGGTCACAAGAACGGACCTCTTAGGGTCCCTCCCCCTCGGACCACCCGACGGCAGATACCCCAGCGTGTCTCAGCCTGTGCTGACTTCGCTGAATCGTCGTCGTCGCCGTGCATTCATGAGGTAGATTCTTTTGTTTTAGGATAAATAAATTCTGTAATAACAGTGTATAAGACAATGAACTTCGACTTACGTAAGACTCACCCATATTAAGAACTATAATTTAAGAATCTTTTGGTCCCTTATCTACCCAAGAAAGAAAAAGAAAAAAATTTTTTTGTTGGATTATATAGTCATAAACATCCACGACTCTTTACTACTGGTGTGATTCAGACGGCGGCGACGACGATTCAGTGAAGTCAGCATAGGTTGAGACACGCTGGGGTATCTGCCGTCGGGAGCTCCGAGGGGGCAGGGACCCTAAGAGGTCCGTTCGTGGGACCTCACCCGACGGCAAAGGAAGAGACTGTTACTCAGATAATCGTAGTCACTCAAGAAGGAATTTGACTAGTTTTTTCACATATCGGTTGTTACAGTGTTCACTATACACCTTTAATAAGCTTCAAAAGATAATTTCAGTCTTTGTCCTGTACTCACAGAGGCAAGGACGAAAGCTCCTATAAGAACTTAGAATCGGTTGTGTTCTTTTTATTCTACAATTATCATTTTTCATCTTCTCTTTTATTAGTAGTAAACTACTACTAAATCGACAGGTTTCCTTTAGGTTTTTGTACACACTTTCCACAATATTGGCTACTATGTGAAATCATCCAATGTATCCTTTATCTATTTAGCAGTGAACGAAAGAATGTGACCCTCCATAAAATATCGTCTCTTTTAATATAACCGTTGTCATTTGGGTTTATAAAATTTTCATCCTTAAGTAAGGTAATCTTTCTGGGGTTTTTTCTGTTAATACTCTAAAAATACCTTCTATTATTTTGACTTGACTTGATTAATTTCTTTTTAAATCATTCACCTCTTCTTGTATTACAAACATACACACTTTTCAGACATAACATTTCAATATGTGAAGAGATTCAAAGAGGTAAATAGTCAAGTCAAGTCAGCGAGTTAGCACAGGCTGAGAAACACTGGGGTACCTGACGTCGTGGGGTCCGGAGGGACAGACAGTGGCTGAGGGCCTCGAACGAGTTTGAGTACAGGTAACTCAGCCACTAAGGTAGGTTGGTAGAGTAGGAGACAGCAGGGGAAGAGGAGGACGGAAGTTGGAAAGGGTCGTAGTCCTAGAGAGGGTGACTCAGTCGAGAAGCGTAGTACACCGGTTTCATAACCTCAAAGTCGAAGTCGTAGTCAGGGAGGTTACTTATAGGTCCTGACTAAAGGAAATCCTACCTGACCAACCTAGAGGAACGTCAGGTTTCCTGAGAGTTCTCAGAAGAGGTCGTGGTGTCAAGTTTTCGTAGCCAAGAGCCCCTGAGTCGAAAGAAATATCAGGTTGAGAGTGTAGGTAGGTTTGGTATCGGAACTGATCTATCTGGTAACAACCGTTTCATTTCAGAGACGAAAAGTTATACGACAGATCCAACCAGTATCGAAAAGAAGGTTCCTCGTTTACAGAAAATTAAAGTACCGACGTCAATGGTAGACGTCATTAAAACCTCAGGTCTTTTTATTTCAGACTGTGACAAAGGTGACAAAGGAGTAGATAAACGGTACTTCACTACCCTGGTCTACGGTACTAGAATCAATAGGCTTACAACTCAAAATTCGGTTGAAAAAGTGAGAGGAGAAAGTGAAAGTAGTTCTCCGAAAAATCAAGGAGAAGTGAAAGACGGTATTCCCATCACAGTAGACATATAGACTCCAATAACTATAAAGAGGGCCGTTAGAACTAAGGTCGAAAACAAAGAAGGTCAGGTCACAAAGAGTACTACATGAGACGTATATTTAATTTATTCGTCCCACTGTTATATGTCGGAACTGCATGAGAAAAAGGATAAACCTTGGTCAGACAACAAGGTACAGGTCAAGATTGACAACGAAGAACTAGACGTATGTCTAAAGAATCCTCCGCCCATTCCACCAGACCATAAGGGTAGAGAAAGTCTTAAAAGGTGTCAAACAACCCTAGGTGTGTCAGTTTCCGAAACCGTATCAGTTATTTCGTCTTTACCTACAAAAAGACCTTGATAGAACGAAAAAACTACTAAGTCACCAACAACCGTTAAACTAGAGACCAAGGAGACGGAAAAGATTTAGGTAGAATTTGTAGACCTTCAAGCACCAAGTACATGACAACTTCTGACCGAACCTCTTAAAACTCGTAATGAGACGATCGTACACTCTACTCACGTTAACACGCCATCAAACTCGTAAGAAACCGTAACGGAAAAAACCCTAACCTTGCTTTTAACTGGAAAAGGTCAGAACACCGGTGACGACTCAAAAGGTTTAGACGACCGTATAACTCACGTCGTGAAAGTGTCGTAGGAAAGAATCCTAAACTTCATCGAGTTGACCTTAAGGTAGTGGAGGTGATCGAAACAAGTGTCACTATGAAGGATTACGAGTGAACTGAAGTATAGGGTCCTACAGACCGAGATCCACTCATTAGTGTGGTAGCACTAATAGACCCAACACTTCTATAAAAAACATATCAAGACACATAAGAACGGTGGAGAAGAATTATAGAAGACTAACAATACAGGTATGGTAAAGACAGGAAATAACTCGGGTAGAAATGTACTTTACAAGAGAACCATAGAGATTAAAAGAACTTCTCTAGAGATCAGAAAGGGTAAGATAACAAAAGGAGATAAAGAAACGTGACCAGTGACTCCTTCCGAAAGAATAGAGAGGAACGATAAGAAACCTTGAGACGTAAGTTTACCCAGATAGAAAGGAAAAGAGGAAACGAAAAGTGAAGAGAAGAAAAGTGTCGATAAACATTCCAGAGGAGTCTGTTGGTAAAACGGAAAAACGTAAAGAAAAAGAACCCCTACCAGAAGTAGGGACAGAGGACATGTTACGGTACTTGGAGGTAGATATCAAGTAGTCCGTGAGACAGATAATCTAGATTAGGGAACTTAGATAAACAGTGAAGGGGACATATTAGCATTCCCTAAACTGAATCCAGTATGGACTTACTAGATCACCAAAGGGGATGAAAGAAGTTAAATTCAGACTTAAACCGTTATTCCTCAAGTACTAGACTCGGTGTCAGTCGAGGGCCAGAACAAAAACGACTGACATATCTCGAAGAGGTAGAAACCGACGCTTCTTATATTAGTTAGACTAAAGCCACAACTGGCAGACCACTACAGGTACACATCTCAGAAGAGAACACAACAACCCTCTCCCACAAACGATACTGGTCACGTAAGAGAACCGTTTTAAGACAACCGGAAACGGGACGAAATAAGACATGAGGTTCCGGTCTAAACGGACAATGAGGTCCACAAAGAACTGAAGGATGAAAACGTAAGGTCAGGGGATGCTACTTTTCCTGAAGAGAAAACCCACAATCAAGATCTTCTAGAATATCCAGAAGTATCTTGGCAAGTTGAAGTCGAAGAAGTCGTAATGACCAACCCCGTATCTGAACCTAATGACACTATGACTTACCAAACGGAACCTTTACTTGTTTCTAGTAAGACAAAAACTCTATCCTAGGTTCTTGACGTAAAGTCTGAGAAAACAACTGGTACTACCGATGAGGTAAAGAAGATTCCCTAAGGACGGGCGTCATCATCTATATTGCCAGTAGACTCAATTCAAGTGGGTAAGGTCAGGTAAAATCAAGTGGCTAAGGATCTTACAACTCCAAGTGAGAACGGTAGAGGACAAGCTAGCGAAATATAAATGGAACTAAGAACCTGGATTATAAGTTCCAACGACACGTTACGACGAGAAATGTCGTGACCCGGAATGAGGGTAGTGGCCGGTGTACGTGTCGACCGCAACGAAACCGAAACCGAGGCGGAGAAGTAGGCAAGACCTCGATGAAGAGATGAGAAGAGGTCGTCACATCCCCGTGGAAGGCTGGACCCCTCAAGTAGAAAGTCACAGTATAGACAAACGGAAAAGTGTGATAAGTACCTCAAGAGTTCCGTTCTTATAACTCAGTCAAACGGTAGGGGAAGAGGTCACCTGGCGTAAAACGGCACCGGGCAGGTAAACCCACCGGGATGTACCGTACCGAGTATCAAAGTAACTCAATCTGTTCCGACACTAGGCACTCTAGCCAAACCAATCAAAAGAGATTAACACTAAAAGTATTTGAGGAGATTCAAAGAGTTAAATACACAAATTAATTTACAGTTAATTTTACAATATCTTGAAGGAAGAAGGATAAAAAAAACTCCCTTTGAGTGTTTTATGAAGACTTACTAGGAAATTACGAGTGACCCTACTTTATAACATTTTTCCCTCGGTGTTGACACAAGTTTCAATCCTATTAACCTCTTGTCTTTAAACTTTAGACAATACTACATAGTATTTTGATGTCATTAATTTAACACACTATAGTCTCGTATTAATCTTCCTCCATTGAGTTCTACGGGTTCTTTCAGGTCTTTACCTAGCATTGTACCGACTTAAATCATAAACGGTCTGATTACTTTTTTCCACTGAGTAAACTATTTGGGATTTTGTTGATCTTATTTTTCATACACGTGTGCGAGACTATAGTTTCCATCCTTTTAGAAAGGATTCTAAAAGAGATTTCCTTTTGTACTGATACAAATAATATATCTCTGTTTGTTTTAAGGGATATCGTTTTCTTTAATTTTGACCGTTCAATGATATACAGTTAATGTAGAATTAAAAATTTTTTCTTATTTCGGACATAATCCTCTTTCACCGTTCAATTTCCAGTTTTAGTAAACGTTTTAGATACTATCTATTTCCCATGACACAAGTTGGGTATAAACCGAAATCTTTGATTACATTTTGACGGCAGGTCATTTGTTCTCGTTATAACTCTGAGCCTCGGTTGGGGACAGTGCCGGGTCCGGACGTGGTACCGGTCTCTGGGGTGCGGACCTGGGGACTGGACCCTCCCGTCCTGACTTGGGTGGAGTCTCCGCTCCGTCACCTCGACGACCCCGGTTCCCCAAACTTGGGTCTCGGACGCACGAAAGGGTCACACAGTAAGATCGGGTTCTCTCACTCTCTACTTTTACCAGGTGCCTGAGACCTCCTTAGACTCATTGTCGGCACTTTACAGTAAAAGGCGGACAGTTCGGTCGACTCACACCTCTCTTCGTGCACGGGGTCGTCTGAACAGACGGAAGGAGAAGGAGGGTGTTTCCACCCGATCTTCGACGTATCGTCGGGAGGGACGTGTTTTGTTACTAGGAGGGAGGTGGGGCGCGTTTACGTTCTCTGGGGGACCCTTACTGTCCCCCGTCCCGACTGGTCGACACGTACTCGACCCGAGGGGTCCTGTCGTTCGTATCAGTACTTCACCCGCGAAAGGAGGGACTACACGAGGACCCCCAGGACCCAGCCGGACCGGACGACGGAAGATAGGTCGTGTAGGGGTGGGAGGTAGGGAGGGAGGTAGAAGTGCGAGGTAGGGAGGTAGGGTGAGAGGTAGGGAGGTAGGGAGGCAGGGAGGCAGGGTGGGAGGTGAGACGGACCTTGGACGAAGGACGCTTGCGAGACTCGTAGTAGTGTCCGGTAGAGGAACGAGTGGAGGTGGTGCCGGTAGAAGAGGCACGAGAAGTACTTAGTGTAGGCAGAATTGTTTGTGAAGAGGTAGACGGGACCTCTCCTAAGCAAAGACGTAGGATAGTCCGACCCTACCCTCGTGCAAATTTGAAATGACGGGTGTTCCTATTACACATGTATGAAAAATTTTAGAGGTACTATTCCTCGTTGAGCAGGACAGAGGAAGTCTCAGGTGTCAAAGTAGGCTGTGGTCGGTTGAAACTGTCCTTGGTCGTCCAGGTCTTTAGGGGTTCCGAGACGACCTCTGTCCCCTAGGGTGGGAACGGAACAGACGAATATTTCTGCCTGTACTAAGTACTCGTCGTACCTCTTTGACCGGAACCTCTTCTACTCGTTCCTCTACCGACCAAGGCCTTGGTCTCTCCCAGCCGGACCCCGGACCCCGGTGTGATGGGAACAAATAGGGGTTCTTGAGTCGAGCCACCCCGAAACCAGAGACGGGGTCGTAGACAACTAGCTACGTCACGACTTAGCCCGCCGTGACCGCCCCTCCTTCGGGGAAGGGCCGACGTGACACTATCACCGGGGAGGGACTGAGACGTCCCGCAAATAGGACACGACATGTGCCGTCAGTCCCGGACAGCCCTCGGCGGTGCCGACGACTCGCGGGTGGTGCTCGGGACAGGAGGCAAAAGTAGGGGTCGTGTCCTGTAGACGTCGGTGGACGACACACGCAACGCACGCCCAGGACCCCGGACCCCGCCACTTCCTGTCCCTCCGGACCGCACGACGTCAAGTGCCCCAGCGTCTCAGCCTGTGTTGACTTGTTGTCGTCGACAGACGCGACACACACCTGACACCCCGGACCGCGCCACCCCTGTCCCTCTCTCCACTCCCCGGCGTTTCTGAGTCACCCGTCCCCTTCTGTGGGACAGGAGTCCCCGGCCGGTCGGAGACCCCACCGGTTCCGTACACGTCTCTGGTCAGGCGACTGGGTATCGCTGGGAGGGTCTCCTCGTTTCTTCCATTGGTCTTGTAAGATGGCCTAATCTTGTCTGACTAAGCTCTAACGAATCTCACCCTTGACGCCTCGAGGTGACGTCTCCGAAGGTCAACAGGGGATAAAGGATCTTTACTTTATAAAAAATCGGTGTGGGCACCGACGGACCTTACTTTGGTGTGACGGGTCGAAGGGTACGTAGAGACGTCCTCGGACACTGGGTCGCCCGCCCTCGCCCAGCACCACGGTGGAAGAGAGGGGGAAGGACGGCGGGTCGTGTTCCCGTCTGACCAGTCTCGAACCTGTGGACAGACACTGGTACTCCCGACGGACCACTGCGACCTCGTCCCCTACCTCGGGTCCTGGGGCCGTTAGTACACCTCGTTTCGACGGGCTCGTCGGACCTGTACCGAAGACCTCGAGACCGAACTTCCTTACTTCGGTACGCACCACTCCGGTCACGAGTTGACTCCAGGGAGGGCGGACTTTATTTCGGTTAGGGTCGTCCGACTTCACGGACGATGCACAGTCACGGACCACCTTTTTACCCACGACACGCCTGTTCGTTCTGACTTTGTCAGGACGAGGGTCCCTAGCAGATGAGTTCGCTCTCTTCGTCTCTTTTCCGTGATTTGGTCTTTGTACGTAGAAAGGTTCGGGATTATCCAAATTCCTCGATTCCGCCGTCGAACCCGACGGGTCCACCGAGTCACCATTTCTTAGACGGACGTCACGTCCTCTACACCCAAACTAGGGACCCAGTCCTTCTAGGAGATCCCTTTCCTTACCGTTGGATGAGGTCATAAGAACGGACCTCTCAAGGTGCCTGTCTCCTCGGAACGCCCGATGTCAGGTATCCCAATGTCTCTCAGTCTATACTGAGACACCGAACACCCAGCGGTAAGGGAAGAGGTCCCCTAGAAGGGTTGGGTCCCTGACTGGGGCCCAGAGGACGTAGTCCTCGTCTAAGAAATAGTGGACCTGGTGGTCCCTCCGGGAGTTGTCGTCGTTGTTCCACTACTGAGCGTTTCGGGCCCTCCCCGTCCCTGCCCCCCTCGTCTACCCCTCAGAAGGGTTTCCTCCGTCCAGATCCCTCTACTCTGCTCCAATGACCCTTGACCAGTTTTCCACCTCGGTCTTCTCTACCCCTAGACGGACACTGCCTGGTCCCCCGGTGACGTCCCTACCTAGGTTCGACACCTTCCACACCCGAGAGCTCGTACTCCTCTCCCGGGGACCCACCAGAAGAAGACGTCGTCGGGGACCTCGATCTCGACCGAAACCAGTCCCACACAGGTCGTGTCCTTTACGGACCGGTGACCGGTATCACAGAGGTACGAGTCCCACTACGAGAAACGTTTTTACGATTAAGGATCCGGGACGGACGACCTCCCGTCCCGAACAGACTAAAGGACATTAACCTAATCGCAACTACTGCAGATTGTCGGGTCAAAATTCCCGGAGTTCCAGTAGACCGGGTTGTGGGAGGTTGCCGGAC
This sequence comes from Capra ibex, assembly GCA_006410555.1. Lineage (NCBI taxonomy): Eukaryota > Metazoa > Chordata > Mammalia > Artiodactyla > Bovidae > Capra > Capra ibex. Next base: position 899,073 of record SJYO01054996.1, read on the forward strand.
TCTCGGGAGGACGGGAGACCGCTGCCCGGGACTGAAGGACGTCCTACCAACAGGAACTCCCGGTGTCTGGAGAGGAATGTCCTCCAACACGACACGACTTAACCTCAGACTGGGGAGAAGCTCGTAAAGGAGACCTTGATGACTTGTATTCTACTTAGAGAAAAGTTTTGCTCTTCGGCAGTTGGTGTATGTGAGTGAGTAATACTGGATATTCAAAGGAGAAAAAGACCAACTTACAGAAGTTTTAGGTGTCAGTAAAGAGAGAGATAACCGACTTCGAGTCGGAGGACCCCGTCACCGAATCCTTCGTGTCACAGAAGGGACTCGGTCGAGTTGTAGCGAGTAATAGTCTCAAGTCAAGTCGACTCAGTGAGTCAGCACAGGTTGAGAAACGGTGGGGTACTTAACGTCGTGCAGTCCGGAGGGACAGGTAGTGGTAGAGGGTCTCAAGTGAGTCTGAGTGCAGGTAGCTCAGTCAGTACGGTAGGTCGGTAGAGTAGGAGACAACAGGGGAAGAGGAGGACGGGGGTTAGGGACGGTCATAGTCTCAGAAAAGGTTACTCAGTTGAGAAGTATACTCCATCGGTTTCAAGACCTCAAAGTCGAAATCGTAGTAAGGAAGGTTTCTTTAGGGTCCCAACTAGAGGAAATCTTACCTGACCAACCTAGAGAAACGTCAGGTTCCCTGAGAGTTCTCAGAAGAGGTTGTGGTGTGAAGTTTTCGTAGTTAAGAAGTCGTAAGTCGAAAGAGTGTCATGTTGAGAGTGTAGGCATGTACTGATGACCTTTTTGGTATCGGAACTGATCTGCCTGGAAACAACCGTTTCATTACAGAGACGAAAACTTATACGATAGATCCAACCAGTATTGAAAGGAGATTCCTCATTCGTAGAAAATTAAAGTACTGACGTTAGTGGTGGACGTCACTAAAACCTCGGGGGGTTTTATTTCAGACTGTGACAAA